>JAPTMU010000057.1:0-137500 GCA_028583405.1 Pogonophryne albipinna | reverse complement strand
ATACATACTTTGAAGTCCTCTTCGATATGTCGCGTAGCTCATTTGGTTTATAATGATCCTTTTCAGAGTCAAATACATGCAGCGAAGGCTTTAATGCTTAGCCAGTTTTTCTAGTTTGGCTGATGTACGTGTTTTTATCTTAGAACGCTAACCCTTACACAGTGTTTCAGTAGACTTCTTCACCCCCTCGTATTTGTCACATCTGGTTAAAAAAACAAAACAAGATGGCGCCGGCCAAAATTCCAAACTCAAAAGGTTTCAAAACCAACCAATGGGTAATGGGGTCACGATGGCCATGTACACTTTTTTAATCCAAACCACTTTTTGTCACCCCATCCCTATCTGTATCATTTAAAGGTCAACCATCTTGCATCTACAGAACTTTATCTGAGACTTTGGACATAAACACTCCAATGGGATAATGTTGATGGATGCAGTTGTGGAAGGAGGCAACTCGTAGCCATGTCAACAAATAAGGAGCCACACGATGTTTTGTACATTTTACTCTACCTTTTTCTGCTCATAGTGGCTAAATATTGACTACCAGTAAGCATATAACGTTCAATATAGGAATTATATTTGGTGTGGTATTTGTGCTTTTACAAAAGCATTTAAATGTCCTCGATCTCTGCAGCTAACTATTGCATTGTGGCCAAAGTAAGTGCAACCTGGGACACAGAAGCTTGTCTCACATGCAGAGCAGGTTTGACACAGAAAAGGAGCAGAAGCAGAGCGTTGTGACGGAGCTGTTTAGCTGAAGATGCCTCACTCTTAGTCCCATGCCTGCTCTAATTCCCAACATGACCCAGTGAGCAGCGAGACATCATCGTCTCCCGCATGGCTGCACCATGCTGCCAAACACCAGCACCAACTGACCGAATGATCTCTTTAGAGCCGACTGCCTGCCGAGGATCCAGACTGCTGGACAAGTAAAAGATCAAGTGTGCTTTAAATCACTCTCTACAGGACGTGCAATGCAATATCTGGGAAGCAAAAATAGGCAAAAAGATGTGATTTAGTTTTAACATTTAGTCAGAGACACTCAATTGAAAACGTATGTGCTTTTCCTCCGTAACAGCACATTACTGTTACACAAGGCCACTATTCTGTCGATTTCCACTCTGCAATCGCACTGACCATTGTTTCTCCGAGTATCAATTTAACTGGGACAACATGTATGGTCAAGCAGGCGATAAAAGAGAACGGCGCAGGTTTAAATGGTGAGCTTAGTCTTTAACGGTACTCCTGAGAAACATACAAGTTACTAGTTACTTTTATCTTACAGTTATAAAGCCTTATTTTTCTAACACTGGTTTCAATGCAGTTCCAATGCACATGGTGACTCGTGGCAGCAATGCAATTCTGTCGCAGTTAATAACGTTTATTATTGAGATTTCATGGAGCTAAAACCTGTTTTACTGCACACATCGACTTACAAAAGCACAAGTGTGATTTTTAACATTAAGGAGGGCTCGGTTCTATTTGAATTTAACTGGGACAACATATACCAGTTACATCCCATCATTGCCATAAAATGACTTTACCTGATTTGATAGAAATAAGTCCTTACTGTGGATTGAATTGCCCAGAGCACAACACTACTTTACATTATGCCAAATATGCTGTCAGCAGCAGAATATCCTTTAGTGACCTGTGTTTCTGTTTCAGGAAACACCGACGTGTCTATGCATAACAATAGGCTACCTGTGCGATGAGATAGTTGTTGCTTACTTAAGCAATAAAGAAGGGGGTAATCAGGTAATATGTATTCATGCAAACAATAATGCCTTGACTGCAAATGTGCGACGTGAATGCATGTAAGCAAAAAAACTCAACATCAAAATATTTTAATCTCAAAAGGAAATATTGAGGTTTTTGAATCATTTAGCAGCTCTTGTTTCTAGTCAATTTTGCTACGATTCGACCCAAACAAGCTTCAGGTGTTTTCACAGCTATGAGAACACATAAGGTTGAAATAACCTCCGAAACTCTGGTTGCTGGTGAATCTTTACACATTTCCTGAATAAACACAGTTCAGAGTCTCATTTTGAATATTGCTTCTTATAATGTGTAGCCTTCTGCATCAGCATCCATTACAGGATCTCCTTGATGTGAATAAGTGACACTCGGCTCATGCGTGATATACTGGGTGTGTTACAAGGTTGTCGTGCTGAGACTGGGCCCGACGCCTAATGTCCTCTCCTTCCTTTACTTTCTCCCTCCTTTGCTGCGCAGGCCAGCCAATACAACGAGGCTAATTGGGCCATTTAAATGTCAGCATCACAGACATCTGAGAGACAGAAAAGCTCTTCCCTCATATACTGTGCACTTATGCTGCGAATGTTTTGAGCAGCAACATGTTAATGAGGTTTTGTGAACATGTTTGTCAGGGAAATCCAAACAGAATGATGTGGTTGTTCCCATGTGCAGAGCCAGAACAGTACATTTAAACAAAAAGAACACAAACAGTGTTGTCTTTTTGGATAATGCTAGGATATTTAAACAAGCTGCCACAGATGTTCAAAGCAAGCATTGATCTAAATGCGTCTGTTGTTTTCTTTATAAAAAACATACTTATAGCACCAGTTTGGCCTTGAATCAGAATTGGGGGTGGATGTGCTACTCATTCATCACTCTTTCATGAATGAGGCAGCAGCTGAGCATTCATAAATGTAAACAAATAGCTCAACATGAACCTTGTTTTTCAGCCTTGCATTTCATCTTTAGCAGAGATGGGTTGCTACAACAGATGCAGGAATTAGTACTGTTACACACACACACACACACACACACACACACACACACACACACACACACACACACACACACACACACACACACACACACACACACACACACACACACACACACACACACACACACACACACACACACACACACACACACACACACACACACCTTCACACTTTTTTTGACCAGATGTTGAGTAGTGAGATCCGCTAGAGGAGGCTCACCTCTGTCAAACAGAGCAGATAACTGGATAACCATGGCTCTGATTGTCATTTAATCCTCTAGAGTCTAGACCATCCAAAAACAGTCAGACAAGAGAAAACACCAATTGTGATTCAGTGCGGATGCATAACAAGGTCACTCACAGATTTAACCCACAGGCTTTGATCTCATAGATCTTCAGTAACACAAGAGCCCAACAAATAATATGCCTTAAATACAGATCTATGTCAGCGTTATGATGGGAAATTCCTGCAAAAGCCAATATGTTACAGGCCCTGTGTTTGTGGATCCAGACAGCGCTGTTATAATAGATTCAGCAATGTATGATGACATACATACATAGAAGAAACATCTCCATCATACCACAATGTAACATCATAATCCTGTGTCCTACCTTACACTTAATAATAATTCAGTAACCACCCAACAGACCTAATGGTTGAGCCTTTGAATGTGAACTAATAAACCCATTAATTATGGATTACATTACATTTTTAAATAACTGTTTCGGTATAATATTCACATACAATGTATTTCTGTAATCTCATGCTCGATTCTTGTTGCAGTATTTGTGCAAAGTGTGCGCAGTGAGAGGAGCCGCTGCAGGGAAGGACCCTCCTCACTGAGCCCAGCCGACACATGCCGCAAGATCCCGGCATTCTCCTGCCAAACACCCCCCTAAATCCACCTCGGTGCAAAAACGTGATGCCCAAATCGAATTAGTGCGATTCTTATTCATGCATTTTAGTCAAAATCTTACCATTGCATCGATATTCTCCTAATGCAACTCCCGCTCTGTGGATCCTCGGGGCTGATGAGAGAGCCGCACTCCGCAGGGGACAAATGAGTCCTCGCCGGTCTGCGAAAGAGAGAATCCCGGGTGGCTAGACAACTTCCACCCGAAAGACAGATTGGACAAAATGTGGCGGAGTTCCACCAAATGCGACGAGTTACTTTTTGCATGAAATGGGTAAACGATTTGAGAAGTCCTCCCAGTGAGCTGTCAGGGTTTAATGATCACTGTTATTCGAGCAATTGTTCTGAATGGCTGCTCGCTTCGCCCTCCACAGAAGAATGCACCGCGCATTTCAACTAACTCTCTCTCTCTCTCTCTCTCTCTCTCTCTCTCTCTCTCTCTCTCTCTCTCTCAGTGACACACAACAACACACGAGCAGGTTATGTTAAATAATCCAGGCGACCCCAGATTCAACAAAGAAAATGATATGCATGTGATGTGTTGGGCATGCAGTGTGTGTGTGTGTGTGTGTATGTGTGTATGTGTGTGTGTGTGTGTGTGTGTGTGTGTGTGTGTGTGTGTGTGTGTGTGTGTGTGTGTGTGTGTGTGTGTGTGTGGCCTCGCATTACTATACTTGTGGGGACCTAAATCTGTTTACACGGTCACGTGTGGGGACCATAGGTGGGGACTCGCCTCCCTTATGGGGACGAATTGGAGGTCCCCATGAGGGGAATCATTAATTTTAGGGTGAATACTTGGTTAGGTTTAGGGTAAGGGTTAGGGTTAGGGTTAGGCATGTGTTGGTTATGGTTAAGGTTAGGATAAGTCTCCAGGAAATGCATGTAAGTCAATGTCATGTCCCCTGAAGTGATGATATATGTGTGTGTGTGTGTGTGTGTGTGTGTGTGTGTGTGTGTGTGTGTGTGTGTGTGTGTGTGGCCTAGCATTACTATACTTGTGGGGACCTAAATCTGTTTACACGGTCACGTGTGGGGACCATAGGTGGGGACTCGCCTCCCTTATGGGGACGAATTGGAGGTCCCCATGAGGGGAATCATTAATTTTAGGGTGAAGACTTGGTTAGGTTTAGGGTAAGGGTTAGGGTTAGGGTTAGGCATGTGTTGGTTATGGTTAAGGTTAGGATAAGTCTCCAGGAAATGCATGTAAGTCAATGTCATGTCCCCTGAAGTGATGGTATGTGTGTGTGTGTGCGTGTGTGTGTGTGTGTGTGTGTGTGTGTGTGTGTGTGTGTGTGTGGGCGTGTGTGTGTGAGGTCACTGTTATGGTTCACCAGATTCAAACAGAGATCAGCACCACGGACAGCAGCCATCATCATTTTATTCACTCCCGAAGAAATTGTGATGCTTCTGTGTTCATGTAAAACATCTTAAATGTATATATAATGCATCATAGCGAATCATTGGTTTATAGTAGGCTATATGTTTATGTGAAGGATTCGGAAGAGCTTAAGGGGTCTTAAAATGTATTATTATTATTATCTTATTAGGGGGGCCAATTTGCTTTTTAGATTTTCCCTTTCCTGTATTGTTATATAGGTTGTTGTGAATGTAAATGGTCTGCAAAGGCAAACATCCTAAAGTTCCCATCATAAAGATTTTCTGGAGTTCCACTTTGTTTTATAGATGAAGAAAGACAGAATTGGTTGTGTAAAGAACTTTGAAAATGTATCTTAAGAAAGTTCAAACCCATGGTCGCCGGATAGCTCAGTGGTTGAGCTGGCAGCCCATATGGGACAGTTATTGTGAAAGTTGTGAAATTGTTCTAATGCAGCAGATTGAGTAAACTATATACAATTTACTGAACAGACAATAACGTGCTAATCAAACTCTTGCCAAAGCCCTGAGGAGCAAAAACATACTTGCCTTTCAGCTCTTCTGTCAACTCTCTATGAACGCACACCCTTATGTATAGCTGCCAGTTGCTTCTCAGTCAGACGTATTCTTCCTTAGCACTGAATTCATTGAAAAAAAAAGTGATAATTTGTTGTGCAATATCATCATATTCCAAGAAGAAACCAGTGCAATGTAATCCGTACATAATGCCTTAAAATATATAATGAACTGCCTGCTGCCTGGCACAGATTGAAAACACACACACATTTGATTGAACCCTCTTGATGCATGAAATGAACCTGCAAGATTGCTGTTATTTCATGAATGTGTATGTAGCCTTCAAGACATGGGGAAATTGTGCTATCAACAATGTTGGTTACTTCAGGTCAAAAAACAAACCGACATTCAGTTCTTTCTCCAGTTCTCTTCTTTATTTGTCACAAGAATACTTCCAGCTATTTCTGTGTGCACAATTTTAGGCGACAACATGAAATTGTTTCATTAGAAAGACTCTGTGAAAGTGTGTGCCCCCTTTTGTATAAATCATCATGTCAAAGCAATAAACGTTAAAACCCTAAATGAGGCGATTTGGGAAGCTTGGTCTTCATCCCTGCAGAGTTTTGTGGAGAATCTATTGAAAGGTATCACAGATGAATATATTATTTATAAAAAGACCATGCTTTTTACTTCAATTGTCAAACATATCTTCATCAAAATCAATGCACTGTTTAGTCTCCAGATTGTGGTTATATCTCCTTCTGGGAATCCAAATCCTTTACTAGTACCAGTTGGGATGATGCATGACCAGAGGAGGAGGAGGAGGAGGAAGAGGAGGAGGGGGAGGAGGGGGAGGAAGAGGAGGCCTTTAGAAGAGTGGCTTTCAAAAATATATTCCCTCTATCTTACTCACTTGCTCTTTGTGATTGATGTAAAACAAGCAGAACACTCAATCCTTTGGGAAAAGAGACTAAACACTAAACTATCGATGTTACAGAAATAAAAAAAAAGATAATTAAAAAATCAACTCTGGTCTTTGAATGATAGAGGTCATAGTTTGTAGTGCTCTCTGGTCAAATTGACTTTCTCATTGCTTTGTGTTCTTCTGATGGAAGATGGAAGGAGCGAGGCACAGAGATGGAGCAGGTGTGCAGTATAACGGTGGGATGTGTGATCCAATTGTCAGAGAAAAGGCAGAGTAAGGTCTCTGATTGATTTGAGGCACTGAGGTTTCTGGTACATTGGCTTAAGGAGAAATGTCAAGAAGTGCAAAGGATTCAACTTCTTTTTACAATTTCAAATTTTCCCAAGAAGATCCTCTCTATTGCCAAAACTCTGACATGTATCTGATTTCTCTTTTTCATCTAACCCTTGTGCTGAAAGTCAGTGTGTTGCATTGTGCTTGTATTCCCCATCCAACCCTCCCACACAGTGTGTAGTGGAGGCTCTGGAACTTCGAGTCTGCCTTCATCTTTCATCCGAAGCAGCGGAGAGAAGAACAAATCTACTTTACTTTCCATTCTCAGATCATTACATGTCTCATAAATAGCACGCACACACACACACACACACACACACACACACACACACACACACACACACACACACACACACACACACACACACACACACACACACACACACACACACGCACACACACACACACACACACACACACACACACACGCACGCACGCACACACACACACACACACACACACACACACACACACACACACACACACACACACACACACACACACACACACACACACACACACACACAGGTTGGCCGCTCTGAGGGAATCGTGATCAGGATTTGAGTTGTTCGCCTGACGCACTGACATCATCACTAATTGATCCTCTTTTGAATTCTGACACATAATATGCTGCTGTATGGGGTTGCCATAGCAACTGGCCCATTTCAATGCAAGGGGATGTGGAGTGCTGCTGGAAGCTGAGGGGTAATTGGGGATGTTGGGGTGGGAATGGGGGGTTGGTGTGTGTGAGGAGGATGCTTTAGTGAAGAATGGGCGGGGGGGGAGGGTTGTGAGCTGCCTGAAAGGGAAGAATGAGTTAAGAGAAAGAAAATGGCCTCGGTGTATTCAGAGCATTTGGAAGAAAACACCTATCGAGCACACAGAAGTTAAACATAACGAGAAGAGAGGAGGAGCTCTGGGTTGCACAAGGAAAATAAATCTATTTACAATTCATAATCATGCTGAGGGTGGAATTAGAGACACTGAGCTATTGAGATTCAGATCAATTACAAGTCTCACCTCAACTGCAAGCTATTGACCTTGTACCTCTGAACAGATCCATAGTTCACAGTTATTTCTAAAGCAGAGCAGGAAGAATATAAAAACATCTTGTGTGCCTGATTGATTGGCTTCAGTGCTTCTGAAATGTAGACCTAACCCGTCAACATTTACTGGTACTTCAACAGAGAAACTAAAATCAACACCCTCTCTGGGTCCCTGAAGCCTCTAACCCCGCCCTAAAACGCACTGGTGGGTTTACACACTGTATCATTAGGGAGGCATTAAGAAGCTTATCATATTAAAACACGGCTACCCAAAGGCAAAAAATGCAAAATTATTATATTTCCTACAGCAGAAATGCATATAAGTGCTTTTTATCAACTCTACTTCCACTGTTAGTCTTCATTTCATTGATTTCCTCCTGGCCGTGTTTGTTTTTAATAATCTTGTATGTCACATTAACTTTTGTTTGATGTTTCATTCGCCCTTTATGCAAAGCCTAACCTTCGGAAGAAAACAAATTAGGGAAAAAGACAGCTTTACTTTGTGCAATTCAACATCGAAAACAGCAAAAATATTTCCCAACTTATATGGGCGTTCATATAACACTTTACTGAGATTTCCTTATTATATATTACACCATATTACACCAAGTTTAATGCAAATTGGGCCAAATGTTCTTCTGTAATCCTGTAAGAGAGATAGAGGAAGCAAGCCAAAATCATAACATCCTTGGTAGAGTTAAAAAACGTCATTAACCCCACAGTCTGTTTCACAAGCAAAGGCTCCGATACAGTCCAATGTGAACACAGGAGATAACCAAAGCCAGTATGATGTAACCTCTGGACTAGGGGTCGGCAACCTTTTTGAAAAAATAATGTATCAGCGTGCCGACGCTCGTGAATTATCAACGGGGGGGGGGGGGTGCCAATGGTGAAGAAGGTTGAGACACCTGTTTTCGGACAAACAGATCTACTGTCCAGAGCAGGGGTTGCCGACCACTTCTCTAGACAGGTATCTCAACCTTCTTTTTTCTTAAAAACAGAAATGTCGACCTCCTAGTGGAGCTAAAGGAAAGCGTCTGTGGATCAGCAATCATTGGCATTCATCCTCTGGGGACTCTGAATCTCGTACATCATTTTGTAGCAATTCATCCTGTGAACTGATACGTCCGTCCCTGACATAATAAGTGAGTAATAAAGTGACACCATTGGTGGGTCAATTGTTAGAGTTCTCTCCTTGGTCCTTGCTAGGCTACTTAACAATTCTTAGCTACATACAGTCCTAAGTCATGCCCTCAGGAGGCTAAGACATTATTTAGCAAATGTACTAATTTCTACCTTATAGCCATGTGTGAATTGTAGTTCAGTTCACAAGCACAGTACAGTTTATAACAGGATATTTTGAAAGCAGTCAGACAGCAGCTATATTATATTCTATGTTCCACTTAAAAATCCATTTCATTTCCTGCTAATCCAGGTGTTAATATCTGATCTATAAAGCTGTACATCTTGAGTGGATTGACAGAGGGACGTAAACGCGGCCAGACACGAGCACTGTGAATGTTCGGGAATGTAAATATAACAAGTAACTCCCTCTCTGCAGGCAGGTCCTCCTCATCATGCTGTAGCAAGATCGGCGATTGGAATCACCATGGCAACAGCATTTCTACCTGAAAGCAAGGCTGTGAAGAAACCAGAGGAGGAAGCGCAGAGAGTCTGAAGGAGGGAGCATTATAAAAGAAGACTGGGGCCTCTCATAACACAGCATTATTTATGAAGCTCTGCAAGCGAACATTTACAACACGTCCATTTCACACACAAAAAAAAAGGATCTGGGGCATTAAAGGCATTCAGCAAGATGGTGCTTTTCTCTGTCTGTCTTTGTCTCATTTAACCAATTGCTTTTCTGCACTCAGTTCTTCTCCTGAGTTGCTGTGCTGTTAATGTATATTCTGAAGATATATTGGCACCAGTAACAAAAGACATAATTAAATCTGAATGTTCTCCTTTCTTCAATATTTCAATGATGATTTTAATAAATGACCTGCGTAATTGACTATCTCTTAAAGCATTATTTGAGAGCTGGGCTCAAAATGTATTCTGTCATGCCCCTCCGAGCTCCACCAAACTGCCTTCCAGGAGCACATTTTACAGTTTGTAAACAAGAATAACACAGAGCCTGCCCTACTTAAAACATATCCCTTCATTACCCTTACCACAGCCCTTTTGCAAAGCCGAATCCCAACCATAGAACTGCCCATATGCAGGGAAATGGTCCAACCACAGTGTTCCATCCCGTGGCTCAGGCATCTCACAAGCAAACCAAACTGTAACTGTATGATAACCCAATTACATGTTCTCTGGAGTGTTCCTCTCTCCTTTTATATCTTTTTTAAAGGCCTGTTGTGTAAAAGAGAAAGACTTAAAACCAGGTAAAAGGGTCAGGGCCAGGCTAAAGGGGGAACGCGGGGCGCTCCGTAGGAGCTCAGCGTGGTGCACGGGCCCTCGGGTAAATATTTAAAAAACCTATTTAAAAACTCCTGTAGTAAAACCAATACACGTTTATAAAAGCCCTGTTTGGTCTGTGTTAAAAAAAAAAAAATTAAATAAAGAAAATGCAATAAAAGGGATAAAAGAGAGCAGCGGCTGAAGCACAGAGCGTATGCGGCGGGCTTAAAACCTGCACTCCTGGACACCCCCACCGGGAGAGATCCCCAAGGCTGTGTCCCACAACATCTGGTAAAAGACCTGGTAAGTTGGTTAAAAACATCTGGCTAAAAGTACAGAGGTTGACTTTGTTTAAAATCGGCATGCTGGTAAAATGAGTGTGAAAAAATTATAAATACATACATAAAAGCGCTTAGTAGAATAAGTGCTTTTGAAAATAGGTGCTGGTAATAAAAATCATATTAAACAAAATGTTAAAATATGTCAAATATAAAACAAATATATACAATGTAAAATATAAAATACACACGGGTTAGTAGGCACACGGGGAGGGAAAATATCTAAAGTCAACCAAGTGTCCCTAAAAGTGTTTAAAACCCAGGCAGAGGTCAAGAGAGGTGGTGCAGGTGAGACATGGGACACGCCTCGGATGACGTTTAAAAATACTTTATTAAAGGGCTTGTTTCAGGGGGTTTAAATGGAAAGTAATAACTAAAATATAAATAAAATAATATAAGCAATTTTTGAATAGGAAACAGGGTATTAATAATATATAAAAAATAATAAAATATATAATCTCCTCATTTGGAACCTAATAAAATAACAAATATGCAATACACCGTGCAAACATAGAATAAACTGTGACATGTAGAATATAAATATTAATAGATAAAATGTAAGAAAAATATATAAAATGGTAACAATAATAATAATAAACGAAAAAAAACATGCATTTAAAATTCATAAAAGAGTTCAGATGAGCCTACGTGCGCTGAATCCTCTGACAGTTTTCCGTTGCCCTTAATGACTCTGCGCTTCCCACATTCATTGACTCTTGTGATGCCAGTGCTAAGGAGATTCTCAGCCTTTTTAATTTTACTTGCACGGATATTCTGGACCTGATCGCTCCATTCACGGCCAGACACCCTAAACCTGTGACTGAACCGTGGATAACTGACTCTACTCGCGCCCTGAGACGCGCTTGTAGACGAACAGAGAGGAGATGGAAGAAGGATAAACTTCCCGTCTCCTTGGGGATTCTAAGAGACGGTTTAAGCGAATATCAGAGGGCTTTTGATACCATTGACCACCAAATTATTTTATCACGCCTTGAGCTGTGTGTTGGAATGAAAGGTAACGTCCTAAAATGGTTTCAATCCTATCTGTCGGAAAGGACCTTTTCTGTGCATCTTGGCCAGTATTCTTCAGCTGCAGCCCCACTAGCATATGGGGTCCCTCAAGGTTCTATCCTAGGCCCCATTTTGTTCAGTCTGTATTACTACCTCTGGGGTCAATTTTTAAAAAGCATAACATTTCGTACCATTGCTTTGCAGATGATTTGCAGGTATACCTGCCTATAAAAGCAAATAAGGAATCCAGGATTGCCTTGCTTAGCTGTCTGAAAGACATTAAATCATGGATGGAAATCAACTTCTTGACTCTCAACGAAAAAAGACAGAGAATTTAATACTTGGACAGTCAGAACTCCTGGATGGCTTTAATAGTGTACTCGGCCCCCTAGTCTCCTACAGCCAGAAATCTTGGAGTCATCTTTGACAACTGTTTTAAATTTGACCGATAAGCTCAGTTGTCAAGACAAGCTTCTTCCAGTTGTGGCTTCTGGGGAATTTAAAAGCCTATCTTCCTAGTAAGGAATTTGAACAGCTAATCCACCTATTTATAACGTCTCGCTTAGACTATTGTAACTCCCTGTATATTGGTGTTGATAAGTGTTTGGTCCGTCGCCTGCAGCTGGTCCAAAATGCGGCTGCACACCTTCTTACAGGGAAGAGAAGATATGACCACATCACACCTGTTCTGGCAGATCTTGATTGGCTTCCTGTCAGTTACAGGATCCAGTTCAAGTACTTACTTTTTGTTTTCATTTTTTTTCATCATTGCATGGACTGGCACCACATTACCTGTCTGAGTTTTTGCACCCCCATTGCGCTCAGCTCAGCAGAATATGTTGGTGGTTCCTCGGTGCAGGAAAAAACCCCGAGGTGACAGGGCTTTCAGTGTTGCAGCTCCCAGACTGTGGAACAGCCTCCCTGTACATATCCGGACTGCTGAGTCTATTGAACTTTTTAAATCTCAGTTAAAAACCCACCTCTTTGCACTGGCTTTTTATACTAGTTGAACATTACATTTTTACATTTGTATGTGTTTCTATATGTTTCTAGTTATTGTGCTTTTTTATCATGTTTTTAATTATTGTTTTATTATTGTACTCCTATTGTGTTCTTTTATATTGTATTTATTGCCTGTACAGCACTTTGGTCAACTGAGGTTGTTTTAAATGTGCTATACTGTATAAATAAATAAAGATTGAGATTGAGATTGAGATGAGGAGGGTTTATAAAATAAGGATAGGAAATATGTATAAAGAATAAATAATACACAAATAAATAAATACCACAATATAAATAAATAATACATTGATAAACAAATAATTAAATAGTTAATTAAAAAAGCTACATTAGTTAAAAAGCAATCCCCTTAGGTAATATATATATATAACAAATATTTATATATAAGGTTAGGGTTAGGGTAAGGATTAGGGTTAGGAATAGGGTAATTGTTAGGCAATGTCCATAAAATGTCTTAGCTGCCTCAACTAATTGTTCTGTTGTAAAGCCATCTTTAATATTTGTCCAGGATACATAGAACTGTCCTCTAACATGTCTTCATGCAAAACAATATTAGGTGTGTTGTAGAAAACTATTATCTTCAGTCATGGAATACCACTGAGTAGTCGAGCAATATCATGTCAGAGGACCTCGGCGGAAGATAATGGACAGACCAGAGTTATATCAAAAATATCCACTTCAGTCTGATCATCAGGGTATATCTTAGTCAGGCCCTTTGTTGGCCAATCTGTGATTAAATGGGGAATTCAACAAGTCATGGCTGTCTCTAAAAACTCTGCGCTCTGGTCTGTCCTTGCACTCTCTTACCACTCTGTCTACTTGTTGTATTTGCTGAGTGAGTGATTCACTCTTTTCAGCTACAGTCTCGTCAAGATCAATGGAGAACTCCACATGGGTCCTCACAAACCTCCCCGCTCTTCCCTTCTTGCGCTGCGATTGCCACGGAGACTCTGGCGAGTGGCTTTGCTACGCGGTGGGACTTGTCAGAGACACGCAATGGTTCCTAGTGACCCCCCTGGCACACATAGATACATACACTGAAAGTTCTTTAATTAAGGAGAAGAATGAAAAAGATTTGTTTTACCCCGACTGTCCAGCTGTTTGCCTGCCCTCATTTCACCCAGCATCTCAAATACATCTTTAAAATTCAACATTTATTTTTCTGGCTCTCTGAATGGTCCAAAGCCACAGACAGCTTCAGGTTTTAGATGAGTTTGCCCATTGACAGTGAAGTCTAGAGAGAAATAGAGTACCAGGTTGGCTGCATACTTAGAGTAACCTAATCACAATAATAAGTTAATGTGACAAGGCACTGGGGAAATAACCCAAGCAAACGTCACGTAGGTGAGTGAGTTGTTAATGCCTTTTTGTAAAGCACTCTCAGAAGCAACTATTGTAGCCTCTCCAATATGTAATGGTCAAGGGTATACATGTATCAGAATGGGGGCCATTACTTGTGAGACAGATTGTCCCAGAACCCAAGTCAGTAAACAAAACAAAAGAGCATACAAGGTCATACACCACACCAGCACATTTTGGAAATATGGCTTTTCAAACTCCTGAATTTGTCTCTCGTCTAAATCCTTCTTTAACTTAGTTTTACATATTTTGAATGCAGGAATGTATAGATATGTGCACCTTGTGGAAGTACTGATAAACATTATATGGCCAAAAGTATGTAGACCCTATAGGCCTATCTATTCCACATTGTCTCGGGTTGGTTCATGTGTTTTTGTGGTGGTTATGTGCACATAGCCAGCTAGAAATGGTTTTCCCAATGGTATGGTGTATACGAAAATAACCATCGGTTGATTGTATAATTTCTAATAAATTGTTTGTTCGGAGTTGGTTCAACTTGCGACCACCAAATAACCTGTTTCATTTTCCACCTATAAGAGCCCAATGGGCGCTAAGTCATGATGTCACCTTTATTATGAAGCCTTTTTGCACCAGCATGAATTTACCTCCCATTTACAACATTAAACGAGCCGTACTTGTCTTGTTCTTATACTTCTTATACCACAACAAAATATAACAAAGCCAGAATGAATTGAAAGTATGACTTCTCCAGAGACTTTCAAACCTTCCTCGTTCTTGAAATTGGTTGTTGCTAACCCTCCAACAAATGCAGGTCTCGGCACTTGGTGCAGGTAAAGTGAATGGATGGTTCCCAAGCTGAATTAAACAATTCTAGGGCCAAGTGGCTTCGTAGTTGAAACACGAAAAAGTGGTTTAAATTGGGCTTCTGCTTTGAACCAGCCCTGGAACTGTCTCGGTGTAAAGTTGTTTTTAGATGGTTTGCTATAACATTTTGTGAAGATATTTATGATCCTGAGAGAATGAATCCTACTGATTTGTAATCTAGTGAAAGGTCCCAATGGGTGGTTTTGGGTAAAATATATATCGTTTATTGGATCCATTGTAACAAAATGTTGTACATATCACATATACATTTCACTTTATCAAAACATTTCAATGTACTGTATGTATATATGTAGCTGTAACTCATCACAAAACCACTAGCATGACTGTATATCTTAGTCTTGTTTATATGTTTCTTTTCTCTGTGCCAACAATGCAAATAAATATCCCCTTTTCCAATAACAGATCAATCAGCATCTTCTCATGGTAACACTGACACTATAAATGTCACTTCATTATAAGCATAAATCTGTGCCTCTTTCGCCCTTGCCTTGGTGAGCAATTATCTCCAGTAAGATCGCCTCATTGGGCTGCTGCGATGGAGACACACAAAGGCCGAAACATGACAGCGTAGTGTGTGTTCGCGAACAAATTTGTTGTGACAGCTAGTTACTCAGAGCTCTGTGACCCAGGCATCCAGCAGACAGCAGAAAGCACCCACCCAAAGTTAACTGGTGCTACCGCAGTCACCCAACATGCTGCTACGACATGATCCGACCTAACATAGAAAGCTCTTTACTGGAGAAAACAAGATAGAAATGTAGCGAGAGAAGGCAAGAAAAAATACTTTGACAGACGTCTTTAGAGACAAGCAAATGCAACGTTAAACATTACCAGTCCAAAACAATGCGAGGAACAACTCTCTTGATAAATAAAACATTCAGTATTTCCATTAAGACGACACAGGGTGAGAAACGACAATAGCACACAGCAGATTAGCACATTTTTCAGTGTCTATGTGCAATGTGTGTGTGTGTGTGTGTGTGTGTGTGTGTGTGTGTGTGTGTGTGTGTGTGTGTGTGTGTGTGTGTGTGTGTGTGTGTGTGTGTGTGTGTGTGTGTGTGTGTGTGTGTGTGTGTGTGTGTGTGTGTGTGTGCATGCATGTTTGTTTGCTTGCTCATTCTTCCCACGACAGGGTCATTTTCTTATTCTCAGAGGATGGGGGATATAAACAGTATTTTTTTAAGACTGTCATAAAGCCAATAGCTAGTTAAAGTTAGTTTTAGTTTTTTCTGTCAGTATGCAATTGCACGAAAAATGCTTCAACTGTCACTCAATCAGGATCTGTGGTGGCAGAATATCAAAACCAGAGTAAAAAATAGACCCACAGAAATAACCAAAGCAAATGAGAAGCTGCAGAGATTATTTCAGCCAATGGAGCTGCGGTGGTTTATAAACCTCAGAGGATCCCTATAGCTCAGACCATAGTCCTTTCAAAACCAATTACTTTAAGCGATGTGGAGTACATTTGCCCTCAACTTTTAAAATTAATAGTATATTAATATTGCACATAAATTCCAGTCAATGGATCTCCTCCTGTTTTTAACTGTTTTTTTTTAAATTACATTTCTTTGAGTTGTTCACGCAAGCGGCCTAGCTTAGGTTGGCAACATTGGTAAAATATTTCAACAACTATTGGATGGATTGCTGTTGAAATTTGTAACTAAAAGCATGGTTTCCTGACAATGAATTTCACTTCATCTCGCAAACTTCTGAGGTTTTAAAAGACATACGTTATTGCTTTATAACATAACGAGATGCACCTGGAAAAGGAAGGGCTCAAAAACTCCAGTGCCAGCAGCAGAAGAGGAGAGGCCTCTGTTGTTTCTGCTGCTCTGTCTAGGATTTTATATTCATATTGTTGTATGTGTTTCTTTATTATGAATCCTGTTGATTTGATGTTTTTTTGGTGATGATTTTGGGTAAGTCCGTGATTTTGTTAGTGCGGTAGGCATGGGCGTAGGAAGCATCCTCAATGTGGATGGGACAATTTGACAGGGGGTATGGGCGGGTGGTGGAACTCACCTCCTGTAGGGGGGTCCGGGGGTATGCTCCCCCGGGAAGATTTTATTTTAAATGTTGAAGTTAAAAGCATCAATCTGCTGCACTTTGAGAGCAAAGTTAGGGACTAAATCTATGGATACATCTCTCAACAACACCCATGTGAAACAGAACTGTAAACAGATTAACTTTTTCTTTATGCATATTTTACAAATCACTCCCCTTTTAAACTGTATTTTTGTGTTACTGTCCAATAGTATGAGTTGGAATTATTTCATACCTGTTATTCTCTTATTTTTTATAACTATAATGATCATATGAAGGTGTGCCTTGGAAATACTTATTTACATAAATGATTACCAAACCGTTTGAGACCCACTACTTAGACTAAAGTGAACTATCTAAACACTCAGAGAGTCCTTTACCTCACTGAGCTGTAGTTATCAGCCTCTCAGTCTGACAGGAGACGATTCTCCCTCCACCTCTTTAATAACCGCGCTAATAATTGCCACAAACAGCCATTGCACCATCGAACCTTGACAAAGTCCTGTTGGAAGTCTTGTTGTGTAATAACTAGTGTTCTTTTTATTTCAAATCCCATCATATAATGCAGGGCTCGACATTATAAATGGCCCGCTGGCCCGGAAGCACTATTTAGACACCCCGGGCCAGCATAACGTAGCCTACTTTCCACTTGCCCGCTCGGGCCACTACAAATATTGTTTGAACAAAAATGTTTCCTGTGGTATTGGTATTTTGACTAGCAATTTTGTTAAATTGTTTCGTTTATTAACGCTACAACATAGCGTTTCGTGACTCGTGAGTCGCTTGTCGTTGTTGGGTGAAAAGCAAACAGCTGTTTGCTGCGGAGCGCGAGCAGGCTCTCGTGAGCGTGAGCGCGCTCCTTCACTACAGACTATCGCGCCACCTAACCATTCGCCAAAATGTTTTTAATACCAGCGGTAACAGGCAAGCGCCGGGCAAAAAACAATCTTCAAATAAAAGAAAGTCACCGGAGGAGTTAAAGGAGAGTGACAGGAAGCATGAGAAGAAGAGGGAGAGAAAGTTTCAGCCAGCTTGATCGATGGAGTTGGCTTCTAGTGGTGCAGTGACGCGTCCTAAAACCCTTTTATAATCTATCGATTAGATTTATGATTCGAAAATTATAAAAGTAGGGTAGACATGTGGAGATTATCCGGCTGAACAAAACGTGCATTTATCAAACAGGTTTGTTTTCCACAGACCTTATTTCCAGCTATTTTCCAAAACCCTGTGGAGAAATGCCATTGCTTTTTGTCGAGGGAACCAGCAGCTTACTTCCTGGTTTTAGGACACGTCACTGGCTGCACCTCTCAATATGATGTCAATATAAATAAGGTCTTCTGTCGGCTCTGTACATCAATGCCGACCTATGCTGACAAGTAAGTGAAGAGTAGAAAATATAAAGGTATTGGCTATAGGGAAATGTCCCAGCAGTTTAGGATAATGAAGGATCTAATCTAATCTATAGCCATTACATTTCTAACTCCTAATGACAGGAAGGCAGAAAGTGCATTATACAAATAATAATACTCATAATAATAGCAGACATTTTTTAACAATGACCACAATATCATTATTTTAATAAACCAAATATGAACAATTGAGGAAAATGAGGAAGACCTGATTATTCAAATGTTGTAGTACAAGTAGTAATGTAGTTAGTGCATAAATTACTATGGCAACAAATGTGTTAATTGTCTTCATTATTAGGCGATTTCTTTTGGACGAATGCTCCGGGCCAGTGGTTACAATGGTGGGGCCAGTGACAATACAATTCCACCGTCCCGGAGGGCCAGTGGCATTTTACCCTTAATGTCTACCCCTGTAATGTTCAATATTATAATGAAAATTCAATTTAAGAAAATAAGGTTTTGAGAGTCTTGAAGGTTCATGAACTCTGCAGTCAAAGCTGATTAGCTGTGGTTTGGTTAGTGGGTTAGGAGTTAATGCATCAGTCTACTGAGATGATGCACTTAGAGGAAACAGTCTTTTACAACAAAAAAATGTCCTCACAGAAAAGCAATGGAGGACGTTATCAAGCTGAGCATGTGTCACTGTGCTCTGGTGAAGTGCTGCAGGCTGACACACACACAAACACACACACACACACACACACACACACACACACACACACACACACACACACACACACACACACACACACACACACACACACACACATACACACACACACACACACACACACACATACACACACACACACACACACACACACACACACACACACACACACACACACACAGATTTAAATTACTCCCTTTATCAGAGTGTAATCACTGTTATTGTGCTGTTTCCTCTATCACAGCCACAAGTGTTTTGCATGGAACAGATTTAGAACAGTGCAATCGGTGTGGTGTGCAACGAAAATGTCAGATCTCCAACTTTCTTCCTATCAAATCACAAATCAGACCTGCAAAATAAAGAACTTCAATCGAATGCAGGTTTTTCTTATAGTTTCTCTTACCATTTGTCCTGCAGGTTATTGCCTCCACTTTTGAGTGTCTGTAGCGCTTCATCCTGTCCATGAAAAATGCATCCTGCTCTCCTCGTGGAGCGCTACATAAAATCAATCCAGGGGCAGAGGAGGGGTGAGAACACTACAGATTCTTCTTCTCTCTTCACAATGGGTGAGAAGAGGCCCTACAAGTGGGAGGACAAGTGTAGAGGAGTGTGCATGTGTGTGTGAAGCACTTCTCTGGTTGTTTGGCATCACTGTTGGCATAAATTAAACTAAAATTAATTAAAATTAGAGGACTTTTGGTAACACTTTATAATAAGGTACACAAATTAACCATCAACTAGTTGTTAATTAAGATGCATATTAGCAGTATATTGGCTCTTTAGCCATTAGTTGAGAGTTTTTCCTCAATAACCCTCTAATTAGTGCTTATTTATTGCAAGTAAGGAAGTTGTTGTACATGAGTTTTGGTCTTAATATGCTCTGCTCAATATGGGCCTAATAAGGCAGTAGTACCACAAGAATAGTAATTCTCCCATAATAAGACTTAGCAAATATGATCTATTCTTATGTAACAAGACATGAAACTAAGTGTTAATTGTGTCTAAATAACTCAACATTTGGTATTTATATCTAAGAATGTATTTTGGGGTATTGACAGTTCAGCTACCATTAGCAAGGTGATATTGACCTGTAGGCTATGTTTCATATTTGCACATTTATATTTTTGTAAAAATGTATAGGCCTACTGAAGGTTAGACCAACCCAGTCTCATAAAAAAACGTGTAATAACTACGTTGGTCCACAACATAGGACGTAGTATTTCTACAAAAACGCCTCTGAAATTGTAAGATCCCTAAGTTTTTTTTCACCATTCATTCCAATGGCTGGCGTCTATGTCACGTGATCTTCACATTTCTCCCTGCAGAAAAAAAAAACATGGCCGAACTTCGTTTTATTCTCGGTGTAAAATGCCTATTTAAAGTTAGTTTGGCCATTAAAATGCGTTTTGATGTCATTTGATGCGAGAAATATGAGTTGTTATTTCAGATTATGTGTGCAGTGGATGTACATGATCTTTAGTTTGCTAGTTATTACGAAGATTACTTCAGGAAATTGTGTCTATACAACGTTTTCATTGTTACCAAGGTGGTTGCTAGGGACGCTGCTATCGATATTATTTCTGTTATGTTGTGCCTCTCTGAAGAACCAGCACCTTACCGTGGTAGAGAGGTTTGTGTGCCCTGATGAACCTGGGGGCTGTGTTGTCTGGAACCTTGTGTTCCTGGTAGGGTCTCCCATGGCAAATTGGTCTCAGGCAAGGGGCCAGACTAAGATTGGTTCAAAAGACCTCATGGAAAAAACGACAACAAGAAGTGAGGATACCCGGCCCGGAGGAAGCCCGGGGTCCCTTTCTGGAGCCAGGCCCAGAAGGAGGACTCGACGGCGAGCGTCTGGTGGCCGGGCTTGCCACGGAGCCCGGCCGGGCCCAGCCCGAAAAGGCAACGTGGGCAACACCTCCGCTTCTCCGTCCCGCGGGCCCACCACCTACGGGAAACATCGATGGGGTCTGGTGCGCTGCCAGAAGGGTGGCAGTGAAAGCGGAGGGTCTCGACGGACCAGACCCGGGCGACAGAAGCTGGCTTTGGGGACGTGGAACGTCACCTCTCTGGGGGGGAAGGAGCCGGAGCTTGTGCGGGAGGTGGAGCGTTACCAGTTGGATCTGGTTGGGCTCACCTCTACGCACAGCGTCGGCTCTGGAACCTTACTTCTGGATAGGGGTTGGACTCTATTCTTCTCCGGAGTTGCTCAAGGTGTGAGGCGCCGGGCGGGTGTGGGGATACTCACAAGTCCCCGGTTGGGTGCTTCGTTGTTGGAGTTTACCCCAGTGGACGAGAGGGTCGCCTCCCTACGCCTGCGGGTTATGGGGGGGAAAACTCTGACTGTTGTGTGTGCTTTTGCACCCAACAGCAGTTCAGAGTATACGGCCTTCTTGGAGACCCTGGAAAGAGTCCTGTATGGGGCTCCTGAAGGGGACTCTTTAATCTTGCTGGGAGACTTCAACGCACATGTGGGCAATGATGGAGACACTTGGAGGGGCGTGATTGGGAGGAACGGCCCCCCTGATCTGAACCGGAGAGGTGGTTTGTTACTGGACTTCTGTGCTAGTCATGGATTGGCCATAACAAACACCATGTTCGAACATAAGGATGCTCATAAGTGTACGTGGTACCAGAGCACCCTAGGCAGAAGGTCCATGATCGATTTCGTTATCGTATCATCGGACCTGAGGCCGTATGTTTTGGACACTCGGGTAAAGAGAGGGGCGGAGTTGTCAACTGATCACCATCTGGTGGTGAGTTGGGTCGAGTGGCGGGGGAAGCCTCTGGATAGACCTGGTAAGCCCAAACGTGTAGTTCGGGTGAACTGGGAACGTCTGGAGGAGGCCCAAGTTCAGGAGGCCTTCAACTCACACCTCCGGCGGAGCTTTTCAGGCATTCCTGTGGAGGTTGGGGACATTGAACCAGAGTGGTCGGTGTTCAAAGCCTCTATTGCCGAAGCCGCGGCGGGGAGCTGTGGTCTCAAGGTCCTAGGTGCCTCAAGGGGCGGTAACCCTCGAACCTCCTGGTGGACACCGGTGGTCAGGGAAGCCGTCCGACTGAAGAAGGAGGCCTTCAGGGATTTGTTATCCCGGGGGACTCCCGAGGCAGTTGCAAGGTACCGACAGGCCCGAAGGGCAGCAGCCTCATCCGTGACCGAGGCAAAGCAGCGGGTGTGGGAGAAGTTCGGAGAGGACATGGAGAAGGACTTTCGGGCGGCACCAAAGTTGTTCTGGAAAACTCTCCGACACCTCAGGAGGGGGAAGCAGGGAACCATCCAAGCTGTGTACAGTAAGGATGGGACGTTGTTGACCTCAACTGATGGAGTGTTGGGGCGTTGGAAGGAACACTTTGAGGAACTCCTGAACCCGACAACTCCGCCCTCTATGTTAGAGGCAGAGCTGGAGTATGACGGGGGATCGGCGCCAATCTCCCGGGGGGAGGTCACTGAGGTTGTTAAACAACTCCACAGTGGCAAAGCCCCGGGGGTGGATGAGATCCGCCCAGAAATGCTGAAGGCTCTGGGTGTTGAGGGACTGTCATGGTTGACACGTCTCATCAACATTGCGTGGAAGTCGGAAACAGTACCGAAGGAGTGGCAGACCGGGGTGGTGGTTCCCATTTTTAAAAAGGGGGATCAGAGGGTGTGTGCCAATTACAGAGGCATCACACTACTCAGCCTCCCCGGGAAAGTTTACTCTAAGGTACTCGAAAGGAGGGTCAGGCCGATTGTCGAACCTCAGATTGAGGAGGAACAATGCGGATTCCGTCCTGGTCGTGGAACGACGGATCAGCTTTTTACTCTCGCAAGGATCCTGGAGGGGGCCTGGGAGTACGCTTATCCGGTCTACATGTGTTTTGTGGACTTGGAGAAGGCGTATGACCGGGTTCCCAGGGAGTTACTGTGGGAGGTGCTGCGGGAGTATGGGGTGAGGGGGTCTCTACTCAGGGCCATCCAATCTCTGTACTCCCAAAGCGAGAGCTGTGTCCGGGTCCTCGGCAGTAAGTCGGACCCATTTCCGGTGAGGGTTGGCCTCCGCCAGGGCTGCGCTTTGTCACCAATCCTGTTTGTAATATACATGGATCGGATTTCGAGGCGTAGTCATGGGGGGGGGGGTCTGCAGTTCGGTGGACTAAGGATTGCACCACTGCTTTTTGCAGATGATGTGGTTCTGATGGCTTCATCGGTCTGCGACCTTCAGCACTCACTGGATCGGTTCGCAACCGAGTGTGAAGCGGCTGGGATGAGGATCAGCACCTCCAAATCTGAGGCCATGGTTCTCAGCAGGAAACCGATGGACTGTCCACTCCAAGTAGGGAATGAGTCCTTACCCCAAGTGAAGGAGTTCAAGTATCTCGGGGTCTTGTTCTCGAGTGAGGGAACAATGGAGCGTGAGATGGGCCGGAGAATCGGAGCAGCGGGAGCGGTACTGCAGTCGCTTTACCGCACCGTTGTGACGAAAAGGGAGCTGAGCCAGAAGGCAAAGCTCTCTGTCTACCGGGCCATTTTCGTTCCTACCCTCACCTATGGTCATGAAGGATGGGTCATGACCGAAAGAACGAGATCGCGGATACAAGCGGCCGAGATGGGTTTTCTCCGCAGGGTGGCTGGTGTCTCCCTTAGGGATAAGGTGAGAAGTTCGGTCATCAGGGAGGGACTCGGAGTTGAGCCGCTCCTCCTTCGCGTCGAAAGGAGCCAGTTGAGGTGGTTCGGGCACCTAGTTAGGATGCCACCTGGGCGCCTCCCTAGGGAGGTGTTCCAGGCACGTCCAGCTGGGAAGAGACCAAGGGGTAGACCTAGGACCAGGTGGAGGGATTATATCTCTTCGCTGGCCTGGGAGCGCCTTGGGATCCCCCAGTCAGAGCTGGTTGATGTCGCCAGGGAAAAGGAAGTTTGGGGCTCTCTGCTGGAACTGCTACCCCCGCGACCCGACCACGGATAAGCGGAAGAAGATGGATGGATGGATGGATGTGTAAAATTGTGTTATCTTTATTGCTACCCACTTCCCCGTCAATGTATAGTGTTGGTCCACAGCGCAAACGTATTAGTTTAACAAAATCCGCATCTAAAATTGTGGCATAGTGTGGTGCCGAGAGATGGGAGTCGGAGGCGGGGTATCAAAGGTACAAGCTAGACTTTTATTTAGCATCTCAAAACACATGTAAACAACTTCATGCCCGGGAAGCGAAGACCGGCGGAGACAGGAAGTCCGGCTCACTAAAATGTCAGAACAATACCCTAACCCATAGATCCGTGGGTGAATAATGTCAATCACCACAATAGATACGTTATTTTCCCCTGTGCAATTCTCCATTTACTCAACAATAACACATAATTATCCTTTTGTTTATTTATTTGTTTGATTAATAAACACAAGTTGGAGTCCGTCAGGACCGAGGGTCGGAGCAGCTCATTTGCTTTACAGAATATTACACCCGGAAGTAAGTATTCTCTCCGCTTCGCTTGACAAACCCTGTGATAGTCCTCAAGCTCTGTGATTGGAGAGTGTACTCCGAAGGTTACGCCGAGCGTCGAACAGCACTTGAAATGGGATGGAACCACGGCAGACTGTCCAAAACTGGATTTGAACGGGTCCACCGCGTCCCCCCCTCCCCCACCCCGTCCCTAGAACTACACATGCTGGCTATTGTGTTTCGCAACATGTTCTCTATCTATGGCACGTCTCTACTGGGAATTGTAGTTTTAAAAGACGTTTTCATATTTCCCATAATAAGAAATTGCCAGTATTAAACTGTGTACATCCCTGGAGGTTTAGGGGATAGGAAACACTCACATTTAAAACATATAATTAATAAATGGGTGAAAATTGCTTGTGCCCATAATGGGCAGCATTAATATACCCACACGACAGCTAAGGTCATAAGAGCTTTATTTAACAACTGGTCTTATGTTTGTGACCCCTCCTGTTGTTAATTGATAAGCCTGAAACATGCACTTGTCAAGGTTCAGAGGCACATTTTGCAAATATGGCAGTAGCCATCGATCATCTTAAGATAAGATAATACTTTATTGATCCCAAGTTGGAAACATTTGCGTTACATCAGCATGTATGTGTGCAGTGGTGTTTATTTGTAAATCATTTAGTATAATCACACAAATTCTGTGTTTTATATTTAATAATTCTGTGTTCTTTATTTATTGATTGTTCAATACCTGACAAGACCGGAGATGAAAAACTTGGGTCACATGTTCCTCAACAGTGCATCACAAGACATCTTTCAATATTTGTGTATACCTCCACCATTAAACTGTCATATTCTGCACATTTCTTATACTATCTACATACATCTTATAAGAGTATAATACATATGTATAATATCAGTTAAAATAAGTGCTTAAACATAGTTAACATTGCTGGAGGTATACACAAAGTTTTACATTCATTGCATAACTACACCGTTTGTGTATATGATATGTCAATAAACCTTAGAAAATCTTGAAATCTTGAAAGGGATGTGCAAAATAGTCATTATATACAGTCTTTAATTAACTATTAGTAGAGAATAACGAGTAATGAACATACTTTATAGGGATTCTATTAATATATAATAATAAAAATAATGAAATTCAATAACATGCTTTAACCACTAGGTGTCCCTTTATATCAGGTGTGCACGTTTATGGTGGAAATACAGCCTATCTACCAATTGGATCAAATATAAAAGTCAGCTGAATTAGTGTTGATACTGCAAGGCGACATATTGTGTGAAAAGAAATGTAAGATGTTGTTTAATTGCTGATATATTTATGATCCACCTCACGTTTCCAGTGTTGGCGGCAGTTCCTCATGTTTGTCTAGAAGTCTTATCATCAAGGCTCTATAAATAGAGAACTACAGCAGATATGTAACATTTAATGCAGCCGAACCGTGTATTACAATGCCGTTATGTGATGACCTCCAAAGAGAAAAGCAAGCACACTCGGAATAAAGTGTTTTCGGTCTGTTTCCGGTATTTGTTAATGACGATGTGATGTGATATGTGAGACTGGAATTGCACCGGGGAAAATAACGTATCTATGCCACCATTTTAGATGCGGATTTTGTTAAACTAATACGTTTGCACTGTGGACCAACACTATACATTGACGGGGAAGGGGGTAGCAATAAAGATAACACCATTAAACAGTTACACAACATAACAGAAATAATATCGAAAGCAGCGTCCCTAGCAACCACCTTGGTAACAATGAAAACGTTGTATAGACACAATTTCCTGAAGTAATCTTCGTAATAACTAGCAAACTAAAGATCATGTACATCCACTGCACACATAATCTGAAATAACAACTCATATTTCTCGCATCAAATTACATCAAAACGCATTTTAATGGCCAAAGTAACTTTAAATAGGCATTTTACACCGAGAATAAAACGAAGTTCGGCCATGTTTTTTTTTTTCTGCAGGGAGAAATGGGAAGATCACGTGACATAGACGCCAGCCATTGGAATGAATGGTGAAAAAAAACGTAGGGATCTTACAATTTCAGAGGCGTTTTTGTAGAAATACTACGTCCTACGTTGTGGACCAACGTAGTTATTACACTTTTTTTTGTGAGACTGGGTTGGTTAGACAGGAAACCGGGTAGGCCTACAGGAAGTAGGAGAAAGACTACTACAAATGTTCCCTATGCAACCTGAAGAGTAAAAGGGTCAAGTCTGTCAGAAAGCAATGACTGTAAGTGTAAGCCTTACACTGTAAGGATTAGTAACATGTATTGTGTTTATGTGATGACATTTGGAGATGTTTAAACACAATCAGAAAATGCGTTAGCATTCGCGCTAGCATTTGCGTTAGCATTCACGCTAGCGTTAGCGCCATACTAGCCTGTATACATACAACATGCTTATTGCACAGCTAGCATTAGCTATATTTACCTTGTTTACACTTAGCGGTCCTATGTGTTAATCTGTGTATGTTACACTTGCATGTATGAGATCATTAAGTGCCTTGTAACTCCTTTTTTTTATAGTTTCACTCCGTTTGAATGTCAGTGGACTGCAAAAGTCAATAAAAGAGCATGGCTGCTCATTCCCTGGCTCTCAAAAGAGTTTGGCTGGCTGTTTAATCTAGGTTCACTCTTACCTCATTCACACCAACGGAACTCCGGTTCAAACTCCGTGCTAGAGCTTTTCAGGTTCAGAACCGGTTCTTCGGTTTAGCTCCGGCTCTTTTCACACCGCCCAGAGTCCGACTGGTGCTGCGTCATTGCGTCATCGTTTGCGTCATGACGTAGCCGTTTGCGTGCCTGCTTCATAAAGCCAAACCGCGCGGAAACCCCTCACAGCTCACACCGACAACAACAACAATGGCCGATTGTGCTCCAGCTTCCTCTGTACCTCTTCGGAAAACCAGATTCCCAGTAGGTAGCTGGTCTCTTCAGTCGACCACTGCTGCTTGTTAAGTTTCTCCATCGTTGTGTACAAACTGGATAAAACGCGGGCTTTTTGTTGTTGTTCAGGAGTTGATCCCGCCCGTGCCCCCGCCTCGACGTAAGCATGACATATGGGGTGCTTTTGCTCTAGCCGGACAATTTTTTGGTGCTTGAAACGAACCGGATTCCGGAGCTAAGAGGCTGCTCCGCTGCGGTGTGAACAGGAAAACCCGGTGCTTTTCCAGCTCCAGCTCCGAACCGGCCCTGAAACACCGTTGGTGTGAATGAGGTAACAGAGACAGTACAACACATAGAGAGAACAGTAGGCCTACACCTATTGTGTAAGTACATACAAGCAGGTCACACAGTATGATCACAAATACATAAAATCTGTTAAAAATCTGTTTTTATTAAAAAGTACAGGCTGCACATGTGTTCTCAGCCTTGGAGAAAGTTGACATGTGTTGTATGTGTCTGAACCTCTCTTTAGTGGTTCATCAATAAAACAGATATTTCAACGTGAGCCTACTTTGTTCATGTACTGTTGAGGTTCATTTCAGTAGGTGTGTGCTATAATGTATTTACAAAGTGTGAAGAGGAGGCAACTTTAGAATAGGGAACCTGTTCAGGTCAATTAGAGTCAAACTACTAGCGTATTGGTTATGAACAAGACTTCACTTTAAAATAGGGAACATGTTCTTAGATATAAATACCTAATTAGAGTCAAACTACTAGCTTATTGGTTATGAACAAGACTTCACTTTAAAATAGGGAACATGTTCTTAGATATAAATACCTAATGTTGAGTTATTTAGACACAATTAATACTTATAGTTTCATGTCTTGTTAGATAATAGATCATATTTGTTAAGTGTTATTATGGGAGAATTACTATTATTGTGGTACTACTGCCTTATTAGGCCCATATTGAGCAGAGCATATTAAGACCAAAACTCATGTACAACAACTTCCTTACTTGCAATAAATAAGCACTAATTAGAGGGTTATTGAGGGAAAAACTCTCAACTAATGGCTTATTACTTGTAGAATATGGTCATGTAGAATAATGCCTTAATAAGTGTTTTATAATGACTAATAAAGAGCCAATATACTGCTAATATGCATGTTAATTAAAGTGGACCTATCATGCTATATTTGAAAAATATATTGTAGGGCCATACCTATACAAAACATGTCTGTGAAGTTTTTTTTTCAAAATACCAAACAGATCACCCATTGTAGCCATGCTTCATACTGCTCAAACCCCTCTTTTGAAGCCCTGTTAGAGAAACGAGGATCTTGGGTCCTTAGCTTGAAAAGAAAGAAAGAAGAGGAGGCGGAGCTAATGCCTGATCAGATTTCTACCGGAGATAAAGTTAAATTCGGTTGTGATAAAACGCCATCCTGTTTAAACCACGTCAAGGATTATTTCTGAAATAGTATGGAGCTCAAATGCTTTTTCTCTTGCAGGTTAATCACAAGGTGAGTTATTTTTTTATTTCCTGCTTTTTAAACACATGTGCTCTTCAGTACAGGTTAGCTCTGAGTGTTAGCGAGGCTTGCTAATGTAAACAAAGACGAGATTACGTCCAAAACACGTCAGGCATTGTTTCTGATGGCAACTTTCTGTGGGTCCGCCGACGTCACAGCGGATGGACACGTCACAGCGGATGAAAATCTGTATCCACTCGTTGTACACCCGTTTTTAAAAGATTTGGGTACGGAGGAAAAGAGAGAGGGTTTTATTTTTCCGGGGACACATATTTATGTATAAAATCCAGCACAAAGTGCATTTTGCATGATAGGTCCCCTTTAACAACTAGTTAATATAAAGTGTTACCGGACTTTTTATTTTACCCCAATTCAGAATAATACATATTATTAGATAATAGTAATTGATAGATTAACATTCTGCAGCTGCTATAGGCAAAGCTAATTTGTATTACTGTGATACCTCTTTGTAGCCTGATCAATAGTAGGAATTAAGCAGTAACTCGATTTATAAAATATAGTTAGTGGGGAAAGATTTATGATATTTCTCTAATAATTGGAAATAGTCATCTACAGTATTTGGAAAATGCATTGAGTTACTGTCCGCCACTGACAACAAAGGACAATCCACTTTACTTTTTACCTTTTATTTAGGTTAATGTTTGTGTTATGCTAAATCTTGAAGTGTGGTATATTAAAGCATGTGTAGGGACATATTTGAGGGTTAAAGCTTACATTGTGGTCATGAAATTCTTTTAGCATCATTCAGCACCCCCGGGAGGCCCCAAAGAGCAAGGGTTCGATGTTGGTTGGTTGATGACTAGACAGACCTGACCGAGGGGATTGTTAAACTTTTGGACTGTGTAACTGACCGCTATGTTATTTAGTATGCATGGTTAGGGGCGTGCGTAGGTATGGGTGTGACGCTGCGAACCCCGGAATCATAACAACTCCTGTTTAAACTGTTGCCGTAATCGGTGTCGCAAAGTATCAAGCGACAAGGTCTAGTCTGTGCTACGGACCTCTCAAACGTACATGTGAGTTATCAAATACTATTGCCACGAACATTCTGTGATATTATCTGGTTTATATAGGTTTTCATTGAAACTATGTGTGTTGTTCTTTGGCTCAACTGTTCATAGTGCCAATTGATCAAAGAGATATAAGGACTGCCATGCTTGACGTCGCATATTTTTGCACCCTCGGTGAGCGGAGCGAGGTACGCTGTTAAGCCCCAAGGTCCCCGCCGGCGGGGACCCTGTTTTTTTTTCTTCACGACACTGTGTCTCAGGGCATCTTAATATTTAAAAACCTATTAATGTGTTATACCAGATTAACGAGAAGAATCTCAGCTAACTGACGATACGAACCATTTTTACCGAAACAAAACACAAATCTCACAAGAAGCGTTAGCATTAGCCCTTAGCGAAAACGGGCAGATGCTACTTCAGGTGCTAACTAGCAAAAACGATCTTTAAAACTTAATATTTTCTGCACAAACTACATATCATCTGAAAGCTGATACTCCACAGATTATTTTTGTTATAAGTATCATCACTGCATGACAAGAACGAACTGAGCTAGCAGCCAGAACAGAGAAGAAAAAAAACAACAGTTTTCAAAACCATAACAATAATTATGTCTTACCGTTGCTGTTTTGTGATTGTGATGCCCCTGTGGGTTCATCAGTAGAGAGGAGGTGGCTGTCCTGTCTGTGCTGTGGTGATTGGTGATTGCAGTAACTCAGGGCACCTGGGTCTGGTGTCCTGCAGCTATTTAACACCTCGCTGCTCCTCTCTGTTCTCTCTCTGCTTCTCCCTGCAGGCACACCGGTTTTGTTGAGTATGACAGGAGTTTATTCAGTTGCTTTACTTTGTGCACTTCAACACTCTCACACACATACATGTCCAAACAATCCTCACCCTGCCTTTACATTACTGATACCACTGACTTCCACACCTCATACTTTACTGGTTGTGACTTGTTTGTCCTAAATAAACACCTTTAACTACCCGTTGACATGTTGTGTCTCCTTTTTGTTGTGGCCTTTTGAGCCAGGTCGCAACAAATGGGGGCTCGTCCAACGGGTTATTTGTTTAAAAAGTTTGTGTAGTGCTCAGAGCACATGGTGTCATTGAGCAGCTGATTCATTGTTGTGGTCCAGCTGTGTGCTGGCTTGTCGCTGCTATTTGGGGGACACATCATGTCTTTTGGGTTTTAGGAGGCTGTAGTGTTTGACATGTCGTCAGGTTTTGTCTGCCAATCAGAAGGTAAGATGTTGCTGTTTGTTACGCTTTTGTAAAAGAGATTTTCCCCGCTAGGCTTAAGTGGCGTTTCCCCTTGGGTTGCGTCTGTTTTTTGTTTTTTTTCATAGTGTTGTGGCGACGTGGTTAGTGTCAGCTGTTTTCGGACAGCTGTCTCGGGGGCACGTCCGCGTGAGTTCTTGGTGTTACATGCGTGCAGGTTGCTCCATAACTCCGCCGGGTTCCAGTGCGTAATTACCCACCGCAAGCCACATGAAGACTAGGTGAGATTAGGAAGATTTTGTTTAGGCAGTTAGGGGGAAATTCTCTGTTGGGTTAATCTTATGCCCATGCGTGTTGGCAGTTTAATACTTTGCTTTCTGATTGGTTATTATGACTTCTTTGTCAGCGTTTGTGGATGCGCCCTCAGTGTCTTTCTTAGATGATTGCCAGAAGGCGCAGTTGGTCGAAATAGCAGAGCACTATAACATTGCTGTTGTGGGGAGCAAGCGGAAACATGACATTAAAACTGTCATTGTGTCATCTTTGTTTGAGCAGGGGGTGTTGCAGAAGAGTGAGTCTGGTGCAGCAGGGTTCGTGCCGGTAGTGGTTCAGACAGCTGGTTTAACGTTCGAGCAGCAAAAGGAGCTTTTGGCCATGCAATTTGATCAGGAGAGATTGCGGTTGGAGTTGAAGTTGGAGCAGGAGAAGTTGAGGTTGGAACAGTTGGAGATGAGGGGTCAGCAGCAGGAGGTAGAGAAGCGTTTAGAGGTGGAGAAGGTGCTGGAGGTGGAAAAGATGAAATGTGAGGTGGAACATGCTAGATTACGGCTGATGGGAGAGGGCAAGTTTTCTCCAGGGGAGGATGGTGGTGATAGGTCGGCATCAGGCAGTGGCGATATCATTTCTTACTTGCGATTAGTGCCAAAGTTCAATGAGCGTGACCCGGACATTTTTTTCACTCTATTTGAACGCATAGCAGAGGCAAGAAACTGGTCAGATTCGGACAGAATGCTGTTACTTCAGTGTGTACTCACTGGGCGAGCACAGGAAGCCTATTCAGCTGTTTGTGGCGAAAATGCTTTGGACTATGATAGAGTAAAATCAGCGGTGTTGAAGTCTTACGAACTGGTTCCTGAAGCGTATCGTCAAAGGTTCAGAAGTTGGGTCAAGGGAGATAAACAGACACATGTGGAGTTTATCCGTGATTTAACTTCTCATTTTCAGCGGTGGTGCGCGGCAGCAAAGGTTGCAAGTTTTGACGGTCTTTGTGAGCTCATTGTCTTGGAACAATTTAAAGACATTCTCCCTCAGCGTGTGGCCACTTATGTGAATGAACAGAAGCCTTCCACCGCGTTTAGAGCTGCTGAATTAGCGGACGATTTTGTGTTGACACATAAGGGCAGTTTTACTGAGAAGTATTCTAGGGGTGATTGGAAACGTGGAGAAGACAATGGCTATGCCCGCGGTGGTGCAAAGTTTTCACCAGGCTCCTCCCGTAGATTTGTAGGTCCAGGGCGATCCGAGGGCGCCAGAGTGGGCCAATGTCATTATTGCCGAGAAGAGGGTCATTGGAAGGAGCGGTGTCCGTTGCTGGAACCTGAGGGGAAGCCTCGTTCTTCATCACATGCTCCAGCCATGTGTTGTTCTGCCGTTTTGGTTAAAAAGCCGCAGGGTGTAAGATCGGGCATGGTGCCTGTTAAGAAGCTGGTTTGTGCCGACTTGGAGGTGGGTTCTGTTTTTGAGCCGTTCATAACGGAAGCCGTTGTATCAATGGTCGGTAGTGACAAGTATGTTCCGATTAAGGTGTTGCGTGACACAGCAGCTAGATACTCATTTATTGTTGAGTCAGTGTTGCCTTTTTCGTCAGAGACAGAAACAGGGGATTTTGTGCTGATGAGGGGCATGGAGATGGGCTTGATTCCTGTGCAACGTCATACAGTAGTGCTGGATTGTGAGCTGGTACGGGGAGTTGTGTCTATCGGCGTGCGTCCCGCGTTGCCACTTGATGGGGTACAGATGATTTTGGGCAACGATCTAGCTGGTAGTGCTGTGTGGGCGGGTGTGCCACCGCCTGTGGTGATTTCCAGGCCGTTGGCATCTGTAGAGCCAGATGAGAGCGGTTTGCAATTTCCAAGTGTGTCTCCAGTTTATACTGTTACGCGTGCGAAGAGCCGTAGGATGTCGACTGACCTACCTGTTTCGGAGTCGGGAAAATGTGGTCCAGCACGGTCCTTGGACTTTGAGATCGAGACAAAGAAGAAGGAGAAGAAAGAGAGGAAACCCTGCAAAGCGAAGAAGAGGAGGCCGAACAAGAGGAGGCCGAACAAAAGGAGGCCGAACGAGGTCGGCGCGCCCAAGAGGCCGATGAGCGCCTACATGCTGTGGATCAACGCCAGCCAACCCAAGGAGGAGTGGGACAGCGGCGGAGGAGGAGCGTCCTCCAGTCCTAAGAAGGGAATTAAAAAAGCTGGAGTTAAGAAGGAGGATATTGGGTTATCGTGGATCCCTTTGGGGCCCCATCTTAAGGGGGGGGCTGTGATGCCCCTGTGGGTTCATCAGTAGAGAGGAGGTGGCTGTCCTGTCTGTGCTGTGGTGATTGGTGATTGCAGTAACTCAGGGCACCTGGGTCTGGTGTCCTGCAGCTATTTAACACCTCGCTGCTCCTCTCTGTTCTCTCTCTGCTTCTCCCTGCAGGCACACCGGTTTTGTTGAGTATGACAGGAGTTTATTCAGTTGCTTTACTTTGTGCACTTCAACACTCTCACACACATACATGTCCAAACAATCCTCACCCTGCCTTTACATTACTGATACCACTGACTTCCACACCTCATACTTTACTGGTTGTGACTTGTTTGTCCTAAATAAACACCTTTAACTACCCGTTGACATGTTGTGTCTCCTTTTTGTTGTGGCCTTTTGATTGAGCCAGGTCGCAACAGTGATCAAAGGTCGTGTTCAAGGGAATAAAAACGCGGCTTAAGGTTAATCCAATGTCTCTTAGTCACTTTAGAATTGTTCCTGATAATCTATCATTACATTCATGGCAGCAGAGTAGGTATAAAGTTTCGCAGTCCCGAGCTAATGCTGTCTCACGTGCTGTTTACGCAAACCTCTCTGTACTTGACGTAAGTGTTTAGCGTGTCACTCGATTCTATTGGCTCTAACGGTTCAGAAAAGGTGTCAATCACCCAAATCGACCAATGGGTTCCAAAGATATGATCCTGCGTATTATAAACTACGCCCGCTCCGGCTCCATTGCGCATTACGCAGCAAGACCGCAGCAGGACAGCACCACAGCACGCAGCGACGATAGCAGGTAACAGGTAACAGAGCACATTTCAAGGACGTTGATTTCTTTGCTTTTAGATCTTTTTCTTGTGTATCCTCATAGCCCCGCTAGCTGACGATAGCGGGGCTATGATCATACCAGATGACTCTTCGTCGGATGATGAAGATCTCCTCCAGCCAGACCTGGATCCGGACAGTAGTGACTCGGATGTTGAACTTCCACCACGGGAAAGGTATGTAATCTCTCTGTTTTTATCTATTACTTATGTGTTTGGTGGAACTGCGTCACAGTGCTAGCTTAGCCAAGAAGCTACAGGAATGATTAGGCAAAATGCTAAATAGTGTTACTTGTCTTTTTGGAGTTACATTTTCTAAATGAATGGCCAGTGAATGAATATATATATATATATATATTAGGGCTGTCAAACGATTACAATTTTTAATCAGATTAATCACAGCTTAAAAATTAATTAATCATGATTAATCACCATTCGAACTATGTCCAAAATATGCCATTTATTTATGTATATTGTTGTGGGAATGGAAAGATAAATGAAAGAAGGCGGATATATCCATTTAACATACAGTATCTAAGTTTATTATAACATTTTTCTGCGTGTCAAAATGAAAGACAACCCACACACCTATCAATCATCAAACCGTGGGGTCTTAATTCATTACGTGTTGATTTCTATCAACGGGGGAGTACTTCAGGAAAGTCGACAGAGGGGGGGGGGGCTAGTGGAGTACTTCGTGACCAGAGAGTGTGAACGTTGTGATCAGCTGTTTTAGCTCAGTTCTCCAGTGAAGGGGGGGGGGGAAGAAAGTCTCCCTCCGCAGCCGGTTGGCGTAGTTTTGGCACAATTCCGTTGTACAGACCAACGTTAACAGCAGCCCTGTCTGTGCACACGGAGACTGACTCTGTCGTCCGGTGATCTAACCGCCTTCTGGAAAAGCTTCACAAGTACGTCGGTACGCAAATGCGCTTTGTGACACAAGTTTCAGATTACGCACATAACCTGCGTACCAGTTATGAGCACCCCTGTACTACAGCAAAAGTATTCTCCGTCTGGACTTCCTGCAACAACACCGACATTATCAAAGATGTTCTATTGAGAAGACGATCACTACGTGACAAAAGTTTTCAAAACCGTTTCTGGTCTTCGGTATTTCCAGACAAGTGGCTACTGAAATCAATCTTACTGACGGCTGTCTGTGCAATTTACTCCGCGTGAGTTGGCGGACTTTATTTTGCTTACTTTAACATCATTTTTCATGGTGGGGCTAAGCCATTTCTTGGTATGGGTGTAGCCTACCCCAGCCATACCCTGGCGCTGCCACTGGTGGGACGTATGGGGCGGGCCATTCTGCACATGCGTTAAATGCGTTAAATATTTTAACGCAATTAATTCAAAAAATTAATTACCGCCGTTAACGCGATAATTTTGACAGCACTAATATATATATATATATATATATATATATATATATATATATATATATATGTGTTTACTTATTTATTTGGTGTAATATTATTCATTTATAGTCCAATATTATCCTTTTTATATATTACTTTTGTGTTTGGTGGAACTGCATCACAGTGCTAGCTTAGCCAAGAAGCTACAGGAATGATTAGGCAAATTGCTAAATAGTGGTACTTGTCTTTTTGCAGTTACATTTTCTAAATGAATGGCCAGTGAATGAATATATATGTGTTTACTTATTTATTTGGTGTAATATTATTCATTTATAGTCCAATATTATCCTCTAAGTATAAGCCAGTGAATTAATCTAATCTCTTTGTTTTTCCACATTTGTTTTCAGTGATGCAGTTGAGTTTGAAATGGCTTCTGGACCCCCATCTGCCACTCAGCCTGTCTCAACAACGCCACGACCATCCACCCAGCCATCCACACCCTCACATCTACAGCCGTCTACTTCCACTCAGCCTGCCTCAACAAAGCCACGACCATCCACCCAGCCATCCCCACCCTCGCATCCATCAACGTCTGCTTCCACTCAGCTAGGCCGTTCCACTCGAAGGGTTTCTGCTCCCCCTCCTCAGCCATCATCTTCTGATTCTGAGACACCCAAAGAGCTGCCATACAAAAGGAAAGGAAAAACATCTCTAAAACCCAGGAAGCGTGGCCGAGGTGGGTCTTCCTCTTCCAGAACAACAGAGGAAGAACTCAGGTGGCACAACAGAGAGGAGAAAGACCGAAGTCCAGAGCCATTGAGGTTCATACCAGCCAGGATCCCAGGCCCAACCGTTGCAGCACTGCAGCATGTGCTCCCCTCTCCATTTTCAGGCTTTTTTTTTTAGCACTGCCGTGGTTAATATAATCATTGCGAACACGAACGCCCACGCCCTGAGGAGATTACAGGCAGGAAAGAAATATCTTTGGAAAGTGCTGACTGCGAGGGATTTTTACACTTTCCTGGCCATTATCATTTTCACAGGCCTCGTCCACGTTCACCAACGATCGGACTACTGGAGGAAGAAATGGCCGTACCATTCCCATCTGATAGGATGACCCGGCAACGCTTTGAAGCCATCATGTGGTCTTTGCACCTGAGCAACCTTGAAGAAGACGAGGAAAACGATCGCAAAAGGAACACCGCCGAGTACGACAGACTTTTCAAAATCAAGCCCCTGTACACTGACATCATTGCTGCATGCAAAGCACATTTCCAGCCCTATCAGAAGATTTCCATAGATGAAAGGATGGTTGCTTCCAAGGCCCGCATCAGCATGATGCAGTACATGAAAGACAAGCCAACAAAGTGGGGATACAAACTGTTTGTGCTGGCGGATTCCTCAACGGCATACACCTGGAATTTTTTTGTGTACACGGGGAAGAGTGAGTTCACCGAAGGCAAGGGACCAGGGTCGGCTCTAGAACAAATCGAATGGGGGGGCAATCATTTACCAAGGGGGGGCACACACTGCCGTCAACAACCAACACACAAACACCAACGCAACTTCAATTTCAAAAAACATGCTGTAAAGTCTATTGTCTTTCACACACATTGCAGGGGTGTAGTGCTATTTTCTAGCGCACCTATGACCTGTGCATACATGCACGGTTGTGGCACAACCACCAAAACAGAAACATATGGACATAGGCCACCATATAAAAAGTGTGCAAATGTATTTAGTATCCTATCCATGTGAACATGTTTTAGGTGGGGGTGGACCTAACCTCCTCTAGGAGGGTCTGGGGGCATGCTCTCCCGGGAAGATTATTTTTAAAATATTGAAGTTAAATGCATCAATCTGGTGCACTTTGAGAGCAAAATGAAGAGATCTATGGATAGCCTACATCTCTCAGCATCCATATGAAACAGAACTGTACACAGATTTACACACGGCATCTATTGCACGTCTGTCCGTCCTGGGAGAGGGATCCCTCCTCTGTTGCTCTCCCTGAGGTTTCTCCCATTTTTCCCTTTAACACTGTGGGTTTTCTTCGGAAGTTTTTCCTTGTACGATGTGAGGGTCTAAGGACAGAGGGTGTCGTATTGTCATACTGATATTTTGTACAAACTGTGAAGTCCACTGAGACAAATGTAACATTTGTGATATTGGGCTATAAAAATAATAATAATAATAATGCATTACATTTTTTATTAGAGCGCTTTTACAGGTGCTCAAAGCGCTTTACAAGTACACATTACACATATTAGACATGTAAGAGTCATTACTGCGGACATTACCCACAGGAGCAAATGCGGGTAAAGTGTCTTGCCCAAGGACACAACGGCCTGACGCAGTGGCGGCCGAGGCGGGATTCGAACTGGAGTTCACCAACGCCCCTTGATCTGATGCCCAACGCTCTAACCACTGCGCCAAAACCACCAAATAAACATTGATTGATTGATTGATTTATTTATTTACTTTTTCTTTATGGATATTTTACTAATCACTCCCCTTTTAAACTGTATTCTTGTGTTACTGTCCTATAGTATTTCATACCCGTTTTTCATTTATTCTCTTATTTTATTAATAACTATAGGCTAATGATCATATAAATGTGTTCCTCGCAAATACTTGTTTACATAAATGGTGACCAAACCGTTTGAGACCCACTGAGATAACTTACACTAAAGTGAACTATCTAAACACTGAGAGAGTCCTTTACCTCACTGAGCTGAGGTTATACGATCCTCTCAGTCTGACAGGAGAGGACTCTCCTCCACCTTGGTGTAGAAACAGCTCTTTATATCCGTTAGCATAGCTAGCTAACCAGATGCTAACAACAACATTCCACGTTACCGCTCGCGCACTCACAAAATGCGCTAGTGCCACACACACACAGAGCCGAGCTTGAATGAAACACAGAGATCCAGAAGTAGGCAACTTGTACTGTACTGTATATCATATTATTTTCGATGGCTTTACTGTATAATCAGTGTAACAGATGAACAGATTGCCACCGGCTTTCATCTAAACACACAGCCACGTAATGATAACAAAACAAAAGTCGGGGGTCATTGGTCAAGCAACACACCAATCAGAGAGCAGCAGTGAGCACACCTCAGGCTGTGTTTTATAGTTGTATTCTTTATTTCTGATGTATTTCACACAAAAAACCTTTAGTGGAAACGTTTTCACTTATATGATTTAAAAAATTAAAAAAACGGCAAAGTGGCAAGGCTTGCCCACCCTGCGTTGGGGGGGCACAGTGACTCATTTGGGGGGGCATGGCCCGCGAATGACCCCCCATGACGCCGACCCTGCAAGGGACTCAGCTACTCCTCCGTGATGGACCTCCTGCCACTCCGTCTGCTCGGTGGGGGCTCCACACTCTTTATGGACAACTTTTACGCCAGCCCCACCCTCTTTGGGGATTTGTCCATAGGAAACATTGGCTGTTGTGGGACCATTCGAAAAAATCGAGTTGGTTTTCCACAAACTCAGTTGAACGCCCTTCCGAAAAAGGCTGAAAGGGGAGATTTGCAGTGGATAAGGAAAGGCAAACTCCTGTTTGTGAAGTGGATGGACACCCGTGAAGTGTCCATGTGTTCCACCGTGCACTTCAGCGGTCAGATGGTCCAGCGGAAAGTGAAACAGGCTGGCGTGTGGCAAACCAAGAACGTTCCCGTTCCTGACGCTGTGGTGGACTACAACCAAAGCATGGGCGGCGTGGATGTGTCCGACGCTTTGATCGGGTACTACAGCGTTCTCCACAAAACCATGAAATGGTACAAGACTTTTTTTTTTCATTTCATGGACATTGCAGTGGTGAACAGCTTCCTTCTCCACAAGGAGCTGTTCAAGATGAGGAGTGACCCCAGCAGGACAAAGCCACACACCCAGAAGACTTTCAGGGAGCAGCTTGCTGCAGAATTGTTGGAGTTTGCTGAAGGCCCTGCACCTCCACCACTCACATGCATGCCCGAGTATTAAGGGGAAGATGCCACCAAGGTCAGGAAGAACTGCAGGAGGTGCCGAGATGCTGGACTCAAAAGGGTGAAGACACCTGTGTACTGCAGGAAGTGCCAGGTCCCTCTGTGCTTCACTGTCAAAAAGAACTGTTTCAGGGAGTGGCACGACCTAAATACTGGAACATTCAGGTAGATATAAAGTTCAGGTAGGTATAACGTTTTGCGAGTGTTTATTTAAAAAAAAAAAATACTTGTTTTTATATACCTAGTGTGATTTTATTGTATAGTGTGTTGCACACACACACACACACACACACACACACACACACACACACACACACACACACACACACACACACACACACACACACACACACACACACACACACACACACACACACACACACACACCTAAACACACTGACCTACAGTGTGGTTTTATAGTAGTGTGTTAAAATATTTGTTGTTTTTACAAACCTACAGTGTGGTTTTATTGTATAGTACGTTGGTAAAATGTTTATTTTTACATGCCTATAGTGTGTTGGTAAAATGTTTGAAATAAATCTGCCCCAGTTGGAGTCAAATGTTACCTATGTTTCCGTTTTTTTTATTGTGCAAGTACACCTACACACACTGACCTACAGTGTGGTTTTATTGTATAGTGCGTTGGTACAGTTACATACACACACACAGCTACACTTACACATACACACCTACACATACCCACACAGCTACACACACACACACACACACACACACACACACACACACACAGCTACACTTACACATACACACCTACACATACCCACACACACACCTACACAGCTACACACACCTACACTTACACACACCTACACACACTCACACAAAAAAAAACAGATGTGCCCAAAGCTTATTCTGCCTGGACTTTATTTTCATAAACCTCTCTAAAAAGGTCAAATTTCACTTGTTTTGCCTCAATCTTGATACAGGGTACTTATTATATGTTATAGTTTGGATTCCTAAAGCTTTTAGGCTACTAACCCATCATTCAAGGTTGGTCTTCACTATAAGTAATGGGTTTTCTTTAGGCAGAGACAGGAATTTACATTTTTTTGCTATGTTCCATCTGAATTTACTCTGACACAGAAAAATCTATATTGATTCTGACACTTCTACATCCAACTCACAGATGTAACCTTGCTTTGATAACAACAATTATTCTTGTAAACCTTTTAGAAGTGAAGTTATAGTCATTTGTTCTGGGCATGTCATTTTCGAGCCTGAAACCTGAAAAACAGGCTCGGGGCTTGTTACACGTGGTTATTTGAGCTGTGAATTAATACAGTTGTGGTTTAACCAGTCTATGGGTTTAACCGAATGCTTTATTGATGTTTGGTAATGACAATTAAGTACCTATGTCTGTGTTTATATTTTAGTTTTCCCGATGCTTGAAAAACCAATAAAGAAACTGTATTCGTCGAGACTCTGCTGTGATTATTGCCGAGGGCAGCTACAGACTGTAACAATATGAAAAAAGGTTTAACCAGCCATGAAACTCATCTTGGCTAAAGCTTGAAGTTCCCTAGCTATTTTCTATTACTTAGGAGGGGTTTGGTGAGTGAAACCTCTCCCATGTAACAGTCACATGCTTTGTTGACCTCATCATTAACCCCGATCTCCAGATCTCTCAATACTACTTTTCAAGTAACAATCTGACAACGAACTACCAACATGCCTATAGAGATGGTCACTCTACAAGTACAGCACTTGCACAAATGACCGACGACTGGTTAAAGAGCATGGATGATAGGAGGCTTGTAGGAGCTGTGATGTTAGACTTTAGCGCTGCATTCGATGTAATCGATCATAGTCTGCTGCTGAACAAACTCAAATGCTATGGCTTTGGTTCTGTTGCTATGTGTTGGATGGAGAGCTACCTGACTAGGAGAAGGCAGCGAGTCTTTTTCAATGGGAGCTTTTCTGAAAGTAAGGTGTTGCAGTGTGGGGTCCCACAGGGGAGTTCGCTTGGGCCTTTGTTGTATTCTATATTCACAAATGACCTTCCTTACGTATTAAATAAGTCCAGTGTAATAATGTATGCTGATGATTCCACAATGTACAGTACAGCATCAACATGCAGTGAGTTAAACAATCTACTTAAAATAGAGATTAAAACCATAGCAGACTGGGTCAACAATAACAAACTGGTACTCAACATTGCAAAAACAAAAGCAATGGTGTTCGGATCCAGACATATGTTAAGCAGCAATCCTCAATTAAGCCTGACACTGGCTGGTCAGCCAGTGGAACAGGTAAACGAGACTAAGTTGCTTGGCATTGTTCTTGATTCTGGTTTACGGTGGACAAAGCAAATAGACAGTATTGTAACTAAAATGGGAAGGAGCATAGCTGTGATGAGAAAATGTACAAAGTATGTAACACCAATCACTTTAAACAAGTCATTCAGTCTCTGGTTTTGTCACATCTTGAGTACTGTCCGGTCATATGGTCATCAGCAGCAAAAACACATTTACAGAAATTACAAATAGCTCAAAACAAGGCTGCCAGACTAGCTCTCCACTGTTCGAAGCGCACTCATATTGGAGTTATGCATAGAAACCTATCATGGCTTCCGGTTGAGAAACGTCTGCAATCTCGTGTTATCACTTTTCTAAAAAATGTCCAATTTAGCAAAAAAACACTGTATTTTTATGATCAAATAGTTTACACAAGAGACAAGCATGACCATAAGACTAGACAAGCTACATCAGGCCATCTACTGGCACCTAAACCCAGGACAAATCTTCTGAAATCTTCAGTGACTTAGAGAACTATAAAGGAATGGAACTCATTGCCAAAATACCTTGCTGAAATAGAGTCCAAAGCCTTTTTCAAGAAGAGATTGAAGGGCCATCTACTAATGACCATGTACCCTTGTGAGCTGTGAACCCTAATTTAATTTTATCGCATGTTGTTGATGATATTGGTGATGTTTTTAATGTTGTTAATGATGTCAGGACTTATGTCCTAAATGTTGCTGTATTATTGTTGTATTATTGTTGTATTGTTTTAAGTGTCGGACCCCAGGAAGAGTAGCTTTTGTCGAGAGAAAAAGCTAATGGGGATCCTTAATAAACATAAACATAAACATACGACAGATATTCCATTACGGCATAACAATGTCACTCTAAAGTCTCTTGTGACAGTAAGAAGTTCCTTGTAAAGAAAAATACTGAGGTTTTTCTGGCTATATCTCATTAAGGCAATATTTATTTTAGCAGTTCTCAGAAGTCTCTCAATGCTAGAGTTAATAGACTGGAATTTGCAGCATCAGCAACACAAAACAATTCCAAGAAGTTATACTAGCTCCATGTTATTTTTCATATAATTGGGCGGGAGTAGCTCAGTCTTTAGGGACTCGGCTTGGGAACCGAAGGGTCGCAAGTTCGTAGTCCCGACAAAAAGAATGTGGATTGGTTCGGGCCAATGTGTGTAATTTGTAAAATATCACCAGAATGAAAACTGAATTTCCCCTCGGTTTTAGTAAGAGTTAATCTTAATATAATATACTAAAATGAATGGAAAACAAACGGTGCCTGGGACATCATTGGCAATTGAAGAAAATATCCTAAACTAAGATTAATAAGTGCCGTTACTGCCCAAACTGTCAGATTGTGTCTGAGTCTGTCAGTGTAGGAGGAATATAAAATCATAAAATAACCGATTATCATCTTTTCCCAGGAAAACACTCATCTGTCATCTTTCACCACTACAGTTTTTATTCCAGTTTTTTTTATCTCCATCGGATGCTTTCATTGCTAAATTGGCAGCAGGTGGAGAGATACATGTAGCCGCAATTTAACCAATTACAGTAATGATGGGTGAGGGCTGTGTCTCATTTCCCACTGTAATGGGCTAAAGTGAACGCACCTCGTCACACACACTGCATACCAATGGTTCACCTGTACACTTGTGTGTGTTTGTGTGTGTGTTCACGTTCAGAGACAGGGGATTTGTACTGTGCAGCGCATGCAGTGTAGGATATCCCTATTTATTCCAGTTGTGGTTGCCATGGGAACCATTGGCCAAATGCTAAATTGAGCTATGCCCTTGGCCCCCTCAGAGATTAATGGCCCATTCAGTCCACTACTGTTCGATTTATGTCCCCTTCTCCCTTCACATCAATGCAGGCACAGCTGTCGTTATCATCTTCACTGTTAGATTAATGTAGTCTTCAACCTTCACTATCAGCACCAAGGATCTGACTGTGCTGCAGTGTGGTGCCGGCAAAACATTGACAATTATATATTTTTGTCTGTGACTGGAGAGAAAGTGAGCTATCTGGGTCTGCACAACGTGTTATGCTCCCAGGATATATCCATACCCTCGCTCGCACTCGACAGTTCTTCTCAAAATCCAAAAATATATATTGTTCCTCTTATCATAGTGCTGTTTATTAATCTTAATAATTTTTTGTGTGATTGGCTGAGTGTTGGACATAACAGCCATAGTTGGCACTTGGCTTCTATGGCTCAATGCCTCACAAAATACATTTGAAAGATTCAACAGCATGTTTCTTTCCAGAAATCCTGAATTTGATTTGTTTTGGAGGTAAACCACAGACCTTATTTTGAAATACGTCATCTAGGAACCATTTTTCTTTCAAGTTATGACACAGGTCTACAGTCAATGGCAGTCATGCGCTAGCAAACACGCTAATGTACCCGCAATTATAATTGTTTTGCATATTCATTTAATATAAAACATATTGTATACATGTTTTAGTAGTTTTCATAGATTTGTGTGAATTTAGGGTTAGGGGTATAACTAACCATTTTCACTAAGATTTCATAAGTAGCCTTCACTTTCATATTTAGAAGGAATGATGACACATAAATTGCTTCCCGTTGACACCAGCACATCCTGTTCTTGTGACATAATCGGGTACATCACTTGAACTATGATATACTGTAATATACTGTATATTGAGGGCTGACCCTGTTTATATATTGAGCAGCATAACCCTTCTCGGCAGTGTTGTTTTAGGATCAGTTGAAGCCAATTACGGAGCCTGCATGGTTGCTGTCTGTACTGTGCTATATTGACTTTGTCTTTGCTGTAATCTCATTGGGATAATGGACTGCGCAGAATACTTTCAGTCTATTTTGACCCAAGGCTTATTCAATCATTGACTTGACTCGGTAAGAAGAGATTTGTTTTATATCTTTGTTATGGACTACTATCAATCAAAATAAAACTCATGGTGTAACCGTGTTGTAAATAGAGCTCTAACATAAACATGAAACGGTTGACGTTTTCTAGGATGAACGCCCTCCGCTCTGAACACTAAGGCTGTAAACCCATAATCTTTTCTTCTGGTGTCACCGAGGCCTATCCATGTGAAAGACGACACTACTGTCACCTCCTTCCCGCAGGCTCTGAATATTGAACTGGCAGGGGGAAATGTCAGGTGATGCATGTTAACCTGCTGGCATTAACACAAACAACAGGTCTGAAGAGGATCAGGGCTTGTCATGTTCCGCTTCCTCTAAATGAGGTCTACGGCACGCGGCTTCACAGCATGTAATGAAATAATAATTATAATTGCAGTATGTAGGAAGTCCTTGAAAAGCACACTATTAGCGCTGTGAAACCACTGATAATGATATTTGTAATGATGATAGCATGTGTGAGCATACATTGAAGCAGAGTGTGTAATTTGTTAATGAGAAAACATGAAGTATATAGAGCATTGGATGATTCAGAATTACAATGAGTCTAATTTTCATTTATATTCTAGACGGTTTTGCATATGCAGGTGGTTGAACTAGTTTATGTTGGATTTCTCTGTGGAACTGAGCTATCTCCTCTCAACCAGGCACCTCTTGGATGTTGTAATTTTCTGTCGGATTGTTTGACTAATTAAATTGGTCACGCTGTCCATTGACAGTGAAGGACAAAGATCAAAATCCCAGAGGTTCAGAACATGGAACACGAAACTCCAAAGAAGAAATGATTGTATCGAGGATATAGAGAAGTAAAAGAAAGAGAACAAGCGGAAATTAGATTAATAAGATGCTCTACTGACGAGGCATTTTGTTAGTATACAATAAGGTAGGCAAAAGAGCAGTGGTGTGACAGACATTTAATTATACATTTCCAAAGAAAGGAAGGAAAGAGGAAGTTCAACAATATATCAAATCACAAAAGTGACCATTACAAATGGACTTCATTAGTAAAAGTCAGAATAAAAGATGGAGACCAACAGATGTTAACATAAAGTCTGAGATCTGAACACACAAATCAGTGGGACATGAGGCTTTGATTGATCATAGCTTAAGAGTAAAATCAAATCCCCTACCATGCAGTAGGCACAGTGAGCATAATCATTAGAAATGGAGCAAACCAAAGAAAGCATTAAGACACACTGACCGTTTTCATGGAGAAGTTCAAGTTCCAACATTCATCGAACTTGATGGGCAAACTATTAAGGATCAAAGAAACTTTGAAGACGAGCATTTTGCGGGGTTGAATCCATCATCATGGTAGATAAAGACTAACAGTATTTATTTGGTTAAGGTTAGGTCAGGGAAGGATTGCTTTCATGGTCAAAAACATTGATGAGTGTTTGTAGGGTTAGCGTGTGGAATTTATTTTCAGATGAGCAGACGTTCTTCAACAAAAAACTATGGAAATTATCATTATCAACATGTATTATTAAAGTCCTAACATCACTTATAATATTGCAGTAAGTAATTACACTGTTGTCCGCTATGTGTGAATAAGCATGTTTGCTAACGAGTTCACCCCCAACTCTTCTGCTTGTTATTGCTGGTTTAAGTGTAATTTTGTGACATATTATATCACTTGTACTTTCAATAGATATATAATGTCATATGGTTATTACACCCGATTGGTAGTAGTCAAATGTAATTAATTAGTAAATGATGTCAAAATCCTCTATTGAAAAATGTTTGTTAAAAAGTCAGTAGCCAAACATCTTTCATCTGACACACTCCAATGTCCACCTTGAATAGAAGGAGCAGCAGTAGCAGAGGAAGTTGTTACGCAGAATAAAACAATCCTTCCTTCATTTCACACCCCAGTGAAGACGTGTAACTGATGCTCCATGATTTCATTCCAGATGATGATGTGTCTGTCCAGCCTCGGGTTGCTGTATGCATCTCAGAAGGACAGCAGCAGGAACAGGAGCTCCGCTGAGATGCATCTCAATGAGAGGAGGTTGTTGTTTCTCACTTGTACACTGTATACTCACACCAGGAGCTGCATGTTTACCTGTATAATACTGTGCAGTGCATTTTTCCAGCAACACCGCCCTATAAAACATTAAAGGCTGTAATCATCGCCAGACAAAAAACCTCAAGCATATGTAGACTCACTTTTCTTTTCAAATATATTATCTACATAAATCATATCTACAGACAGACAAATATTAAAACAAGGTAGAGTTGAGAAGATGATGTCCTTCTTTTAAAGAATTTGATAAATTAGCAAGGGGAAAGCTAAAAGGGATTTTATGCCTGAAATGTTGTCCCAAAAAAAATCCTAAATATACTTACAGTATGTATGTCTTTCTCTTGCATTATTAACTTTCAAAGTGTATTAACATTTTGATTGTAAGTGTTTGATCAGATCATGATGCCTGTGCACGGGTCCTCTTGGAGCCAAAATCCAGAGTTGTGATACATTAATCTTTCATCTGCCGTCAATTTCCCAGTTCCTTGCAAAACATATCTGACATATCTATGCTCTGTTTGCATATCCATGGAACCCCCGGGACAAATGTCTATAGGTGTCAATCATTCATTTGCCTTTGTAAATAATGTCTTTTGATCTCTGTCAATCTGAAAGAGCGGTAAGATGTACACAACACCTTCAACAAGGCTGAACAACATTCAAGAGGACCTATGCTTTTTGGGGTTTTTTATGATGCTTTTTGGGGTTTCCTTTTTATCGGTTTCTGTGCATGTAAATGATCTGCAGAGGCTAAAATCCCAAAGTTCCCTCAAGAGGGAGTTTCTCTTCCATGAAATGCCTCCATTAGACTCCTTTGTTTTCTTTTTACAACATAATGACATTGACTAGCGGGATATTTCCAAAACATTAGTAAGCAGTTGATGCAATTACAACAGAGCCGGCCAGCTAACCAATCAGAGCAGACTGGGCTCTGGTTTCAGACAGAGGGTGAAAAGAGGTGCTGCAGCACAGGCAGTATGAGAAAAATAAAGACCTTTTTGAACATTAAACAATGTGGTACCACTTTAAAATAAGACTACCTTTATAAAGGGTTTACCAACCGTTTGTAATTCATTTATTAATTAGGTTGTGAACAGTTTATAAATCATTAATACGCTTTTATAACACATGAGATAAACAGGACAACTGTGACCGGTTGCTTGCCAAATAGTGAGTCCACATTTATCTGTACTGCTAAGCCTTATATTGGCTACCTAGCTTACTTCGTCTTCTTCATCAGCCAGCATCCTTGGTATCTGTTGTTCACTGAGTTGATTCTCCCCCCTTCCATCTTGAAGTTTCTTGGCATCTCTTAGGACCATTTATGAATGAGTTACTAACAGTAACCTTGTTGTAAAGTGTGAAATACATCACCATCTATTGATGAGTCACTAACATTTATAACTACTGAAAGGGTGCGTTGTTTTTAATGTCCATTTATGAATGAGTTATAATGTTCACGCTTACCTAATACACATTTTTCACATGAAATGCAAAGTAAGATGCAAAAGAGCCAAGCAAAACATTTTATTCACACGTGAAGAAAATTAGGACTCAAAGTAATGACTATTTAGTATGACTGATACACATATTTAAACATAAAAGCTTTTCTCAGACATAAATGAAAGACTTGGTAAGAAATAATGGTACTCAGACTGGAAAGGCTTTGTGTATATCCTTGAACAAGCATCCAAGCAGTCCATCAGGGTGAGCAGAGCCAAGCCAAGATGACCAACAAACTCTCTGTACGGTTTCCTCTCAGTCTACGGACATGTCCTTTGACGCTCGACATAGCTCTTTCATTATGTTGGATATGACTGCCAGTCTGGGGGTTCACAAACCACCTGCTGTGGTTTATGGTGTAGTGGTTGTACCCCATGTTACTCAGTACTGCCCTCCACTCATCACTAGTAATACTACTTCCTGACTTAACATGTCGTCTAATCAGGGGACAAGGCTTAAACTTATTTAACCTAATCTGCCGTTATCTGTACCTCAGGGGCTGAAATTAGCGTAAACGTCTTTTCATGTTTTAAGCCTCATCCTGTTCACACTTCCCAGCAGTTATAATAATATAATTTGTGCTGCTGGCAGAAATCACAGGAATGACACACCTCTTAGCTGCACCTTTTTCCCTTAAATACCTCTTGAACAGAAAGGCAGCGTGATCACTAAACCCATTTAAGGATAGAGCAAAATGAACAACTAGACTTCAAGGTTTCATAAGCCCAGAATCCCTCTGCAATTCCCTCTGAGCTTTTTGTTCCCATGACAGCAGCAGGAGGACTCAGTGTGACTCAGTCCGTGTAGAACGTGTGCAGCTCATCAGATGCTCTTAAAGATCACAGTATCACTGCTTTCATGAAATTAGCACCTTGCATAAGAGGCAAATCAGGCATTGGTTTGTCTGTTATAGCTGCAACAAATCATGGGGTCGATTAAGCGTATGTAATGCTGACTGATGTGATTGCAGCGCCTGCTTAGAGACAAAGAGGGGAAGAGAGAAAATCAACAGGGTGGGAGTCGAAGGGAGGGAAAACAAGAATTCTGGGCAGCAACATCCCAGGAGTCTGGTTGGTAGACAGACACCGATGTTAAAATTCAGATCACACTCGCGCCTGCAAACCATGTTGCTCACCAGGGACGGGAAGGATGAGAGACAGAGGGGGAGAAAGAGCAGAGGGGGGGTGAGAGAAGGACAGAGATAGACAGAGAGCCTATAGGGGGAGGCTACACCTTGACGTCCATACACATCACATGCATGTAGTCACCACTACCTGTGTTGCAATTGTCAAAATCAGAGCCTGCATGTTTGAGCTGGATTCATTTCAAATTAAAACATTTGATTATTTCTTATTTGCATGTTTTCATATAGTACAGGTCATCTTTATTACAGGATTTGAATCATTCTCTCCTAAAGCAGACTCTGTAACAATGATGTCATATAGATGAATCATTAACTGAGGTGTGTGGTGCAGTGGGTTGAGCGTTGGTGTTCGGATCAGGGGGTCACAGGTTCAAACCCCACCGCAGTCAGCATGTCGTTGTGTCCCTGAGACACTTCACCCCAAATTGCTCCTGTGGGGATTGCCCACAGTATTGAGTATGTAAGGCTTTGGATAAAAGCATCTAACAAGTGACTTGTAATGTAACTGCTCCACAAAAGGCGGAACTCGACAAACTCGTATACTTGGTGACGATAGAGGGGAGATTTTAATGACAGACATTTATTTCTTCATGTTCACATCTGAAACATTAAGACCAAGGTTATATAGATGTATAATTCATCTGAACAGCTGATTCTGTTTTTAACCCTGCCTGCTGGTTTTTTACTGCCTGGAGATACATAATACAGGATGTGGGGTTAAAGATTAATTGACCACTCAATCTAACATTTTATCAGGCTTAACACAAGAATGCAGAAAAAGTGCATCCTTTAGTGTTTGACTTGGCATACTACATTGGTAATCTGCTGTACTATGTTGTGCACGTATCAGAGGTGATTCTAAACTCCCCCTGTGTGTACTTGTATGTTCTGTGTTTGTGTTTGCATCGCCAAACTAATTTACCCATCTGCTTTCCTCAGTGTGTAAACAGTGAGCCGGCAGAATGCGAAGTCTCTTCATCCGGCTCCCTATTCTCTCACCTGTCTGTCTGTTTGCCCTTAACCTTCACTCTGTGTCTAATATCTCAACACGCCACATTATAAATATGTGACACAAGATAACTGAGCTGCCGTTGTTTTGATGGGTAAAGAGCACTTCCAATGATTTGAGAAAAGCAAATGGATCTCATGGATGACAACCGTCTCCCTGAGAGCAAACAATAAGATTATAACATCTGCCAAGGAGGTCGAGTTTTTGTTTGTCAGCAGGACAAGACTGCATGCATTTGCAACTGTCAATATAGTAACATGCATTCCTAATCCACAAAACATATCAAAATATAATAGCACATTTTCAGTGTAAGCGAGGTTATTATAACTGAGATGAAAAACATAAAGAGACATCATTTAAACAAGATGTATTAATTTAGAAGGTTCATACAGTAATAGACATTAAATTAGATTTGACAAATCTAAATCAAAAATGTATATTATATAATTTTGTATAAAAGTGTATACAACGTTTTAAGATTAAATAGATATATAAAAAATTAAGTATTGCAAAAGTATTGCACATTCAAACATTATCTTTACTTTACTCTTACTACTACTCTTCTACTTCTTTACAAAATGTTCCAATAATTAGATTTTTCCATTTAATAATGTGCATTTCCTTTCTCTTGCATTTAGATGTTTCCTTATCCCTCAGTCCTTTGCTCATCCTAGTCACAGCAGAGCTACCTGATTTTGATTACCTCCAATCAGACACTCCGTTCCAGCCAGCATTCACACAGTGCAATAACTCGAAAAGGAATGGCATGATGGGTAAGGGAGAAAAATACTATAGAAAATTGAGAAAGAGAAGGCTTCCACCAAACTGGCATGAGGCAGACTACCAGTGGCTCTGCAAAGCGTTTTGCCCTTATCCCTCACCCACTCCCCCCCCGCTCTGTTGTGGTTTGTTTGTGCTTGTTCATTCAGGTTAACAAACAGGGGGCTTCACTCAGAGTGACACTCAATGCCCTGCATTGATCTGCAAATGTGAGAAGGGGACCCAAACACTTTTAGCTCTTTTGTCCGGAGGAACAACAAAGGTTTGAGCGTGGTCATTTGTTTACTGTCATGCAATGTTTGACTTTCATGCAATGTTTGACTTTTGTTCTGTGCAGGTGTGATATAAGTTTGTATAACTCATTTAAAAACATGAACATAGCTGGTTTACAGCTACAGTATGTTCAAACATGCTTTGTGTTGAAAATGGTGAAATGGGACAGTTAGAATCGGTTCCTGTCAGAATTTACATTCATGGCTCCAAACCAGAAAAAACTGTTGTTCAAAATGTTTCCACCAGTGGACCAATTAAACAGTGTACATGAGAGAATGACTGATGAATATGGAGGTGCTGGTTTCTAAGTGAGGATCCCCTAAGCAGAAGGGAGAAGCTGGGTCAGGCGGAAGAAAGAGGCCAGCAGGAGCAGAGGGCTCCATGTGCAAAACTCACATCAGCTGTTAGATCTGACCAGTGAACAACTCAGCTACATGTGACCCACACAAACACGTCAGCACACACACGTCAGCACCAAACTCTGGAAGCAAGGACATAATGATTGAAAATTAGAATGTTAATATTGACGAAAATACTTTCATCTAAAGCATTAACGTACTTTACTTAAATGGAAAACTGGCATTATTAGTGAACATTTCAACATTTGATGGCAATGCTTCAATACAAACACACACAAAACACACTGTCCCCTGCAGCACCTTCAGTTCACCAATCACTATGGCAACTGAGTAAGTCGACATTTTCCTCTGTTATGCCTCACCTCATTTAAAATAACAATAATTTCACAGCATCATGCACTCACTCTTTCCCAGTGTGTTCCTCTCTCTCTCTCTCACATACTCTCATGTAGCAGCATTTCTCTGTCGCATAAATGCAGTGCCTGTGTCTTTCCTGGTATTTGTGTAGCAGTGTTCTGCTCCATGTCTGTCATCCAGGAAAGTGTTGCTATTCATAGAGGCAATCAATGCCAACCAGCAGGGAAGAGTGACAAAACAAAGCTTAATGACGTGTGAAGCTGCTTTTGATAGCATGTATAAATAAACTGCACACTGCAGTCTGTTCAGAACAATTAAAGAAAGAGGCGGCCTCTGTGTCCATCAAGCCTGAATTGTTGTTTCCTGTCAAATGCAGAAGGAAGAGGAGGTGAAATTGTATTTAAAGTAAAAGAAAGAGGTTAAAGGTTAATGTGTATGAATAACATGAATATTGATTACAGGATATCAGTGCAAAAATACTTATGCTCTCATCTCATTTTGAAATGGGGGCAGAATACTTTTTTCTTAAATGCTTAAAGAAGAGCATTACTTTTACTATTAATTGTTTGGTACATAAATGTCAGAAAATGGCAATTTATTCAAGATGACAAGAGACCCTGGTATACAACAAAAAAACCTAAAGATATCCAATTCACTTAAAGAGGACCTACAGTGTATGCATATTTATCCGGTTCATTTTTGTATTGTGTTCCTCTACTGCGACATGTGTCCATGCTTTAATGTTCAAAAAGGTCTTTAATTTTCTCATAGTGCCTGTGCTGCAGCACCTCTTTTCACCCTCTGCTCTGATTGGTTAGAGATGTTCCGCTCCTAAGCCTATCACGTACAATGTATTGGACCACGAGTGTAAAAAAACAGAACATATTCCAAAATTGAGAACCAGTTAATTTTCAGTGTTTCTTTCTTAGAAATGCCCTTTAAACCGTGAAGTGATTAGCCTATCACTAAAGGTGCTGAACTTGTCTTGTAATAGTCCAAATGTATCATCTGACGATGTAATAATACAAGTATTAACAACTGAAATACCTTTTTCTCAGTGCAAAGTTAGTATATAGAAGTTTCACTTTCTCGAAAGCTGTCAGAAGCAGAACAAAAAGAAACCCGGATGCATGTACATTTTATAAAAATCATTCAAAGTGTTAATATAAAATACAAATGTGTACTAAATGTAAACAAAAACATTCAAATTCCCGCTAATTTGTACATTTGGCGACTTGTTTCTGCTTGATATTTCGTTGGCAGAACGCTGATGGAGCGCTGTGCAGAGTGAGAGAATGGTGTTGGTTCAATGCCTTCAGAGTACACAAACAATTAAACAAATACTGTGGGAAATAATGACCGTATGTCCTCCCAGCGGGTGCTTTAGCCTGGGAGCTATTATGTCTATTAAATCACTCACTATAGTGTATGTGAAGGAAATAAAAATGGCTGAAGGATAGTGTTCCCTCAGGTTGTCTCTGAAAAAGAAGAGTTTCAAACTAGACATTGAGTCAGAATCACATCTCTGTACAAACAGACGGGTGTCTGCGTCATTACGCTGCAATGAACATCTCCATAGTTTGTGTACGTCAGATACTTATACAACCTAATTTCACTGTAACACAGTTAGACACATCATTCAACACTCTCTTTTGCCCCAAGGAGGATAATGTGTCGGCCACAACAACCATCAACTCACCCGCCCACACACACATAGACACACAAATGCACAGTGAGCAGTCATTGCCCATCTCCCAAGGCTGGCAAAGTAAATGAGGTGGAAATGTATGAAGCCTAAAACATCCCCAGGGAGACATTATGTGAAAGAGACACCATTTCACTGAGGAGAGAAGCCACACAGGGCTGAGGCAAGAAGGAGAAACACAGATGAGATACAAACAGACTCTACTTCTGTGAAAGAAGATTATTGAACATTTGAGGCAGATTGGCACCGCAAATACCACAACTCAACTATCATTAACTCATTTTGACAGGGACAAGAAAGGTTCACTGCTTTTGCCCCGAGAAGCTCAGATTGACCTTAAACCTGTCCCCAACTAATCATTTTATACACTTTTTACCCAGTGGGAAAACCACGGTTCTAAAAAGAAAAGGCAATACATGCAGTATTTTTAAATGGCGAGGTGAGGAGACTACTGTGGTGACAGTTACGGGACATAATTCACTGTGTCATATAGTGTTTGTTGCAACCCGGACCGGTTAGTGAGGGTACCGGGGTTTGGGGTTATTCCTGCTAGCTTGTCATGTAGAGCAGTTGATGTACTTACCTCTTAGAGATTAATGAATAATAAAGTGTGGAAATCCATTCTGAATGCACCGCCTCTGACTCCCGTTCATCGGCTCTACACTGGTGACCCTGACGTTTTCGTGAAAGTTCCGAAGACTCATTGAACATGGCTGATCGCGATGTTTTTGTAAAGCTGCCAGAGTTTTGGGAGCATGCCGCTGCGGCGTGGTTCGCACACGTGGAGGCACACTTTGCCTGCCGACAAGTCCGTGACGGGGATTTGAAATATTTCCACGTGGTAGCAGAGATGGGAAGCTCCACGTCATCCAGGTTGGTGGGATTTATCGCAGACCCCCCGCACCATGGCAAATATGAGGCGATTAAGGCCCTTCTCCTTAAGACATTTAGCTTATCTGCTAAGGAGAGGGCCCGCCAGATTCTTGACATTCAAGGCCTAGGGGACGGCAAGCCATCTCAGCTAATGGAGAAAATGCTGAATCTGCTAGGGGGGGAAGACCCTCGGATTTTGTTCCTACGCCAATTGCCTTCCCGGGTTCACACGGCGCTAGCCAACATGTCCATTACGGAGCCCCGTGCATTGGCTGAAGAGGCCGACCGTTTTTTCTTGGCTACCCAGCAGCCCGGTGCAGAGGCGCTAGCTGTGACACTCAGCGCCCCCTCAACAGTTAAGAAGGCTTGGGGGAGGCTGGATGCGACAGTAACAAGCCGGCGTGCGGACACAGGAGAGTGTTTTTACCATGCGCGGTTCGGGGCCAGCGCGAAGAAGTGTGTCGCTCCCTGCAGCTACAAGCCTCCAGGAAACGGAGGAGCCAGCGCTCGGTAGTGGCCCTGAGCGTTGGCGGCATGAGCAGGCTTCTCTTCGTCAGCGACAGAGTTTCAGGAAGCTTGTTTCTGTGTGACACGGGAGCTCAACGGAGTGTAGTTCCTGCTTCGAGGGAAGACGTCGCTCGTGGGGGACATGGACCGCGGTTGAAGACGGCTAATGGCGGCCCCATTCGCACGTACGGCGTGAGGTCTATGTGTTTGTGTATTGGAGGACAGCGGTTCAACTGGGATTTTGTGACGGCAGACATTTATTTTCCCCTCCTCGGGGCAGACTTTTTATGTGCTCACGGACTCCTGGTGGACGTTAAAAATAAACGCTTGGTTGATGCCTTGACGTTTTCCTCCCTCGTGTGTACACTTGGCAAGGCAGCGTACGACGGGCTGTCGGGCTCGCTGTCGGGAGCGAAAAAAATTCTCAGGCTGTTGGCTGAATTTCCAGACCTGACGCTACCCACCTTCTCCTTGCTCACCACCAAGCATGGGGTGGAGCACCACGTCACCACCAAGGGTCCCCCAGTCTACGCCAGGGCCCGGCGGTTGAACCCTTCTAAGCTTGCAGTAGCGAGGGCAGAGTTTTCAACCATGGAACGCCTGGGTATCGTCCGCCGTTCTGACAGTCCTTGGGCCTCTCCTCTACACGTCGTTCCCAAGCCGAACGGCGGTTGGCACCCATTTGGGGATTACCGCCGCCTCAACGACGCCACGACACCTGACCGCTACCCGGTGCCGCACATTCAAGACTTTTCAGCACACCTGGCCGGTACGTCGGTGTTTTCGAAAGTGGATCTGGTGCGTGGTTACCACCAGGTGCCCATACATCCCCTGTATGTCCCTAAGACAGCAGTGATAACGCAGTTTGGACTTTTCGAGTTCCTGCGGATGCCTTTTGGGCTCAAGAACGCCGCCCAAACATTCCAGCGCCTTATGGATTCGGTGCTGCGGAACCTGCCGTTCGTGTTCGTTTACCTGGACGACATACTCGTCGCCAGTGCTTCGGTAGAAGAACACCTGTCACACCTCCGAGCCCTTTTCACGAGGCTCAGTCAACTCGGGTTGATAATCAATCCTGCAAAGTGCCAGTTCGGGGTTTTTGATATTGACTTCCTCGGACATCGCGTCACCAAGGGTGGTGCAGCTCCCCTGCCGGCGAAGGTTGAGGCTGTTGCGGCGTTTCCTCGCCCACTCACAGCCCGGTCACTCCGTGAGTTCCTGGGGATGGTGACTTTCTACCATCGTTTCATCGCCCGGGCCGCCCACATTATGCGGCCGCTGTATGAGGCTTTGAAGGGTACAACCCCCATCCAGGCGATCGACTGGACGGCGGAAGCTGAGTCTGCTTTTACGGAGGTCAAGACCGCGTTGGCTCAGGCGGCTCTGTTGGCGCACCCATCATCCACGGCTCCCATCTCCATTACCACAGACGCATCGGACTACGCCGTTGGTGCGGTGCACGAGCAGTGGGTGGAGGGCGCTTGGCAGCCGCTCGCCTTTTTTCAGCCGTCAGCTGACGCCCAGGGAACGCAGGTACAGTGCTTTTGACCGAGAGCTCCTTGGACTCTGGCTGGCCGTGCGGCACTTCCGTTTTTTGCTGGAAGGTCGTGAGTTTACGGCGTTTGTCGACCACAAACCGCTCACGTTCGCCATGTCAAAAGTGGCTGAGCCTTGGTCTGCATGTCAGCAGCGGCAGCTGTCTTACATCTCAGAGTTCACCACAGACATTAAACACATGGCTGGCAAATCGGAGCTGGTCGCAGATTGCCTCTCCAGGGTTGTCATCGGGGCCGTCCAGTTGGGCCTGGATTATACCCGCATGGCGACGGACCAGGTCACGGACCCCGGCGTACAGGCAATGGAGGAGGACGGCTTGGGGCTGCGCTTGGAGGACGTGGTTTTTGGTGACGCAGGCGTTACTCTCCTGTGCGACGTCTCCAACAGGCCTGCCGTGGCCGGTCGTTCCCGCCAGTTGGAGTCGCTCCGTTTTCGAGGTGGTGCACGACCTGTCTCACCCTGCCGTTAAACCTTCAGTGCGCTTGGTAGCCGCGAAGTTCGTCTGGCGGGGGCTGAAAAAGGACATGAGGACTTGGGCTGGTGAGTGCGTGGCTGGTGAGTGCGTGGCTGGTGAGTGCGTGGCTTGTCAGCGCGCTAAGGTGCACCGCCACACGAAGGCCCCTTTAGAACGTTTCCTGGTACCTGAGAGGAGATTTAACCACGTCAACATCGACCTGGTTGGTCCATTACCCTCCTCTCAGGGCTTTTCCTACCTCCTCACCATGGTGGACAGGACGACCCGTTGGCCGGAGGCAGTCCCTCTCGTGTCAACATCGGCAGCTGACATATTCCGGGCTTTCATTGCGACGTGGGTGTGTTGGTTTGGCACCCCGTCAGACATTTCCTCGGACTGGGGTTCACAGTTCACGTCCGAGCTCTGGAACGCCGTGGCGAGTGGTTTGGGGGTTAAGCTTCACAGGACTACCACCCTCAGGCTAACGGCTTATGTGAACGGTTCCATCGCTCCATGAAGGCGGCCCTCAAGGCCGGCCTGACGGACGGTAATTGGGTCGACAAGCTGCCTTGGGTGATGCTGGGCCTGAGGACCGCACCTAAGGAGGATCTGCAGTGCTCCACGGCCGAGATGGTTTACGGTCAGCCGCTGAGGGTTCCGGGGGATTTCCTCCCCAATGCATCGACTCCCTGGTCGGCGACGGCCCAGTGGGCTTTACTGCAGGTCGCCGCTGAGGCCTTTGCTCCGATCCCCACTGCTCGGCACGGAACTCAGGTGTCCCGGGTTCCTGTGGAACTCCGCTCGGCGGGGCATGTGTTTATCCGACACAACGCGCACAGAGGCCCCCTGCAGCCCCCTTACGATGGGCCTTTCCGGGTCTTGGAACACGGGGACAAGCACTTGGTGGTCGACCTGGATGGCAGAGCCGAGCACGTCTCGGTGGACCGGGTGAAGGCTACTCACCTGGACTTGGACCAGCCGGTGGTGCTGGCTCGCCCTCCACGACGGAGCCGCCCCCCGGCCTCGACCCCTGTCACAGAATTGGGGCCTGCGGCTCCGGTCCCATCTCTTCCAGCGGCCGCCCCTTCAGAGGTCGCCTCCCCGGCTCCCGTTCTTCGGGGTCGGGGTGGTCGGCTTGTTGTTACTCCCCGCCACACAGACTTTGTGTATGAGTGAATTCTGGGGGGGCTTGTGTGGTGACAGTTACGGGACATAATTCACTGTGTCATATAGTGTGTTGCAACCCGGACCGGTTAGTGAGGGTTCCGGGGTTTGGGGTTATTCCTGCTAGCTTGTCATGCAGAGCAGTTGATGTACTTACCTCTTAGAGATTAATGAATAATAAAGTGTGGAAATCCATTCTGAATGCACCGCATCTGACTCCCGTTCATCGGCTCTACACTACTCACATTAAAAAGTCTCATTGCATAAAAGTCTATGAGAAAATGACTCTACTTGATTTATCACCCCAGTGAACATTCTAATCATCTATTTATGAATTTCTCCAAAACAGCATGAATTTGATTTAGTAAAATAGACGATAAAGCAGGGTCAGCTTTAGGGAAATGGCTAGTGAATGACAGGCCGTTATTAAAGGGGCCAAATTATGGACTTTTTCAGGTTCACATTTGTATTGTGTTCCTCTATTGAGACATGTTTACATGCTTTAATGTTAAAAAAGTCTTTATTTTTCTCATACTGCCTGTGCTGAAGCACCTCTTTTCACCCTCTGTCTGAAACCAGAGCCCAGTCTGCTCTGATTGGTTAGCTGGCTGGCTCTGTTGTGATTGGTCAACCGCTTATCATCACGTACAATATGTTGGAGCACCAACCAATAGAAGTGGGAGTGTAATATGGTGATGTCACTATGTTACGGAAGTAAACAAAGGAGTCCAATTGAAGAATTACCGGCAGGGGGGGATGTGTGGGAGAGAAACTTCCTCTGGCGTGAACTTTGGGATTTTAGCCCTTGCAGACCATTTACATGCACAAAAACCTACAAAACAAACTACAGGAAAGGGAGAACCACAAAAAGCATTAAAGGGCCCCTTTAAAATATAGTCCAGTCCGGCTGTTTACTGTGTTTTCTTCCAACAACTTTAAGCCTTTCAAAGGTTCACTTCATGAAAGTCAATTGTAGCATTTTGTTTCCAAAACAGGTCATGTTCTAAAGATTGTAGTTTTCTTGTTTGCATTTTTTTCCTTCTATGTATTCATACAGGGTTCTACTTCAATCTTATATAATGGTTGATAATGCAACCTGCTTAATGCTAAAAATCACTGCCAATGTTGGATTAATACATAGAAAAGCTTTAAAAAATAAAGATGAATTTTGCTGTTTTTAACCAACCAGACTTCGCATTGTTAAACAATAACCACTCCTGGACCTCGAACTGAGTTCTCGTCCCGCAGCCATCTGTGCATGTATTCCTCCGCTTCCTCTGACAGTAATAAGATTATGTATTCCTGCAGGCTCAGTGAACAACATGCTAACTGTCTAACCCCTAACCCCGGTTTCCAAGGTGCTCCTTTTTCCCTGCCACTCATCCCCATGGAGGCTAGGAGCAGCTGTACCTGCCAAAGCCCCACCCCTGCTGCCCGACAGCCGGCACCTCTCACCCCCCAGCAACACCTTCCACCACCTGCTGGCATTCAGCGGCTACAGCCAGGATATTTAGGGCAGACAGAGCTGGGAAAGGGAAAAAAGGCACATTTGTATGAGTGCAGTTTTGTATTACACGCCTACAGTACACTTTGTTATCCCACTGCGAAAATAAAAATATGAATCCTTAAATATGCATAAGATATGTTTGCTAAATGTCTTTCATAGTCATAAACATGTTGTCAGAGTGAGATGAGATGAGATGGGTTAAAGCTCTCAGAGAAGGTATCCATAGCAACTCTTAGTGTCAAGCATCACTTCTCAGAAGCTGCTCAGCTCCACTCGCCTCGACATGCTTCCAACACAAGACGGCTCTCCAATCCGGTTGTATTTCAAACAATCGGATTGGATCAGCTCAACATGCATCAACAACAACCAATCAGTATGCAGAGGGAATTGTGTTGATAGTTCTAAAATAATTAAAAAGCACTCAGCCTCTCCTTAGAAAGCTTTCCGTTGTGTTGTCAACTCGGGATGGCCTCTTCATACTTGCAGAATTGTTGCATACAAAGCGAGCGTTCAATACAAAGGTTCTCCAGAAAAGCCATGGTAACACAGTTTGGCAGCTCTTTGCAACATCTGAGCCAGAGTGTGAGATAAAAACAAAAGGAGGGTTGAGATGTTACTTTTAAATTCACTTTTCAAACAGATTTTCCATGTTGTTCACATCATCAGGTGCTTATTGAAGACACGTTTAAAAGAGGCAGCTGTGTTTTAATGGAGTATTACATAAGTAGGACACACCTCAGGGTCGGGACACCCCTAATTAGAGTTCTGCACATGGCAAACAACGAGACCCAAACCCAGCCAGAACACTTATTGCATAATTCATATTCAGCTTATATAATTTGCCATATGTGTGAGTTAAAGAAGGCGTAAGAATTGGGTGGTGACCCAGCTGTCAGAGGACAGATGGAGTCATAAAACATTTTACAGAACAAATAGAATTTACAAAGCTCAAAATCACTACTTTTATTTGTAGTATGCAATGAAGCTGTCCTTACAAAGTATGTACTCTTGCATTCAGTATGCAAACAATAAGTACACATTATTTTATCATAACATTATCCTGAAGTTTAACCCTGTCACTCAAACATCCTCTTCCCAAAGGATTGTGGGTTAGCAAAGACAAAACTGAAAACGGATGTATAACATCCTGGTATTTCGACATATTGCATGCTTTGCTAACATTTTTGGCATACTAAATTGTATTTTAGTGTGGATTTTGGAATGCACAGACAGTTCAATCAAAAGGGACATACATTTGTTGTTATGATTTGCTGCTGGAAATGGTGATAAAATGTCATTAGTTAAAAGTGGACACCCATAATGAGCTGATTATATCCAGCTGAGGAGTGAATTAATGTATATCCTGTCTTCCTGGCTGAACTTGCACTTTAGAGCCATATGTGGCAGTTCTGTTGTAATTTTTCTTCCCAAATGATAGACAGTCGAATGTCACACATCCCCGGAGCTGATTGGAGGCTTATTCAGATCTGTCCTAATTAAGAGCAGCTTGGTGCATTTCCTTTTGACCTATCAGGCTGTGATTAACCTTTTTTTTAAGGTTAAGGAGAGATTGAGAATTTAACGTTTGCATTTTTATCCTTCACAAACACTTTATATTGTCAGCAAGATCATTTCTCTTTAGGCCCTTTTTAAAGCTTTTTTGCAGTCCTAACTTTAGCGATTAATGAGGGGAACTTGAGCATTCTCCAATTAGTTTTGTGTGATTATCATTGAGCAGCTTTTCACGAGGTTACATGCATCAGGGCAGATATTAGATGTAACGGTGTAACAGTTTTTGGTTGCTATTACCTAAATCCTAAAATATTTATATTGTTATATTTGTTTAGATAAGAGCCCCTTGACCGACATTATTGAAAAGGCATTTTATCAAAGTTGAAGGGCCACTTTTTCATTTTCAAGTAAGCAATATCTTTTATGTAAATATTGAAATATACAGTAGAGTGAACACTGGCCGTATATCAAAGTGAAGTTTGAAATGAGTGCTGGATCTCTGATGTCTTTCCGAGCCTGACAAAGTGACAGAAGGAAGAAAACACAAACAAGAGGTTTACAAGAGAACACAGAGATGAGAAAGAAAATAAGCAGCCTGTCCTGTCGGGTCGCCATGGTGAACATAATGACAGCTTGTGAGCTCCTGCTGTACTTCCTTCAAGGAGCAACACACCTCTTCTCTGACAGCACATTTAGTTGGCTCATGCTCACTCAGTCTCCGCTGATGTCTTGTACTTGCTTTGTTACGTCACCTCCTTCTATACCGAGTCACAGTGAGGTGCATCACATCTGCTGAACTGTGTGTGTGTGTGTGTGTGTGTGTGTGTGTGTGTGTGTGTGTGTGTGTGTGTGTGTGTGTGTGTGTGTGTGTGTGTGTGTGTGTGTGTGTGTGTGTGTGTGTGTGTGTGTGTGTGTGTGTGTGTGTGTGTGTGTGTGTGCGCATCCGACATCAAGTCTGCAGTGGAAATCCAAGCAGGCAGGCAGGCAGGTCAGCAGGCAGATGGCCAAACAAACAATCGGTACTGGGGATTGGATTAACACAAGGATCTAATTGCATTTGAGAAACCAGAGAAAGCCCATCAGGAAAAATTAAAAGCAGCATCCGAATGATTGTTCAGTTACATAGAAACATGGGCACAGACAAGAGAAGACAACAAATGTATTTTGAAGGTTAATCCAGTAAGTAGGCCTCAAATTGCTAATGAAACTAATATGTACGGGCCATTTCAGGTCTCCTAAACTACTACTACTACAGGCTGAAAATAGCTGTGAAGAATACACTAAAATCACAAAGACTAGTATTCCCTTTCATTAGACATGTTAGATGATTTAAGGAATGAGAAATTATGAAAGCATCAAAGCTAAAGAACTCATTTTTAAACCATTATTCAACCTTATCTTTACTGTTTTTTTTAATGGTTTTCTGTTTTGTTTTGAATTTCCCTCATTACATCTTAATCTAGATTATCCTACATAAAGTCTTCTGTCAGCAGGGCCGTCCCTGGCCAACATGAGGCCCCACGAAAATGATATGATGAGGCCCTCTGTTTCGCGAGCGCCACACTAATTGCGCCACATAAGTGCATAGGTGCGGAGCATTTTCGACTCAGTTGAGGCACCCTCCGCAAGATGAGGCCCCCTCGGCAAGGTGAGGCCCCACGCAGTCTGCATGATCGGCCTGTAGGGAGGGACGGCCCTGTCTGTCAGGGATATTTTTGTACGGGAGCTCATTACTGCAATGTCGATATTTGGAGCTAATTGTTCTCTCAGGTTGATTTTACTTTGTGAGTCCGTAGACAGCAAGTGTCTGGATGTTCTTCTACTTGCTGATGTGTTATAATGCATAACACAAAATATCCTCCTGTGGGACAACTGTATTAATAATGTAATAATTTTACATTTCGGTTTGAGAAGGGATTAATCATCTGCTTTTCCCTCCTCTTTGAGCTATGGATCACCTGGATCTAACTTTGAATGATATTCATCTCCAAAGCAAATAATCGTAATAACCCAAAAAGAAATTGCAATGCAGAACGATTGACCTAAGTGGCAGCACATGTGCACTCTGTTTCACATAATCCATGTTGAAAGTTAATTTGAATGCGGAATATGGTAAAAAAAAAAACATGTAAATGAACTACCAGTGTTCATGAAAACACAGAAAACCTGCATAAAGCATTTTTTATTGTTTATTTTACAAAATGTGGAACCAATATTAAGTTTAAATAAGATTTTTGCTGTAGTGAAACTAGCGATTGAGATCATAAACTTGTCAAAAACATGTTAACTGAGGGAATGAATGAAGAGAGGTGTAGGGTCATAGACTTCTATATATAATTGGTCTTCTCAGTTCATTTGCCCCCTGCTGGCTATAAATGCAATTTGGAGGCAAGTTTGAGGCACTACAGACAGGCTTCACTTTTTATAGCAGGCAATTCCGCTTTATTGCAACTTAAATGATATATCCTTTTAATTCAAACCATCAATTCAGGAAAGGGCACAGAGCAAATTGGATATCGCTGTTCAAAAGCCCCTCAAAAAAGGATCAAGAGCTTTGTGCCTCTTAAACTGTTTATTTCGCATCAGACGTTTAACGTCCCATAATCCTCAATGTGCAGATTTGCCTGTCTTATATCTCCTGACTGTCCCTCCTCCCATGGTGTTGAACAATATGTGTCAATGTCCTGCCTTTGATTTTTCTCTCCAGTAAAGATGCTGATTCTGCGTTTCTCTGAAGCCTCTGAAATGATGCTGTGGTTTCCCTGTAGTGGACCACCCTGAGCTGAGTGGAGGCTGGATGGAGACGGGGGAGGGGGGTAGGCAGGAGTGCATTGTGGGGATCTGCTTTTGAGGAATGAGCCCAAAACACGCTTTCTTTTCCTGGAGCAACTGGGGTGGAATAATTACATACGTGCTAAACTGAACTCCGCTCGTTGTGAAAGGGTAGAGGGGAGTGAGTGATAAAGAGAGAAATGAATCAGGAGAAGAGAACAGAAACGATGGCCGCCAGTTCCTGCAAGCCCTGCTCAGCAGTTATCACATTATTTACAGCCGAGGATTTAATGCATCGTTCAGTAATGAGCAGCCGTCCAATGGCCTGTGATCTGAAGCTCTCTTATTCACTCGCTGGGCTGAACTCCAGGCAGGTAAAAGCTGGAGGAGTCCCCCCAGATGGAAACTAAGCCAGCTGCCATTTCTCACTTTACTCTTTTGCACTAAGGTGATATATCATGGTTGGTGTGTGTGTGTGTGTGTGTGTGTGTGTGTGTGTGTGTGTGTGTGTGTGTGTGTGTGTGTGTGTGTGTGTGTGTGTGTGTGTGTGTGTGTGTGTGTGTGTGTGTGTGTGTGTCAATGCATTGGCCTTCATTTTAAACCTTGAAAATCAGTTAAATGGTTTCAGTCACCAGGTTAAGGTTTTGATTATACTCACACAATCATGTGCCACTTCATTTTACTTATTTGATGATTGGAATATGCTGTTTTTATTATGAGTGTTGCCTTTTCCTCTTTCATTAGCAATCCCAAACAACCACCTTCAGAAAATATGTTAGTCGACTGCAAAAGCTAACACTGACACCCTGCTAAAGTTACACCACACCCAGTTGTGGAACACTACACTGTTCTATAGTTAAAGTGAATGGTAAACATCAACCACAGAGCCAAGGTGTAGTACTTCAGAATACGTGAGAAAAGGCTACATCATGCTTTTTAGGGTTGTCCCTTTCCTGTAGTGTGATACATAGGTTTGCGTGCATGTAAATGATCTGCAAAGGCCAAGTAAAAATGTCAATACTACGGTGTTGAAATACTCCGTTACAAGTAAAAGTCTTGCATTCAAAACTCAAATAGAAGTACACCATCAGAACAAACTTTAAGTACAACAATTAAAAGTACTTAGGATGCAGGGTGGCCCCTTTCAGAATCATTAATAATGTTTTTAGTACAATAATTATTGATGCATTATTCTGTTTATTACTTATAATGCTTACTAATGTTGCTCTTCGTATAGGTCTGGTTTATTTAAATGCTGCTGGGTAGCTTGGTACATTGTGATTTATGGATATATTTTTGAATTACTTAGTAGCTACATACCTGTAACATAAAGGTTGGGAAGTAAAAGTACAAAAGTACAATATTTGTTTCCAAATTATAGTAGAGTAGACGGGGGCATTCTACCGAATTAGTAGTAAGTGTGGTCCCACAACAAGAAAAACTATTTAACAAAACAATGAAGTATTCAGACATAGATTGCTTTTGCTTTCACTAACTGTACGGAGGCTCAGTCACTGGTACATTTTTATATACAAAGCCATGTTAGGGAAACTTCCATCTTATATCTGCTCCCTGATCTCACGGAAAATTGTAAGTGGCTACTGCCTGAGATCGAATGCTGTGGTTTTATTAAATGTGACAACTGCTAGGACTGTCTTAGGGAAGACAGCTTTTAGATGCGCAGCTCCTCTGTCTTGGAATAGTCTGCAAATTAAATGGAAACTGAACAATCTGGTGCCACTAAATGTTTTTAAAGCTCGGTTGGATGCTAGTCAATCGGAAGCTATTGGTACCTGTTTATGTGGATAATTATGTAAATGATGCTGTATGATGTCCTTTTGTTGTTCTATTTATGTTTTTATGTTTCATGTGGAACTACTTGAGCAGGTCTCCTTTGAAAAAGAGATCAATGACCTCAATGGGATTCATCTGTATAAATAAAGGTTTGAAATGAAATGAAAGATATTTACTAAGAATATGTTATGGTCTATTCAAACACAAGGCATTCAATTAGATAGTGATAAGCTTAATATATACAAAGACATCATTTATAGGGTACTTTCTATTGGGAAGTAGCTGTCCCAAACCCTGACATCTAAATTTCAATTTCTGTAAATAACACTTAAAACATTTTTTTTTATTTAGTTCAATGGTGTATTAGGATCTTTATGATTAGATTAAAACAGAAGTTGTAATATTTAGAATTATTGTGGGTTTGATTTTTTAATATAAAAACTATACTAAAAAAATCATGTCCCCAGTTTTCATGTCACTACCGAAACACGAGGGGTTTTAGTCCAATGGCTGAGCCTGGTTTTTAGCCACACCCCTGCACTTTTGACAAGGCAGTGACACTGCATCCCTGTCCCTCATAGCTCCCATATTTTTTATATAAATCTATTCCAAAATCTGAAAATGGGCGTGTAACCTTAAGAATTGTCACTACCGAGTACCGAACACATTATTATCTTCAATTAAGTAAACTTTTTCTGAATTTTATGCAAAGTATTAGGTTTTTATGTGTGTAAACCTCTTCAAAGATGTGTATGCTAGACATGTACTTGCTAGCATTCTTTAGTTATGATCAAACTTAGCTAGAATCGTCACTACCGAAACAGTCACTACCAAAACATATGGTTAAGTTTCGGTAATTGACATAATCATTTCGGTAGTGACAAAATTGAATGGTAAGCAGGTAATAGCAATAGCTACCTGCAACTCTGTTTGATCAGAGAGCAGATGTAAGATGGGAGTTTACCCAACATGGCTTTTCAAAATGTTTTGTGTCTTTCTTTATAATAATGCGAGGTTTACCCTTTTGGACCTTTGTGTCCCTAATTGTGGCTACAACACAGTGGTCACTCACATCATTTGCAAATACTCCCACAGATGAATATTTATGGGGAACATTAGTTAAAATGAGATCAATTAAGGAGGATTTACTAGGTGACTTAATTAGGGTGAGTAGGACTGTCTATAGTAACATTTAATGAAATACAAAGGTTTTTAAAATCCTCTGACACTGTTAACCAGTCCCAGTTAAAATCGCCAAGTAGCACTATTTCCTTGTAGTCAAGTTGAGATAAAAGATTTGCCAACGACGACAGAGACTCCTTGACTGCTGACAGCCAGGCTTGGATTTTCGTCATTTTAGGGGCAAGGCCATTTGGCCTTTGGTGTCACACATTTTTTCAGGGCGCAAAGGCCACATGCCAGGGCACAAAGGCCATTGAGGGAAACATTTGGATTTGGAGCTTACAAATAAATAACTTCACTTTCTGATAAGAAAAACACACGAATGACATGGAAAACAGATCACTTTTGTTATATCAATAATGTCAAACATTATATCATCATATAGGCCTATGCGTATGTGTATTTTTTCCATCTAGGCTACTACTTCTACTAAAAAATCAAAAATTCTATTAATATGTAATAAATATATTCCATTTCAGAGCAGAAGAAACAGCCTTCAAGGGTCAAACTCTGCACATACATCATTCAGCAATGTACTTTGAAATGCAAAAGTGTGTGTGTGTGTGTGTGTGTGTGTGTGTGTGTGTGTGTGTGTGTGTGTGTGTGTGTGTGTGTGTGTGTGTGTGTGTGTGTGTGAGTCTCTTTAATCAACTCCTCACTGCTCCTCATATCTGTTCAGAAACTAGACAAAAGTTAAACATACAAACCACAGACTGTCTGTGTCATGGCGAATACAGTCACTGCTTTAATTCTGTCTTTAGGACGTTGTTGTGAGTTTGGACGGAGCAGATACAGGTTAGTTTAGCCTGATCTGATCGAATGGAGATCGCTCCATTCAGAGAACACGCATTTTAAAAGTTTTTCGCCTGCCGTCTTGTCTGCACACTTGTCAAAGCATGGTTTTTACTAACCGTTATCAGTATTTAGTTACTTCGGCATAATTTTGAAACGTGTATTACAATTAAATCACGGTAAAATAGGTTAATTGTGTCGTAGTACATTTACAGTATTTACATGGATATAAGCCCCGCCCCCTCTCCAGCGCGTCCTGTTTGAATGACAGGAGTAAACAGCTGACAGCCGCGGTGAAACTCCAGCGGTTAGAGCGATGAGAATTATTCGCATCGCGTCCGTTGTGAACGCAGCATAATGCAGTTCAGAAACCACTGTTCTGACGCTTTTAAAGCAACTTCGAGATTTTAACAGTGTCAGGCCATGGTGGCCGTAGGGCGTACTTATTTTTCGTTCACAGCCAGACCGAGGGGCAATGACGGCATGGCCGTCATGGCCGCCGGTGAAAATCCTACCCTGGTAACAGCCCACCACCATGACCTGTTGACCCTTTGCCACTTCAATATTCAAGGCTAAAAATTTGAGTTGCTTGCTAATTGATTTGGAAACCAATGTGGTTACACTAAACTTATTCTTCACATAAATGGCAACGCCAGCACCTTTATTAGGTCGGTCGGTACGATATACATTGTAACCATTTAAGGAGATGTCAGAGGCCGAAATAGATTTATTTATCCACGTCTCTGATAAAACAATGACATCAGCGTCAGTCGAGCTCGCCCAAATGCGGTTGAGGGAATATGATACAACCTTGAGAACAAAATACTGTGGTACAGTGCAGTCACTACTGAAACACTGGATGTTTTGTAAAAAATTAAGTAGCCTATATTGAGTTGTCAACTAAAATGATATGATACTGATGTATAATGTATGTTCAAGTTCAACAATCATCAACTCTGGAATAAATATGATCAGTATTATAAATTTTACAAAGAAAGTTTGCATTAAGAATTTTATGAATTGTATAAATTGAACTTTGAAATTTGATTAAAAATTCACTTTTACTGATTTAATTGTGAAAACCCTCAAGAAATATTTGTTAAAATACTATTTAGAGAAGGGAAGGTAAAACAATCTTAACAGGTTAATATAATACTTTATTACTACAGTGTATGTACTATGTTTCGGTAGTGAACATTTTTGGTAGAGGAAGAACATTCTAATACAGTCTGAAAATATGATATACAATGTACGGTTATTTTTACTAGATATGTGTATTTTAGATATGGTACAAAATATATATGGACAAAGTTTTGGGAAAAAAACATACAACATTTCAAAACATTTCCAACCTGACTTTGCATCAATTCAGTAGAATGGCCCATATAGTAGCATGAAATAGGAATAAAGTCAAAAAGTATAGTACAAGTACATACAAATTGTACTTAAGTACAGTACTTCATTAAATATACTTAGCCGCTATTAGCATAACACACGTGAAACTCAAATCAAACTGACATGGAAAGAAAAATAACTGCACAGAAAATCTGAATACTGTATTAGTGTTAGTTTAGTTTTCTTCCGGCTGTAAGCGGCTCTTCCCCTTGGGCATTGCAATTTTGGAATAGCGTTACTCAACAGAACAATCATTCATTTGTCTAAATACTGTCAGCACAGCTTGGGGGTTTATTGCCTGCACTATAAAAAGGAAATGAAAAGACAAGTGAGACATTAAGTGGTTGATTAAGTTGATTTATTGACAGTTAAAAGGCTCCAGGTCTTCAGTACTGCAGCATTGTCTGGAAGATTGAAAAGAAAGTGAGATCGCACCTGGATAAAGCAATGGAAGAACTGCAGGAGTGTTACCGTTACACAGGAACTAGATTACGTTTGCTAATCATTATTTTGGACGTGTCTCCCCCAATATATTATAATTACGGTCTTGATATTTTGTACATTGTGTATAAACTGGTGCGTCACTTTTTCTCTAAACTTAAGTCATTTAGGATCTTAAGACATGTCTGGAGCTCCCTTTATTTATTAATAGATTGTGAATACTTTGCACACCTGCATTATGTACAATATATAGAATCCTTTGTTAATATTGTATCCGTAGGTTGGTGTATTGTAGCGTATAAATTCATCTTTATATTTTATATTGGGAGGCTGTGGCTCAGTGGATAGTGTGCTGGACGTGGAATCAGGGGGTAGCAAGTTCGAGTTCCACTGCAGTCCACCCCAAATTGCTTCTGTGGGGATTGTCCACAGGACTGAATGTATGTAAGTTGCTTTGGATAAAAGCATCTAACAAGTGACATGTAATGTAATATTGTGTGTTCCACATATGCTCTATATGAATCTTTCTACCGTCAATATTTATATATTTACACATTTTTATTATGCGTTTTAATTATTTGTTCTACTCATGCAAGCCCCCTGCTGCAACTACATTTACAAAGTAACAAATATTATATGTAATCTAATATAATATAATCTAACATTTGTTACATTTTGGACTATGACTAAAATATGTTGAATTGATCTCTCCAGTAGAGATACAAAAACAGTATTGCTTTTCATGAGGTTCATGGTGTCCCAACACTTTTGAACACTCTTTATGTTGCTTTCTCATTAATTTGTCAAATGTGTGTGGAGAATACTTACGTCACTGATCCACTTGGTGAAGGAAGAGGTGCGAGTGAACACCGTGGGCTTCATGAGGGTGTTGCATCCTCGAGAGGAGACGAAGCTGGTCACTCCCTGCACGTACCACCGGCCGTCCCTGCCCCTGCAGTTCAGAGGGCCGCCTGAGTCTCCCTGCAGAAACACACAGAGACAGGTGAAGGCAACAGTGTGAACCTGCAGTCTCTAACATGTTGTGATGAAGGGGGCGGTGCATACATGGCAGCCAGAGTGGATGTCACCGCCACCGCAGATCATGGTGGTCTTCACGGTGCCCCCCCACCAGCCGCTGCTGCTGCACACGCTGTGGCCGACCACAGGGAGCAGAGCCTGCTGGAGCTTAGAGGCCAGGGGACCCCCACCTGCAGGAGGAGAATACAAAGTTAAAAACCAAGAGCATCGCCAGGTCACAACTGCTTGAATAGAGACAACTATTTTCTAACTGCCCTTTTGGAAGAATTCCTTCCTTTTGCTTTATGTTGCATTTTATTCCTGCTGCATTTTTTTACTCATAAATCATAGTGGTTTGAATTTCATTTTTGTTCAATCCTCTAATCTGGATCCAAACCTGCCATTTTACATCTCTTTTCTAAAATGTGTTGTGGCATTATAAAAACTGACTGTAGATCCTCCCCCAGCCGGTGATGTAGCAGGGGTCGTCGTGAGGAGCGACCTCTCCGCTCTCTGGCACACAGGAGGGCTGCACCTTGTTGTTCAGAACCACAGGGGAGGCCAGTTTGATCATGGCGATATCATTGCTAAACAACAAGAAAATCATGTTGAAAATAGAGGCATATCTTAAGGAGAGAAATAACAACAATTATGAATCAATCAATCAAGATGAAGGAACAGGAAGTGGTCAAATGCTTATGCATTAGGACTCGTTCCTGGCTCACTCTTTTAACCAAGGACGTCAAAGCTGAAGTTACTATTTTACTTATAGTACTGTATGTTGCATTTTTGTTTTTTTGTTGATTGTATGTATTTGTTTCAAATGAAATGTGTCTTTAGGGTGACTCACAAAATCTGTCCAGGGACTACAGATGAAAAATAGCCTCTTGGCTAACTCTGGCAACTTTACAGAAATGTTGATTAATGTGCACTGTTCAATAAATGAATAAATAAAATAAACTATTTACTTAAACATTTACAAGTCACTCTACAGTAGTCTATCTGTCTCCAAGTGGCCAACCAAAAAAAACAATCAATGCAGTTTTAAATTTAAAACGCAAAATGGAAAAAGCAGTGTGTAGGAGTTATACACACTTACCCACAGGACAGGCAGTTGTCATTCCAGTCAGGGTGAACAACGATCTTCTCCACACTCCTGATCTGCTCGTTGCTCTCCTCTTTGGTGAGGTCATACTCGCCCATCACCACGCGGTAGGTACGAGATCTGAAACACATATAAGTACAGTGTAAAGAGACACACATATTTTAGCCTAAACCTTCATTTCACATCACACAACAGAGAAAGAGAGTGAACCCACCCGATGCAGTGACCAGCAGTCATCACCCAGTTGGGGGAGAGCAGGGTGCCCCCACAGGTGTGACGGTACGTGGAGCCACTGAGATACTGCAGAGAGATCTGAGAAGCAGGGGTGGAAGAAGTACTCTGATTCATTAGTAAAAGTAGCAATAGTAAACTTTGAAAATACTCTGTTACAAGGGAAACTCCTGCATTCCACAGCCTGTCCTCCTACAAAAAACGACCATATAGGTCGATTGTTCAGCAGCTAAATACGACCCAGAGTCCCGTTTTAAAGTGTAGCACCTCTAGTGGTCGTGTAAGAGAAACAACATGCTCCTGTCGATTGCAAACGCTCCGGAGGGTCGTTTATTCACAAATAAACCTCTCTGGAAAATCCGAAATTGTGGAATAGTTTGGCCATTAAAATGCTTTTTTATTAGATTTCTAGCGAGAAGTATATATTGTACTTTTATAATCTACGTCCAGTGGATGTGTAGGATCTACAGTTTGATAGATATACGAAGATGATTTGAGTTCTCGCCAGGAGAACGTGTATATGGGTCAGCTTCCATGTAAAGTTAGCATGGGTAAAAACAGTATTTCCGGTCTCGAAGTTTTCAGAATAAAACCGGAAGTATTCCCCACACTGTCAAATTATTACACAGTGATATCTCCATTACTCATCGACTAAGTTTAAGTTTATCCTTGTTAATTACACAATATTGATTGGTTTAAATTGTGTACAATGCTTTTGTGATTTTAACCTTAGATTCGGAGAAACAAATGTTTTTTTCGGAGTTTAGACACTACACTACCCAGAATCCCCAGCTATCGTTTGGGACTACAACATCCTCCTTGCTTTACAAACCCCGTGATTAGCCCTCAAGCTCTGTGATTGGATGTTGGAGTGGCAGTGCGACAAGGTTACGCCAGTGTCAAACAGCTCTTTGAAATGGAATGGAACCACGGCAGACTATCCAAAACTGGACATGGACGGGTCCAGCCCAGCCCTCCCCCCCCAGAATTACACATGCTGGCTATTGTGTGTTTCACAACATGTTCTATGGCACGTCTCTACTGGGAATTGTAGTTTTAAAAGACGTTTTCGTATTTCCCACAATTAGAAGTTGCCAGTATTAAACTGTATACATCCCTGGAGGTTTAGGGGATACTAAACACATTGGTGTTATCAAATTTAAAACATATAATTAATACATGGGTGAAAATTGCTTGTGTCCATAATGGGCAGCATTAATATACCCACATGACAGCTAAGGTCAGAAGAGCTTTATTTAACAGCTGGTCTTATGTCTGTGACCCCTCCTGTTGTTAATTGATAAGCCTGAAACATGCACTTGTATAGGTTCAGATGCACATTTAGCAAATATGGCAGAAGCCATCGATCATCTTAAGATAAGATAAGATAAGATACTTTATTGATCCCAAGTTGGGAAATGTTTTTGTTACAGCAGCATGTACTATTTTTGTTCTACTCCACTACAATTCAGAGGTTAACCTGGTATTTTTACTCTACTACATTTATTTGTGTTACTTTGCAGATTCTGATTAATGATGTGAAATATAAACAACCCTTAAATCAGACTTTAGATACACCTGAGTAAAATGCAGCCTTATCAGTTTGTCTGTTTTGCACATCCTCCTGTTAATATCTTTGGACGTCCTGCACTAAACTGTTTTATTGTAGAGATCACAGTATCTTCTTGATATTTTCTATTCTATATTTCTATCATTGACCCCTATTTTGTATGTAGGCTACTCTTAATATTTAAATGTTTTCATCAAATATAACTTATTCAACAACTACATTTAGTAACGTGCTTTAACCACTAGGCGGTGTGGGTTAAAAAAACAGTGGTCTAGTTAATAAAACATAATAATATCAAACATAATATGACTATTCACTTTATTGTGAAATTAAAACAGAACGGTAAAGGAAAATACAGTTTCAGTCTCTCGATGTGAAGCTTATGCATTGTACCATGAACCTGTATAGACCTGTAACAGTCAACTGCATGAGGAGTTGGAAAGGTAGTTCAGAAAATCAGTAATATCTTTAAAAACTACAAAAAAGTCCCTTTCTATCAGCTGTGCACCGTTATGGTGTAAATACAGACTATCTACTAATTGGATCAAATATAAAAGTAAGCCGAATTAGTGTTGATACTGCAAGGAGACGTATTGTGTGAAAATAAATGGAAGGTGTTGTTTAATTGTTGATATATTTATGGTCCAGGTCACGTATTCAGTTTTGGCGGCATCTCTTCCAGTTTGTCCAGAAGTCTTCTCATCAGGGCTCTATAAATAAAGAACTACGGCAGATATGTAATATTTAATGCAGCTGAACCGTGTATTACAATGCCGTTATGTGATGACTTCCAAAGAGAAAAGCAAGAGCACTCGGAATAAAGTATTATTTTATTTTTTTTAAATGTTTTCCGATTTCATATCACATAAATACCATATCCCGCCGTGCATTGCGGCGTGATTTTATCTGACCCAGATATCAGCACACACACACGCGTACACTTCCCCCCCACCAGCACATGCACATGTTTTCTTTCAAGGTTCTTTCTGGGGCCAATATAATCTCAAGCACCAATATATCTGTGTACAATGTTTGATACTAATATCTGTGTACAATGTTTGATTGTTTGGGAAAGAATAGTTTGTGTGAAATCTTCCTTGAGAAATTAAAGGAGTGAAGTTAGGTGGAAGATAAAAAGTGATTCTGACCTTGACTAGTTCCGAGGCTCTCACGCTTCACTTAGGAGTAAAATGGGACGGAAGAGCTGACCCACATCTCTGCCCCAAATATGTCCATATATACTGTTGTTTATTCATGCAAAAGGCCCCCCTTGTTTCTGACTGGCTGGTCCCGATACCTGTATCGCACGGCAGTAGAGCGGGGAGCCCGGAGTGCTCTGTTACAGGGCACTCTGTATTTCGTATTGTGTTTTTTACCATTAAAATCTGATTATTGTTATAACTTTTATGCCGGTGTTTTGAACTCCTTCTCTTATTAATCTGACCAGGCTCATCTAACGGACGGCACGGAGCAGAGGTAGGCTTTAAGCCACCACTACTGTGTTTGTTCCAACAGTATCTACAAAGTAAAGTCATCCCTTGGTCATCTTCACACCAGTCTGTCAATCCCCTGCAGTGCTTCGTTTAACTGTAATTTAAAGTAATTCCTCCCACTACTGGCCATTTGATTATATGTAAACAGTAAAGGCTGTACAGTCCCTGGCACCTTTTCAGAGGCTTTTGGTTTCCTCAATTATTTGTCATGTTCCAATGTCTTGACACCAGCATTTTAAATATATCTAAAGTCTGACTTGTCCTGTCAAAAGAGGTCAAATTTGTATTAATTAACAGTTCACCCAGGATATAACTGACCTACAAGTGGCACTTTTTGACAAAAATCATCCTGACTGGGCACCGTCTGTCAAATTGGGCCACGAGAAAATTACAAGCACCTTCCCCTGCTACACATGCCAGTTATAAACGCGCCAGAAAAAGGTCATCCATCGCACTACTTGATCTCTACAGCATGGTGTCTGATATACCATCTTTAGAAGAGCCCACACCAGTCCTGGGAGCCACTGGGGAAGAAGAAGGACTGATTAAACCAGAGACTGGCACTGCAACTCAGACTGATTAAGCTTGGGTAAATACATTTTGAAAAAAACAATTGAAAGGGCAAAGTATTATATTTATTACAGGTTTCCGTTCAGTTTAAATAATGATGATTTTTGTGTCATTTTAGTGTGCACAACTTGTTTTGATTGTTACACTTACATTACATTACATTGCATTTAGCTGACGCTTTTATCCAAAGCGACTTACAATAAGTGCGTTCGACCAACAAAATACAAACTTGAAGAAAACAGAATCATATAAGTACATCAGGCCTCATAGAGCAAAAACATTTCAAGTGCTACTCAACTGGCTTTAGGTAAGCCAGTCCTTTATTAGTATATAAGTGCTTTGTTAATAGTTCTATCGCTCGAAGTGGAGTCGAAAGAGATGAGTTTTCAGTCTGCGCCGGAAGGTGTGTAAGCTATCTGCTGTCCTGATGTCAATGGGGAGCTCATTCCACCATTTTGGAGCCAGGATAGCAAACCCACGTGTTTTTGCTGATGGGAACTTGGGTCCCCCTCGCAGTGCGGGTGCAGCGATCTGTTTGGCTGATGCAGAGTGGAGTGCACGTGCTGGGGTGTACGGTTTAACCATGTCCTGGATGTAGGAAGGGCCAGATCCATTTGCAGCATGGTACGCAAGTACCAGTGTCTTGAAGTGGATTCTAGCAGTTACCGGAAGCCAGTGAAGGGAGCGGAGGAGCGGAGTGGTGTGGGAAAATTTAGGAAGGTTGAAGACCAGACGAGCCGCTGCATTCTGGATGAGCTGCAGAGGTTGGATGGCACATGCAGGTAGACCAGCCAGGAGGGAGTTGCAGTAGTCTAGGCGTGAGGTGACGAGAGCCTGGACCAGAACCTGCTTGGCTTTCTGGGTCAGTTGGGGACGTATCCTCCTGATGTTGTAAAGCGTGTATCTGCAGCAACGGGTTGTAGCAGCGATGTTTGCAGTGAAGGACAGGTTGTTATCTAGGGTCACACCCAGATTCCTTGCAGTCTGAGTCGGGAAACAATAGAGGTGCCGTGTACTTACATGTTCTTTATATAGATTTGATGTAAAAGAAACAAGTTCAATCAAATAAATATATACACTGTCATTCAGATTGATTAGTACTTCTGTTTCTTTTGAGAGGGGACGCCTTTTCCTGGGTAACTGTCTTGGCATCACGTATACGTATAGATGTTTCTATGTAGAAAAGGAGAGATGCAACATGGGTACATGTGGTTAAAAACGTGGATGACCTTAAACTTTTTGATGTTAAACACGACCAAAACTGAAGTTATTGTACTTGGCTCGAAGAATTATCTATCTAAAGATATACTAACTATGGATGGCATTAATTTGGCCTCCAGTGAGACTGTAAGGAATCTTGGTGTTATATTTGATCAGGATTTATCCTTTAACGCCCACATAAAATCAATTTCAAGGACCTCCTACTTCCATCTACGTAACATTGCAAAAATCAGGCATATCTTGCCTCAAAACGATGCAGAGAAACTAGTCCATGCATTTGTTACTTCAAGGCTGGATTATTGTAACTCCTTATTATCAGGGTGTACCAAGAAGTCAGTCAAGTCGCTTCAGCTGATTCAAAATGCTGCAGCTCGTGTACTAACGAGAGAGTTAGGAAAAGGGACCACATTACTCCTGTTCTGGCTGCCTTACACTCCCTATAGAACACAGGATAGAATTTAAAATTCTTCTTCTCGCCTACAAAGCCCTTAATGGGCAGGCGCCATCTTACCTTAAAGAACTCATTATACCCTACTGTCCTACTAGGGCATTGCGTTCCAAGAATGCAGGGTTGTTGGTTGTTCCTAGAGTCTCTAAAAGTACAATGGGAGCCAGAGCCTTTTCTTAGCTCCACATTTGTGGAATCAGCTTCCAGTTTGTATTCGGGCGGCAGACACCCTATCCGTTTTTAAGAGTGCGCTTAAGACCTTCCTTTTTGATAAAGCTTATAGTTAGGGCTGATTAGATTCAGCCCCTAGTTTTGCTGATATAGGCTTAGTTTGTCGGGGGACATCTTACTTCTTCCTTCTCTCTGTCTATACCTGTGTACTCTCATGTTCCGATTAACCCAGCTTCCCCACATGTCTTTCTTTTTGGTGTCTATATACGCTGGGATCCGGAGTCATGGATGATCCTGCGGTCCTGTGTCCTGCATCGCGAGCCCTGGATCTTGAGTCGTGGCTGTGGTCATGGATCATAGGTCCTGGATGGATATCCTCGTGGATTCATCTTCCTATTATACACACATGCATTTCCAAACATTTGGACTACCTATGTTGCAAATGTATTATCTTTTCAATTTACACACGGCATCTATTGCACGTCTGTCCGTCCTGGGAGAGGGATCCCTCCTCTGTTGCTCTCCCTGAGGTTTCATCCATTTTTCCCTTTAAAACTGTGGGTTTTCTTCGGAAGTTTTTCCTTGTACGATGTGAGGGTCTAAGGACAGAGGGTGTCGTATTGTCATACTGATATTTTGTACAAACTGTGAAGTCCACTGAGACAAATGTAACATTTGTGATATTGGGCTATATAAATAAACATTGATTGATTGATTGACATGTTGATCCCAAACCAGCCTTGCAGTTGCAGTTAGCTGTGATGACTGCACCATCCTTCTTCATCAGTACCCACGGACATGTTGGCGGCAGCCCAATACTCTGAGAATGCAATACCTGAAAAATAAAATACAAAAATATTATTGGATTGTTGACTATTTAGAACCACCTTGTCATATGCTAGTTAGCACATAACAGAAGCTGACAACCAAGAATAGGTTCACAACTTTTGGAATTTAAATATATTGCAATATATAATAAAGCTTTATTTATAAAGCCCTTTTCATAAAGCACGTGTAGCTCAAAGTGCTTTACAATCACAAGTTACAAATAAACCACGAGAAATTCCCCTCAGATCAGATGTTAAGACCTTTACAGGTACATAGCAGCAACATATATATATACATATAACATTTTAACAGGTTAAGAGACACGAGGAGGTAAAAGGTATGATAATAAAAATACATAATAAGACACAAGACTAAGTTAATTGAGGCAACAATATAAAACCCTATAAAATAAAGTAAACATAGATATAGGTACAACAAAAATAAAAGCTGGTGTTTAAAAATGTCCACTGAGTTGGCCTCTGATATTTCTTGGTAGCGTAGTGGATACAAGCAGCCTCACCCATTTTATTTTGGGGGACTTTAGGGATATTTAAAAAGCCAGCTGAAGAGGACCTCACGAAATATTTACTCACTTTTCCAGCTATTACAGCCACATCTCCTTGATATGCAACGCAAACGTTGCGGATCCACCCGGATGTGAACTGGTTATGTGCCTCGAGTCCTTTGTACGCCTTCATTTCCTCCATGGTGTACAATATCACAGTAGGAAAGTGAAGACCATGAATTTATATCGGTGCTGTAATCCTTAACGGGAATCAAATAAGGGTCCACCGAACCAATCGACGTACATTTTTCTCTGTAAACGGTCTTATCCTCCGGGTTTAGTGATTCGTAGTAGCCTTTCATTTTCGCCATTTTTGAACGCTCCCGCCAGTAGAGCAGTAGAGTGGTACTCCAAGATGTCTGACGCGAAATCCCGTGACGTCATTAGGAAGCCTCTATACGTTCTCCTGACGAAACCTCAAATCATCTTCATAATATCTATCAAACTATAGATCCTACATATCGACTGGACGTGGATTCTAAAAGTACAATATATACTTCTCCCTAGAAATCTAATCAAAAAGCGTTGTAATGGCCAAACTATCCTACAATTTAGGATTTTCGAGAGGGTTATTTGTGAATAAACGACCCTCTGTAACATTTGCATTCAACGGGAGCACTAGAGGCCGAAAACTTTAAAACGTAATTATAGGTCGTATATTAATATTCTGAATCCTTAACTAAATTGATTTACCTAAGTGTTGTACAATTGTCAGATACATTGAAGTATTTCAAATGCATGCTAGTGTATACAGCTAAGACAGAAATATTTAAATAGATGTATTTAAGAGCAAGGTTTTCAAATGAACATTTAACGTGAAATATATGCTGAGACTATAGAATAGACTCAGTTTTAAATGATAAAATTAGCGTTTTTTGACCTTTTTTGCTAATAAACTCTTTTGGTTTTCAAGGTTATTCTTTTTTATTAGTAACTCTGTTTTTTTATTTCTGTTATTTTATTTTGACTAAAGCATAATGTATTTCCACACAGAAATGTTAGCAGACCTGCTCATTTATCTGCTGTTGAACCTATTATATCTATTATGAACCATCCAGATCTCTTAGGTCTTCAGGGACTGGTCAGCTTTCTGTCCCCAGAGTCAGAACTAAACATGGAGAAGCAGCGTTCAGTTATTATGCTCCAAATATCTGGAACAAACTCCCAGAAACCTGCAGGTCCGCTGCAACTCTGACTACTTTTAAATCCAGGCTGAAGACTTTTCTTTTTGTCGCTGCTTTTAATTGAACTATTCATATCTTAGACTGCACTGTAACTTTTATTCATGTATTTTTTTCTTTTAATGTTTATTTTATTTGCTTTTCTTTTTAATGACTGATTTTAAATGCCATTTCTTAATGTCTTTCATTTTTTGTAAAGCACTTTGAATTGCCTTGTGTTGAAAAGTGCTATATAAATAAACTTGCCTTGCCTTACCTTGCTGCACTGTCAACAATAAAACAGACAAATTTAAGAGATGTGACAGAAAACAATCTGTGAGTTGGCAGATCTTTATTCCCTCATGTCTTATACATGCCATACGTCAAATACACTGATCATTAATGTCTCACCTGCCAGGGCCAGCTGTAGGGTCGAGCATCCTCTCCGTTCACAACGCGGCTCACAGAGGGAGGATAGTCGGGGGTGCCGCACCCGTGAGCTGGGCCATGGAGAGAACCAGAGGTTAGAAAGGTGATACAGCTCATTTCTAACACTAAAAGCTGTTATACTTGCTGTCACACAAGTTTGACCTTGCGACATTTGCTTTTCCTAACTTTGTTTGCTGCAGAAAGTCACATATTATAAGGTATAGTAGTTGTCTGTCTGACAGATGTCTCCCGACTGTCTGTGGATATGTATTTTGGGAAGAGAGCAAACATGCTGCTGGATAAAAGTCATAGAAGTCAAAGGTCTTACATGGCTGGAAAAATCCAACACACACCATCCTGTCCAAAACTCACAACTCACTAGAGCACCAAACTGGGATTAATCCGCAACTAAAATAGTGCCAAACAAGTGCACTATTTCCACCATTTAGACTACAGTTACCAGCTATACAGTATATATATATTATTTGTTGGATGCATTTTTGTCTTTAATAGGAACAAATGGGCTAAGTGCCACAGATTTGGGACTTGAGGCACGAACTAAGGCCGGAGCTGTACTTGCTTTTTAATTACACTTTTAAATCGCTTTCATTTTTGAGGACATATACAATTCCCAATGAAGCAAACAAGACTTTAAAAGTAAAGACTCACCATAGGCAGCAAACAGCAGGACAAGGGCCACTTTCATCATGATTGGACGATGGTCTGTCTGAGTGTGGTGTATGGCTTTTATACTCAGAAGATTGACAGTGAACACACACACACACACACACAGCTTTTGACCTGGGAATCTATTTTCCCTCCAGCAACTGTCTCACCTCTCCTTACATAACCCCTGCAGAGCCAGAAAAAAACAACACAGGTACAGAAATATAACACAGTGTTAGACTTTTGGGGGTGTAGAAGGGGGTGAGAGTGAAAACAAGAATATGGCAGTTACACGTTACAATAATTTAAAAGAGTATTTTAAAAGAGAAAAGAATCCACAATGGTTTACAGTCCAAATGTTGATTTTATTTTGTATTTCATTGCAATAATCTTCAAACTTCAAGTACAGTACTACATCTAATGACACTTGGTTTTCCTAAAGTAAAGTTTTGAAAGCAGGACCCTAGAGTAGTATTTTGCACATAGTTTATAGTATGCGTATGTTTGTAGTATTTATTTTGTTGTTTGATTTAATGTTGTGTTTTTAATGGAAACACTGAGTGTTATATGCATTTCAGAAAAATAAAACATAGTTATATATATACATGTTTGTTATTTAAAGAGGAGAGATTAATCTGAAATATTCAAAAAGTGTCAGTGGACAGCTTACATCCTCTGTTTTAAAAGTCAAAATACAGTAATTAAGTATAATTTAGGCTGAAGCATCCAAAAAAAGTTATAATTGTATTTGACAGTGTCAATCAAACAATTGGCAGGAATAAAAAAGTATGTAGTGTTGACCAGGATTCTGTATTTCCCACCGAGTCTGTGTCCTTGACTCAGGGAAACCTCTCCAGCAGGCGCAGGTGGAAAGAGTGAAGTCGTGCCAAGATCTCGTCCAGGGTGTCGGAAGGAGCCAAAACACACAACCTGAGGGGAAAGAAAACAATGCATTACCATGTATGAACACATATATGAGTCTAAAGGACAAATCTTTGGTGACTTGATCAGAATTATACATTTAAAATGAAGAAAAACTTGCAGCGAGATAAATATGCCCAACAAAGAGTCCCTATTACCCTGCCACGGCACACTGTTAGGGGAATGATCTGAACTGTCCAACACTTTCCAGGATGTTCCCACTTTACAAAATGTCTTAGGTTCATATTCACAAAGCTTCGGGCTTCAAAGAGTTCTCCTAGTGTCAAATTCCAAGCAAAAAACCTTGGAAAAGTAAATGTTTTATAATCATTTCTCCTTACAATTAAGATGAAATGAATATATAAGTTCTCCACAAAGCATCTAAGAGAGCTATTCAATACAAATACAAAATGTTAGGAGAAGAGGATTTTTAATAAATAAATAGTGATAGATTTACATGCCAAACAAATTACATGTACATTTGTTCTGTCGCTAAGTTAGTTAGTAGCTCTCTAAATGGATAAAGCACTCTTGGTAAAATGAACATATTTTCACAAAACTTTTCATAAATGTCACAAAAAGTCCCTGGGTTTCATAATGCCCTCTCTTTCCAAAAGTCTTTAATAATGTATCTTAGTACAATGTTCTCTCTATAAAAAAACTACAACAACAACAACAGTGTACTCTGTTTTTTTTTATTCCCTGAGGGGCCTTTTTATACTTTTTGGAGTTTCCTTTCCTCTAGTGAATGTAGGTTTCCAGAGGGAGTTTCTCTCTCGCACACTCCCTCATTCCTGAAACGCATCAATTTGACTCCAATTTGTTTAATTCTGGAAAATAATGACATCACTGTGTTACACTCACTCTTCTATTGGCTAGTGCTCCAACACATTGTACGTGAGAGGTTAAGGGGCGGAACGTATCTAAGCGGTAGACCAATCAAATATAGACGGCCAGCTAACCAATAAAAGCAGATGGGCTCTGGTTTCAGACAGAGGGTGAAAAGAGGTGCTGCAGCATTAAAGAATGGAGACATGTCACACCTTCAAAACGTAAACTAGCATAACAGGTTCCCTTTAAATAACAGATGCCTACATGAAGGTATCAGGCATTTTCTTTTTACCTGATGTGGAAGTTTGGATCTACTTGTCCGTTCTCACAGCCGGCTCCCAAACGCACACCTTCCTCCTCCAGTAACCTCTGGCAGTAAAGCACATCTGCCTCCACTCCTAACATCTGGAATAAATCACCTTGACCCATTGTAATTAAAGCTTTTCAAGGCATAATATGAGATATGATGCACAACATGAATCAACTTAATAATATTTCTTATAATCAGTGCTTCTTTTTTTTTTTAAATATTCAGAGAATAGTATATTCTTGTATTAATAATAAACAGCCATAAGCCTTTGTAAAAAAGTTTTGGGCTTGAGGTCCAGTGGCGATGATCCCTCACCTTGGCCTCCTCTACCATCTGAGGTGGTAAATGCAGACGGGGAAAAAGAAAAATTCCCCCCCTCGCTGGTTGGCATTTGATCCCTGATAGATCATTCAGGAACTCACAAGCACGCTGAGCATTCTGGGACAAGGTTGTCATAGAGTGAAGAATCTCCTGCAATTATTGAAATGATTTTAAGTGAAGATGATTGTGAAAGGAATCATTCATAGTGAAAGAGCAACATAGAGGCCCAATTCCAAACCGCCCCCAACGCACTCCCACTCTGTGAGTGAACTCGTCACACCCACAGCTGAATGAGGCTTCCTTCTTTAAGGTGGAGGGTGTAAATACAGCTTTGGGAAAAACTTGACTTTCTCAAGGAAAAACTTTTCTTAACCATGGTGAGCATCTATTATTATAAAAACTCAATCAATCGTGGCATTCAATTTTTTTGTAAACCTCGTTTAATTTTTAGATCAGATATTTATGATCGTTTTTGCAACAGTCACTATAAATATACTATCAGATGCACACGTCTGCCGTTTTTTCAAGATAAGACACGGGTGTATGATCCAAGCAAAAATATAAAATAAGATTATGATGTAACCTTGAAGTTTTAGCATCTGTATGACAATGTGACATTTCTATATCTGTGCATTTTACTAATGCATTTTAGCACAGAACAATGTGTACACAGCGTGTTACATGACGGACACAAACAGCGTTGCACATGGTCAGGTAGGCAGGTGGTTGGTCGTAAGAGATGCTGACTAACTGTTGGTTGGCCACTCCCACTCCCTACTTGTTGGTTTGGAACAGCACTCAGTGTAGCTGACTCTCCACGCAACCATCAAACGGAGTGGAAGTGAGTAGAGGGAGGGTGTAGGGGTTGGTTTGGTATTGGGCCAAAACTACCCCCATACTGCAGTTTCTCGCAGCTCTACAGCAAAGTGTATTTTTGCGTCTTTCAGCTCCTTGTTCTGTATTTTTTTAGATAAGTTACACATTAAACTACCTAAAATGGCCTGACTAAAACAGTTTTTGGAAATATCCTGCTGACTGAGCAGTGTTCCTCCTTGGCTAACAATAGAGTTATTAATGTGGTGCATTTATATAACTATATAAGAATATTTGAGAAAACATGGGTTTGTTTTTCCAATACCTGTGAATATGTTTTATAGGAAGGATCTTCGGGGGTGGGTGGATTGACCATGACCTCCAGAGCGAGCTGTGGTAAAACTGGAGGGGAGGAAGGGGCCTGCGCATCTCTTAAATATTTCATCACGGCTGGGTCCAGGTTAACTGCCTCCATATACGCTCCCCTTAGACCACACCTACGTAAACACAGTGTGTTGGGAAACATTTGAATCACACATGAAGAAATATATATATATTTTTTTTTTACAGGCATGGAGAATTTCACCCTTGGCGTGCCTCATGTGAGGAGGCTCTGGGTGCCTTGATGTCACAATAAGATGAGAACCTTATCTGGATGTCTTGAATCTAAATGTAGATTTGGTATGATTATTACTTGATGTGTAAGGAGGGAAGTGTGGCCCTCTGTTTCATTGCATAAAGGATTTGCTCTTAAGCAAAGCAAAGATACTTTTGTGTAGACGAACAGATGGACTAAGGGGGACATTAGGGTTAGGGTTTGGGTTACCATGCAGATATAGAAATCTGAAAAATGCAAGAATAAACCGGAAAATGAGAATAACATGTCCTCTTTAAAGACACTCACTCTCCCATGCAGGCGCTGGATAATGAGTGGAAGGAGACCAGCTCCACTTTCTTTGAGTACTCTTTGCCCATCTCAAACAGGACTCTCTTATAGGAAAGAGACTCTTTCCCTTGTCCATACACACTGTCCTGGTACACCTAGAAGGTTTTAGGAAGACAAGAAAAAAGGTAGCTTGTTTGAAATTGGGAACAACTTTTATGAATCAGTGTCCCTGTTAAGCTTGTAATCACCTCATCAGCCAACAGGACGAGGCCCTCGGTTGCAGCAAAACGAATAACTTCCTCTATTGATTTCCTGTCTTGCACATGACCTAGAAGTACATTTAATAGTGAGCAACAATGATTGTAGTTCGGAGATCAGTCAATGTATCTGCTCGCATTTACCTGTGGGGTTTCCTGGATTGCTGATGTAAATTGCTCTGGGAGAACAGTGTCCCCTAGTGGTTCTCAGAGCTCGGTGCAGCTCGTCCAGTTCTACAGCCCAGCCTTGGTCCTCCAACAGCTGGTAAGGCACCAAAGTCAATCCAGCCATGTTCAGCAGTGTGGGCAGGGTGTGTGGGCAGGGCATCGGGGTCAACACACCTGTGCGAGTCTCCCCTTCCCCACTGGCCATCAGGTGCAGAACCATCTGAACACATCCATTAAGAATACAATAAAGATAATGCAACAGTACTACACAGTATAAAACGTTTTGGCATGATTCTTTAATGTGTTTATTCTTAATGCGGTAATTGCTGTTGGAAAAGACTTGGCGACGTGTACCCGAGCAGGTGTGTTCAGACAAGCCAAGACAAGACAACATACATTTCTAAATAGCTGAGTGTTAGAATCTCACACAGTGTTCTGTGTGGCCGTGCATGAGCACAATGTGTTTTTTGTTCACTGGTATTTCATTTATGAGGCTTGGTTCAGTCTTTTTCTTACGAAGTTTAGAGGATTGTATTGGTCCACTGTGAGGTAGATTAGGAGGCTTCCCCAGCTTTTGTTCAACTGGAAGGTGGCCAATATAAACACTGGGGTTGTCATATGATTTAACTGTAAAGCCAACTGAGACAAATGTATCCTTTGTGATATTGGGCTACATCGATACAATTTGATTGATTGATTGATTGATTGAGCTCGGATGGCCTATCCCTTTTTTAGTTTTCTTTCAATTTTGAGTACAGTTGCTTAGGTTAAAGGCCCTGACACACCTACCCGATTTTGGGAGTCAGAGGCCGTCAGAGGCCGTCAGAGGCAGTCGGGCATTCGCGGCGCCCTACTCAGGTTGGTGTGTCCCGCACCGTCGTTGCTTTACGGCACATTTTCACACCTCCCGCGTCCGATTCAACACGTAGCCGACGCAGGCGACGTAGCAGACGTAAAAGTCGGGACGCCTTCGGTACGCGTTCTTTGGTCTCAGGTTGGTGTGTAGCGGCCTTAAAAGCTAAAGCACTTTTTACGTCCTTTACACATTTTTGGTTTCCAGTGTCTCTAGTTTAAGTCACCTTTTTTGTTTAGAGAGGTCGTAACACCTATGGATTGCCATGAAATAAAGTTCAAACATTCATGTATCCCACAGACTCAATTCCTTTGACTACTCCACTACGATTAGTTTTGTAGGTGAAAAGTCTCAACAATGTCCTATTGAATTGTAATATATTTGGTGACACTCTTTACAAAGAGTGCCGACAGCCGGTCAGAATAGTCCTTGCACCAATGGTTTAGTTTATAACTAAATTCCTGCAAAACAAACGATATTCCCATCAACCTTCTGGATTTGTGTTTAGTGCTTATTAGCCAATGTTAGCATTTGTACACACATAACTAAGAATATGAACATAGTAAACATCAACATGTCAGCATTGCCATTGTTAGGATGCTGACTTTCAAAGCTAATTAATGGACGTTTATTTGTAATACAGAATTAAGATGTCTGTTTCATCGCCAAAAAATGCCACTACTAATCATACTCCAAAGATACTTTATCATCCTACCAACAATGTCTTCGTAGAACCAGAGGAGATGACGATGTCTTCTGGGTTTGAGCTCACTCCACCGTCTCGCCTCATGATAAACTCTGTAACACTTTTACAGACATATGGTATGCCATAGGCTGTTGCACTGTATGAGCCTGCAATCGAAACATTTTATAGATCAGCCATTAGAGGAGAGTTGCCAGTTAAAGGAATTCTAAAAAATGTGTTGTTGCCTGGACGAATGAATGAGTAGTATTTCCTTCTTACCCACGCTCCTTCCACTGCAGACCCCCAGAAGCGTATTTGCCCTCTGCCTGGCATCCAGGGGAAGGCTTTTTTCATCCAGGAGCTTGGGGTAGACACACGCTGCCAAGACCTGAGAACATAAACAGGTGGAGACAGGCTCCGTTAGTAGCTGTCAGACTGGTCACAGATAGAGAGGTACTACACACACACACACACACACGCACGCACACACACACACACACACACACACAGACACACACACACACACACACACACACACACACACACACACACACACACACACACACACACACACACACACACACACACACACACACACACACACGCACGCACACACACACACACACACACACACACACACACACACACACACACACACACACACACACACACACACACACACACACACACACACACACACACACACACACACACACACACACACACACACACACACACACACACACACACACACACACACCTCATTTTAAACAAACCTGCCGAACAAACGAGACAGGCTTCATTCCTGCCCTGTGGGGATCTCCTGTGCTGACATCCATCACCTGCTGGAAGGGTTTCTCGGCTCCCTGAGAAAATAAATGTGTGATATAACTGCAAGGAGGTTGTAAAAAAATATTTTATTTCACCTTACACCTGCACTATAACAGTAATGCTCTTGCAATAGAGTAACCAAGTTTATCTTTAATCTTCTACATGTCATCCACTGGAGGGAATTTGTACCCAGGACATGTTAGCTTAAGCCTAAGTGTTTTAGTATTATAATAATATAAAGTAAATGAGTAAAGCATGAAGTCATTGAGTGCATACAGTTGTTTTTATTTTTAAACATTTTGTATTGTAATTAATAACTCAAATGTATGCATGTGATGAAGAGTGATGGGAAATAATAAATCTTTGTAAAATACTGAAATAAAAGTCCCTAAAGAAGGAAACATTGTGTCATAGCCTCACACAAAAGCAGGATTTACCGGTGTAGCTGTTTAAAGCAAGCTAAATAGATCATATTGCACTGCTGTTACTTACTTTTAGAGAACCATTTAAAAATACGATGCACTGTTACAAACTAAATGACCCAACTATAGGCCCATACAAAAATGACTTAACCACCAGCATCTATTTATAACAGTAAAAATACTATAGACATGTTAATGCATCAGATAGGACAATTTAATAATACAATGTAATAATATAACACTGGAAGCAGGAACATGCAAAGAGAAAACACAAGGGGGACGAACACCTGCCCTTTTGCCTTCCTTGTATGTGTCCTTTTTTGAATTTACATTTTTTTACAAATCAATACATTTCATTTTTGCCCTAACCCCAGTCACAAAGGGTGAACCACACTGAAGTGCCTTAGCCAATCGTCACACAGAGTTGTAAAAAGCCTTGTCTGCATCCTGAAGAGTCTGCTATCTTTTGATACTGGCCCAGTTTAAACTCTACTTGTGTATTATTTTATTATCACAGTTCCTCTCCTAACAGTACAGTGTGTAGCCATATGCTGTGCACAGTCTTGAGTGAATCAAAAATATTCTGTCAGGAGAATGGTGCCCATGCTCGGTTACCCGCCCTCCCTCTGGGCTATTGGTCACAGGGGCGGCCCTGAAGCCTTGGTGAAAGAACGCATGAATACAACATTTCACGCAAACACAATACACATGGACTCTGCAGTCCTGACTGAGGCACTGATGATATGGTTTAAATATGTAGCCGCTTAAAATATGCTAACTAGCTTTGTTTAATGGTGATACCTCTGCTAGCAATGTGTGAATCAGCTGTAAGGGAGGAAAGAGAAGAGAAAGGAGGGGACAAAAAAGAAACACACACGTTTTTAACAAAGGACTCTGAGACAAGGGAAACAGATATACTTCTAAGATTTAGTTTGAGCATTTGTTCAGTATTTTTTGGAGGGGTGAAGACTGTTTTAAACTTAATACTAAGAAACTAGAAAAAGACATGATGTAATTTACTAATATATAGGAAGGTAAGGAATTAAGAAATGTTGACTGTAAAAAGTCTAAAAGTAGTGATGATTCCAGGCATAAATATATTTTAAAAGTTTTAAAAAATCAACAGCTTGACCTTTTAAGAATTCTTGCCCCTGCACCTCTAACATCCTCTGCAGCGCAGGTTTCATGCTTCATAAAGGTTGGTAGTAAAGATAAAGAACTTTACGGATCAATACTCCATAAACCAAATTGATATCAATATCTTCAAAACATTGCAGTATGACAAATAGGAGACTAGTATTGTGTGGTTTTGGTGGTTCGTTTTTGCATATTTTTGCAGAATGTCTTTCTGGCGTTGCACTTTGTAGACGGTCCCTTCCACCCGTCTCTCCTCGGGCTGCAGAGAGACAAATGTCGAGCTCGGAAGACGGCGCGTATTGGCTTGTCTGACAATTGCAGGGGCGGTTCTAGGGGGGACCAGTGCCCCCCTAACACTGACCTCTGACCCCCCTGTGGCCCCCCTAACAATGAAAAGTGTTTTTTTAAATGTATATTTTCTGGTACTTGGTTTGCCAAAAACCGCAGGATTTTGTTGCTGTAATGTGAGATTGTGCAGACACCCTTATGTAAAGTAGAGATGTAACTGTTCATTGCCTTTATTTTTATATAAATATGGTGTTAGTGCAAACATTGCACTATAACTTAAGCTGAAGCTAACAGTAATAACTATAAGATCTATCTGAAATAAATAAGTGTACTGAAACAAATACCAATAACTGTATTGCATTGTTTTCTTATGCGCAATTACTTCATACTGTCTAGTTCTCTTTTTCGTCCTGCTTTTATTGTGCCCCCCTCAGAAAATAACTGGCCCCCCAGTGGCCCCCCCAGTCAAATTGGTCTAGAACCGCCACTGGACAATTGGTACGTCCACACAGCAGCGTTAAAAAAATCTTGGAGGTGGGTGTATCTGAAGCTTGGGGATTTTTTGCGAGCAACGCGACCAACAACCAATCACATGAATCTCCCGCCCCTGACATAGAAAGCAATAGCAATGTTAAAACGAAGTTTTAAGAATTTAATTTTATTGTCGGTTTCCTCGACTACGGTCTGGGAGCCGACAGGAAAGTTCAACAGGCTCATGTCTTTGAAGTGAGTCACAGCGTCTCGCGGGACTCACCTGTGCTGACTCCTCGGTGCCGCGTGCAGCCTGCAGCCGGCTGGGGGCTCTGGTCCCCCGCAGAATGAGGTCTCCTTCCTGCAGGGAACTCATCTCTGTCTGACGCCCCCTTGACGTATAACGTCGAGACGTAGTTAAACCTGTTAAGCGAGTGGGAGGTGCATATTATCATCTGATATTTGGGAAGTGTGTTACATTTGAAATGGCAGAAAGTCTTGTTGCAACTTCCAGATATTAAAAGAGGCCCCTTGAGTTTCTCTGGAAATTATCAATAGTAGCAGTTAAGTGAATACTGTTTAAACAATACCTGTGTTTGTGTTTTGTATTGGTTTCTCTGTTTTATCCTTTCATAAATGTGAGGACTAAAACTTGCTCAAACATTCTGGGGTGCTTGGAGTTTTATTGCTCTGTGGGGGAGGTATAGATGGCAGGGTGAGAGTTGGATGAGAGTTCCTTCTGCTTAAGATCTCCAGTATGTCATGTTTCAGGGAAGTCAACATATCTTGAATAGTATATGTGTGTGTTTAATTACTTTGCATTCATAATAAGCAGTCTGTGTAAACAGAAGCTGAAAATATGAGAGTATTAATATGTATTATCTTTGTGAACAAAGGGATATTATGTGGACAGAGCTCAGGCCTCTGGAATGTGCAGGAAAGTGTGTGTGTGAAAGTCTGTGCAGGAAAGTGAGATAACGGACGCCAGTCAAATTTTATTACCATCTCAGAGACACTTGTTTATTATCCTGGCTGGCTCGCGCTGATTCGCTAAGAAAAGTCATCTTTTACATCTTCCAATGAGATAGACTGACTCGGCTCCTCCGGTGATTTTTGGGTATAAAAGTTGGGTTTGAATTTAGTTCATTCTCTTTTCCTCCTGCTGCCAAGACCGAAGAATCCCACCAGCACGAGAAACTAGAGCAGGGGCGCTCCTAATTATATTGATTTGTATTGCATTGTATTATTGCCTTTTATAATTAAAACAGATTATTGTTTAACTGGTATCCTGGTGTTTTCTGATTTTCCCTACTGTTATGATTTCAAGCAGCTCGCCAAAACGACACGCTGGGCAGAGGTGGGTTGTAAAAACCATCTTCTGCCGCAACAGAGGGCACCGACTATCAGACAAACTACCTTTAGCGGAGGCAAACTAATATTTGACTGCAGAAGTTATAGTGACAAAACCATGGACTGTAGCCTATATGGACAAAACCCATGAATGAAAATAATGGAAATAATGCGAGATGGTCATTGGTGGACAGTAACTAGAGGCTACACTTTCCTTTTAGTTCAGGTCGAGGTAGGCTTCTGTATCCTACTTCAAATTACAAAATAATGTTGTTATTAAATTATTAGGGTAATTTGGACGTTTATTTTACCCAGATGATTTTACCCAAACGGGAGAATATTGTTAATTACTTTTGGTGGAACTATACAACTTATTACATTTGGGTTATTTATTATATATTTTCCACAACAAAACAAAGTGTGTATGCTCTCCAAATGCGATTCTAGTCTATTGTGGATTATTATTCTTTCACACACACATACGGGTATTGGGCCGAGGGCGACACCGTACTTCCGGTATCCGCCGTTTTACGCGAGGTGCAAGCAGGCCAAGGGTTTAGCCGTACACCTTCTAGGTGTTGCTATGCTTCCTGTACTGAATATCATAGTCTATTGCCTTAATCAATATATAGTCAACTCTAAAATACCACATATATGCAATGGCATGATAATATTATTGTGACAAGTGGGGTATTCACCTGGTGTTTCCAGAAATTAGACGTAGATGCAGTGGCGGAGCTGTACAGAGGCTTTGGATAATTAACTTTTGGAAGAAAATAAGTTAAATTAATTGTAAGTTTAGTGAGTACTGGCCGTGGCCACCCCCAGTACTCACTAAACTTACAATTAATTTAACTTATTTTCTTCCAAAAGTTAATTATCCAAAGCCTCTGTACACCCCGTTCTATTTACATGTAATGGTTTGGTCCTGCCTCCAAACGTGGTGCAGCACCGCCGGCACTTTCTAGCAGACACTAGTGTGAGCATGTGAGGAGCAGGGATGCTAGTACTTACGTGTGTAGTACCATGTCTCAACGACTCACAAAGTCAGGCTTTCAAAAGAGAAAAGAAAGGAGAGAAAAACAAGAGAGAGGGACTAAAGGGCGACAGTATGTCACCCAGTTTTTCAAAAGAAAAGGTGGGTGTGGTCCATGAGTGGTGGAATTATGTCTGTTAGCTAAGCTTAGTCCATTGTAAATAATAATTGTTATGTTTTTTTTTACTAAGCTGACATTAAGTACTGTTAATATCTGTACAGGTTTTTAATTGCACTGGTCTTTTAGCTGACATTTAACAAATACAGGCAGATTATTATCAGCTATTCATACTAAATCAGTTGTCCCTCCCCCTGGTGCCAGGACCAACATATCCATCTCTAGGCTCAGCAGCCCTGTACCCCCATAAGGCTGAACCTGAACCAGCTTTTCTCCCAACTGAAGGAGGTGAGCAGCATTGTGTTGAATGCCATGCCACTTAACATATCTGAAGGGAGACTGAAATACAAAATATAGATATATATATATATATCAAAACAAAAAGCTAGCATCTAATTTCAATTACACATTTCAAACACAGTATTTTCCCACATATTTAAGTTATATTTATTTGGATTTATGCATTCATGTTGAGAATGTTCCATTCAAAAATGTTATTATTAAAAATACATTTACACCATAAAAGATGACTATTGAGATCTATTGTCAGGAATGTTAGTCTTATAGTGAGGTGACGTGACGTGCAACAACATTAACCTTTCTGTTGGTCGCTTGTTAGCAGACCGTTCACGCCATGGCAGAGCGAACAGGTACAGACAGGGCCCATAGTGATAGCCCTATAGTTTAAATCTACTACCCACAAATAAACATATGGACATGGGTTACTATTTTTTATAAAATGGTAAATGTATTTAGGAACCTATCAATGTGATTTAAAGTGGGGGTGGACCTCAAATCGTCCAGGGGGGTCCGAGGGCATGCTCCCCCGGTAAGATTTGTTTTTAAATGTTGTAGTTAAATGCATCAATCTGGTGCATTTTGAGGGGAAAATAAAGAGACTAGATCTATGGAAACACCTACAGATGTAGCGCTTCATTTCAGACGCCTACCCGTGCGGGTCCGTGATCGGCACGGGGTGGGCCCCTGCTGAAAAGGAAAACCCCTCGCAGGATTTGAAACGCCCCCTTGATAAATACATTTAATTATAATGAAACCACCTGCAATGGATCATGGATCCACCGGGTTCGGTTCTGGGTAAAACAAAGAAGATGCGGGTCGGGTCGCGGGTATTGCATAATAAATATATTAAAATAATAATAATTTAGTTTAATGTTTAAATCCTCAGACCTCTCCCCCGCGGGACCGCGCATAATCATAACCTCTGCAGCGCATCAATCTGCTGCTGTGCGCGCCACATTCGAAATGGCTGAGGTGAAGCTCTCTAGCGGAGAATACAGCATTTTCAATAACACCTCCTCAAGAGCGAAATCCAACGTCTGGGAGGCTTTTGGTGTCATCCTAGATGGAGATAATAACCAACATCCCACGCTTTTTGAGACAAATATGCAACTGCGTGTGTTAATAAACGTTTTCACTGCTCATATATATGCGGGTTCGGGTCGGGTTGCGGATCTTGTGCCGACGGGTCGGGTCGGGGTCGGGGAACTAATTGGCAATATCTGCGGATAGCGGGGCGGGGTCGGTATTGCACGTCGCGGGTGCGGGGCGGGAGCGGGTCTTGAAAATCAGACCCGTGCAGGACTCTGCATTGTGTATGCGTGGGGATTGTTGCAGTAGAACATTCCACTGTAGCGCCCGGTACATTAATGGGAAACCCTAAATGTTTGAGCACCCTCTATGAAACGTCAAGCTACCCCACAGTACCCCCAAAATAAATCTCTGGCGCCGCCACTGAGCCTGACTATTTGTGTTGGGGGGGGACGACTTTTTTTTTTCTCCAAAGGGGGGGCCTGACAGAAAAAGTTTGAGAACTACTGCATTAGGGTCATGTAGAGGGAGATCCTACCCCTTTAAGAGAGGGGTGTGGCGCGTGCATGTGTGGGTGGGTATGGTAGAGCGAGAGTGAGCGAGCGGGATATGTTTTCTAGAAGTAAAACGAGGCAGCAGAAAAAGGATAGGTCTGTGATCTAGTGAATCTATTTTGTAAAACAGAAGAGCTAAATAAATGCAACGACCTCCCAAGAAGAGCTCACCTCCAGTCATTCCGATAAAGTGGGTTATTGAACCCGAAGTGTGTTGCTTCTGACCTGGGAGACGACAGAGAGTCGGTCCAGCCCAGCCCTCCCCCCCCAGAATTACACATGCTGGCTATTGTGTGTTTCACAACATGTTCTATGGCACGTCTCTACTGGGAATTGTAGTTTTAAAAGACGTTTTCGTATTTCCCACAATTAGAAGTTGCCAGTGTTAAACTGTATACATCCCTGGAGGTTTAGGGGATACTAAACACATTGGTGTTATCAAATTTAAAACATATAATTAATACATGGGTGAAAATTGCTTGTGTCCATAATGGGCAGCATTAATATACCCACATGACAGCTAAGGTCAGAAGAGCTTTATTTAACAGCTGGTCTTATGTCTGTGACCCCTCCTGTTGTTAATTGATAAGCCTGAAACATGCACTTGTATAGGTTCAGATGCACATTTAGCAAATATGGCAGAAGCCATCGATCATCTTAAGATAAGATAAGATAAGATACTTTATTGATCCCAAGTTGGGAAATGTTTTTGTTACAGCAGCATGTACTATTTTTGTTCTACTCCACTACAATTCAGAGGTTAACCTGGTATTTTTACTCTACTACATTTATTTGTGTTACTTTGCAGATTCTGATTAATGATGTGAAATATAAACAACCCTTAAATCAGACTTTAGATACACCTGAGTAAAATGCAGCCTTATCAGTTTGTCTGTTTTGCACATCCTCCTGTTAATATCTTTGGACTTCCTGCACTAAACTGTTTTATTGTAGAGATCACAGTATCTTCTTGATATTTTCTATTCTATATTTCTATCATTGACCCCTATTTTGTATGTAGGCTACTCTTAATATTTAAATGTTTTCATCAAATATAACTTATTCAACAACTAAATTCAATAACGTGCTTTAACCACTAGGCGGTGTGGGTTAAAAAAACAGTGGTCTAGTTAATAAAACATAATAATATCAAACATAATATGACTATTCACTTTATTGTGAAATTAAAACAGAACGGTAAAGGAAAATACAGTTTCAGTCTCTCGATGTGAAGCTTATGCATGTACCATGAACTTGTATAGACCTGTAACAGTCAACTGCATGAGGAGTTGGAAAGGTAGTTCAGAAAATCAGTAATATCTTTAAAAACTACAAAAAAGTCCCTTTCTATCAGCTGTGCACCTTTATGGTGTAAATACAGACTATCTACTAATTGGATCAAATATAAAAGTCAGCCAAATTAGTGTTGATACTGCAAGGAGACGTATTGTGTGAAAATAAATGGAAGGTGTTGTTTAATTGTTGATATATTTATGGTCCACGTCACGTATTCAGTTTTGGCGGCATCTCTTCCAGTTTGTCCAGAAGTCTTCTCATCAGGGCTCTATAAATAAAGAACTACGGCAGATATGTAATATTTAATGCAGCTGAACCGTGTATTACAATGCCGTTATGTGATTACTTCCAAAGAGAAAAGCAAGAGCACTCGGAATAAAGTATTATTTTATTTTTTTTAAATGTTTTCCGATTTCATATCACATAAACACCATATCCCGACGTGCATTGCGGTGTGATTTTAGCCTATCAAAACCTCTGAAAAAAGAAATGTGTCTCTCAGAATCGAAAGAGAAAACCCTATGGGAAAAACACAAAAGCATTGTACACAATTTAAACCAATAAATGTCGTATAATTAACAAGGATAAACTGATGTTTTTTAGTGGATGAGTACTGCAGATATCACTGTTAAATCATTTGATCATTGGTTTTATTATGAAAACGTCGAGACCGGAAATACTGTTTTCAACCCGTAACTTTACATGGAAGCTTGCCGCATATAGAGGCTTGCATATGACGTCACGTTACCCGTGACGTCAGCGCAACGGCCATACTGGAGTACCAAAACAGACACCGTAATACGCCATACCTGTTCAATGTTTGTTTTTTACCGGACATACAATGGTTAACTTCTGTGCCATTGTTGGCTGCGACAACAGAGGTGATCGAAACAGGGGGCCGAAGTCATTTTACAGGCTGCCGGCGGTTATTATAACACATCAGGGTGAAGCAACACATGAACTTTCAAAGCGTCGCCAGGAAAAATTGCTCAATAGGATCGGACGGGAGGATCTCAAACCATCCAACCACAACTATACTCGCGTTTGTGGGGATCATTTCACGTCAGGTAAGTGTCAGGTTTTACATACAAACATTCAAAATGAACATATAACCCACGTACTAAGACATGGATCTTAACAAGGAAATAGGAATCCTGGAGTCTGTCATCGATCGACATATCAGATTGTGGAGTATTAAAGTAAACAGATATTGTTCTAAACTGTATTAAAGTATTATCTTGAACTGTATTGAAGTGAACATGTATTATTTGGGACTGTTTTAAAGTAATCCTATATATATAAACCTTCTTACTTACACTCAATGACCCAGGTACCCTGCCACACACACTTCCTCTCACCAGCACACACACATACACTCACTGACCCAGATATCAGCACACACACACGCGTACACTTCCCCCCCACCAGCACATGCACATGTTCTCTTTCAAGGTTCTTTCTGGGGCCAATATAATCTCAAGCACCAATATATCTGTGTACAATGTTTGATACTAATATCTGTGTACAATGTTTGATTGTTTGGGAAAGAATAGTTTGTGTGAAATCTTCCTTGAGAAATTAAAGGAGTGAAGTTAGGTGGAAGATAAAAAGTGATTCTGACCTTGACTAGTTCCGAGGCTCTCACGCTTCACTTAGGAGTAAAATGGGACGGAAGAGCTGACCCACATCTCTGCCCCAAATATGTCCATATATACTGTTGTTTATTCATGCAAAAGGCCCCCCTTGTTTCTGACTGGCTGGTCCCGATACCTGTATCGCACGGCAGTAGAGCGGGGAGCCCGGAGTGCTCTGTTACAGGGCACTCTGTATTTCGTATTGTGTTTTTTACCATTAAAATCAGATTATTGTTATAACTTTTATGCCGGTGTTTTGAACTCCTTCTCTTATTAATCTGACCAGGCTCATCTAACGGACGGCACGGAGCAGAGGTGGGCTTTAAGCCACCACTACTGTGTTTGTTCCAACAGTATCTACAAAGTAAAGTCATCCCTTGGTCATCTTCACACCAGTCTGTCAATCCCCTGCAGTGCTTCGTTTAACTGTAATTTAAAGTAATTCCTCCCACTACTGGCCATTTGATTATATGTAAACAGTAAAGGCTGTACAGTCCCTGGCACCTTTTCAGAGGCTTTTGGTTTCCTCAATTATTTGTCTTGTTCCAATGTCTTGACACCAGCATTTTAAATATATCTAAAGTCTGACTTGTCCTGTCAAAAGAGGTCAAATTTGTATTAATTAACAGTTCACCCAGGATATAACTGACCTACAAGTGGCACTTTTTGACAAAAATCATCCTGACTGGGCACCGTCTGTCAAATTGGGCCACGAGAAAATTACAGCACCTTCCCCTGCTACACATGCCAGTTATAAACGCGCCAGAAAAAGGTCATCCATCGCACTACTTGATCTCTACAGCATGGTGTCTGATATACCATCTTTAGAAGAGCCCACACCAGTCCTGGGAGCCACTGGGGAAGAAGAAGGACTGATTAAACCAGAGACTGGCACTGCAACTCAGACTGATTAAGCTTGGGTAAATACATTTTGAAAAAAACAATTGAAAGGGCAAAGTATTATATTTATTACAGGTTTCCGTTCAGTTTAAATAATGATGATTTTTGTGTCATTTTAGTGTGCACAACTTGTTTTGATTGTTACACTTACATTACATTACATTGCATTTAGCTGACGCTTTTATCCAAAGCGACTTACAATAAGTGCGTTCGACCAACAAAATACAAACTTGAAGAAAACAGAATCATATAAGTACATCAGGCCTCATAGAGCAAAAACATTTCAAGTGCTACTCAACTGGCTTTAGGTAAGCCAGTCCTTTATTAGTATATAAGTGCTTTGTTAATAGTTCTATCGCTCGAAGTGGAGTCGAAAGAGATGAGTTTTCAGTCTGCGCCGGAAGGTGTGTAAGCTATCTGCTGTCCTGATGTCAATGGGGAGCTCATTCCACCATTTTGGAGCCAGGATAGCAAACCCACGTGTTTTTGCTGATGGGAACTTGGGTCCCCCCTCGCAGTTTGTCGGGGGACATCTTACTTCTTCCTTCTCTCTGTCTATACCTGTGTACTCTCATGTTCCGATTAACCCAGCTTCCCCACATGTCTTTCTTTTTGGTGTCTATATACGCTGGGATCCGGAGTCATGGATGATCCTGCGGTCCTGTGTCCTGCATCGCGAGCCCTGGATCTTGAGTCGTGGCTGTGGTCATGGATCATAGGTCCTGGATGGATATCCTCGTGGATTCATCTTCCTATTATACACACATGCATTTCCAAATATTTGGACTACCTATGTTGCAAATGTATTATCTTTTCAATTTACACACGGCATCTATTGCACGTCTGTCCGTCCTGGGAGAGGGATCCCTCCTCTGTTGCTCTCCCTGAGGTTTCTCCCATTTTTCCCTTTAAAACTGTGGGTTTTCTTCTGAAGTTTTTCCTTGTACGATGTGAGGGTCTAAGGACAGAGGGTGTCGTATTGTCATACTGATATTTTGTACAAACTGTGAAGTCCACTGAGACAAATGTAACATTTGTGATATTGGGCTATATAAATAAACATTGATTGATTGATTGACATGTTGATCCCAAACCAGCCTTGCAGTTAGCTGTGATGACTGCACCATCCTTCTTCATCAGTACCCACGGACATGTTGGCGGCAGCCCAATACTCTGAGAATGCAATACAAAAATATTATTGGATTGTTGACTATTTAGAACCACCTTGTCATATGCTAGTTAGCACATAACAGAAGCTGACAACCAAGAATAGGTTCACAACTTTTGGAATTTAAATATATTGCAATATATAATACAGCTTTATTTATAAAGCCCTTTTCATAAAGCACGTGTAGCTCAAAGTGCTTTACAATCACAAGTTACAAATAAACCACGAGAAATTCCACTCAGATCAGATGTTAAGACCTTTACAGGTACATAGCAGCAACATATATATACATAGAACATTTTAAAAGGTTAAGAGACACGGCGAGGTAAAAGGTATGATAATAAAAATACATAATAAGACACAAGACTAAGTTAATTGAGGCAACAATATAAAACCCTATAAAATAAAGTAAACATAGATATAGGTACAACAAAAATAAAAGCTGGTGTTTAAAAATGTCCAATGAGTTGGCCTCTGATATTTCTTGGTAGCGTAGTGGATACAAGCAGCCTCACCCATTTTATTTTGGGGGACTTTAGGGATATTTAAAAAGCCAGCTGAAGAGGACCTCACGAAATATTTACTCACTTTTCCAGCTATTACAGCCACATCTCCTTGATATGCAACGCAAACGTTGCGGATCCACCCGGATGTGAACTGGTTATGTGCCTCGAGTCCTTTGTACGCCTTCATTTCCTCCATGGTGTACAATATCACAGTAGGAAAGTGAAGACCATGAATTTATATCGGTGCTGTAATCCTTAACGGGAATCAAATAAGGGTCCACCGAACCAATCGACGTACATTTTTCTCTGTAAACGGTCTTATCCTCCGGGTTTAGTGATTCGTAGTAGCCTTTCATTTTCGCCATTTTTGAACGCTCCCGCCAGTAGAGCAGTAGAGTGGTACTCCAAGATGTCTGACGCGAAATCCCGTGACGTCATTAGGAAGCCTCTATACGTTCTCCTGACGAAACCTCAAATCATCTTCATAATATCTATCAAACTATAGATCCTACATATCGACTGGACGTGGATTCTAAAAGTACAATATATACTTCTCCCTAGAAATCTAATCAAAAAGCGTTGTAATGGCCAAACTATCCTACAATTTAGGATTTTCGAGAGGGTTATTTGTGAATAAACGACCCTCTGTAACATTTGCATTCAACGGGAGCACTAGAGGCCGAAAACTTTAAAACGTAATTATAGGTCGTATATTAATATTCTGAATCCTTAACTAAATTGATTTACCTAAGTGTTGTACAATTGTCAGATACATTGAAGTATTTCAAATGCATGCTAGTGTATACAGCTAAGACAGAAATATTTAAATAGATGTATTTAAGAGCAAGGTTTTCAAATGAACATTTAACGTGAAATATATGCTGAGACTATAGAATAGACTCAGTTTTAAATGATAAAATTAGCGTTTTTTGACCTTTTTTGCTAATAAACTCTTTTGGTTTTCAAGGTTATTCTTTTTTATTAGTAACTCTGTTTTTTTATTTCTGTTATTTTATTTTGACTAAAGCATAATGTATTTCCACACAGAAATGTTAGCAGACCTGCTCATTTATCTGCTGTTGAACCTATTATATCTATTATGAACCATCCAGATCTCTTAGGTCTTCAGGGACTGGTCAGCTTTCTGTCCCCAGAGTCAGAACTAAACATGGAGAAGCAGCGTTCAGTTATTATGCTCCAAATATCTGGAACAAACTCCCAGAAACCTGCAGGTCCGCTGCAACTCTGACTACTTTTAAATCCAGGCTGAAGACTTTTCTTTTTGTCGCTGCTTTTAATTGAACTATTCATATCTTAGACTGCACTGTAACTTTTATTCATGTATTTTTTTCTTTTAATGTTTATTTTATTTGCTTTTCTTTTTAATGACTGATTTTAAATGCCATTTCTTAATGTCTTTCATTTTTTGTAAAGCACTTTGAATTGCCTTGTGTTGAAAAGTGCTATATAAATAAACTTGCCTTGCCTTACCTTGCTGCACTGTCAACAATAAAACAGACAAATTTAAGAGATGTGACAGAAAACAATCTGTGAGTTGGCAGATCTTTATTCCCTCATGTCTTATACATGCCATACGTCAAATACACTGATCATTAATGTCTCACCTGCCAGGGCCAGCTGTAGGGTCGAGCATCCTCTCCGTTCACAACGCGGCTCACAGAGGGAGGATAGTCGGGGGTGCCGCACCCGTGAGCTGGGCCATGGAGAGAACCAGAGGTTAGAAAGGTGATACAGCTAATTTCTAACACTAAAAGCTGTTATACTTGCTGTCACACAAGTTTGACCTTGCGACATTTGCTTTTCCTAACTTTGTTTGCTGCAGAAAGTCACATATTATAAGGTATAGTAGTTGTCTGTCTGACAGATGTCTCCCGACTGTCTGTGGATATGTATTTTGGGAAGAGAGCAAACATGCTGCTGGATAAAAGTCATAGAAGTCAGAGGTCTTACATGGCTGGAAAAATCCAACACACACCATCCTGTCAAAAAACTCACAACTCACTAGAGCACCAAACTGGGATTAATCCGCAACTAAAATAGTGCCAAACAAGTGCACTATTTCCACCATTTAGACTACAGTTACCAGCTATACTGTATATATATATTATTTGTTGGATGCATTTTTGTCTTTAATAGGAAAAAATGGGCTAAGTGCCACAGATTTGGGACTTGAGGCACGAACTAAGGCCGGAGCTGTACTTGCTTTTTAATTACACTTTTAAATCGCTTTCATTTTTGAGGACATATACAATTCCCAATGAAGCAAACAAGACTTTAAAAGTAAAGACTCACCATAGGCAGCAAACAGCAGGACAAGGGCCACTTTCATCATGATTGGACGATGGTCTGTCTGAGTGTGGTGTATGGCTTTTATACTCAGAAGATTGACAGTGAACACACACACACACACACACAGCTTTTGACCTGGGAATCTATTTTCCCTCCAACAACACAGGTACAGAAATATAACACAGTGTTAGACTTTTGGGGGTGTAGAAGGGGGTGAGAGTGAAAACAAGAATATGGCAGTTACACGTTACAATAATTTAAAAGAGTATTTTAAAAGAGAAAAGAATCCACAATGGTTTACAGTCCAAATGTTGATTTTATTTTGTATTTCATTGCAATAATCTTCAAACTTCAAGTACAGTACTACATCTAATGACACTTGGTTTTCCTAAAGTAAAGTTTTGAAAGCAGGACGAGTAGTATTTTGCACATAGTTTATAGTATGCGTATGTTTGTAGTATTTATTTTGTTGTTTGATTTAATGTTGTGTTTTTAATGGAAACACTGAGTGTTATATGCATTTCAGAAAAATAAAACATAGTTATATATATACATGTTTGTTATTTAAAGAGGTGAGATTAATCTGAAATATTCAAAAAGTGTCAGTGGAGAGCTTACATCCTCTGTTTTAAAAGTCAAAATACAGTAATTAAGTATAATTTAGGCTGAAGCATCCAAAAAAAGTTATAATTGTATTTGACAGTGTCAATCAAACAATTGGCAGTAATAAAAAAGTATGTAGTGTTGACCAGGATTCTGTATTTTCCACCGAGTCTGTGTCCTTGACTCAGGGAAACCTCTCCAGCAGGCGCAGGTGGAAAGAGTGAAGTCGTGCCAAGATCTCGTCCAGGGTGTCGGAAGGAGCCAAAACACACAACCTGAGGGGAAAGAAAACAATGCATTACCATGTATGAACACATATATGAGTCTAAAGGACAAATCTTTGGTGACTTGATCAGAATTATACATTTAAAATGAAGAAAAACTTGCAGCGAGATAAATATGCCCAACAAAGAGTCCCTATTACCCTGCCACGGCACACTGTTAGGGGAATGATCTGAACTGTCCAACACTTTCCAGGATGTTCCCACTTTACAAAATGTCTTAGGTTCATATTCACAAAGCTTCGGGCTTCAAAGAGTTCTCCTAGTGTCAAATTCCAAGCAAAAAACCTTGGAAAAGTAAATGTTTTATAATCATTTCTCCTTACAATTAAGATGAAATGAATATATAAGTTCTCCACAAAGCATCTAAGAGAGCTATTCAATACAAATACAAAATGTTAGGAGAAGAGGATTTTTAATAAATAAATAGTGATAGATTTACATGCCAACCAAATTACATGTACATTTGTTCTGTGGCTAAGTTAGTTAGTAGCTCTCTAAATGGATAAAGCACTCTTGGTAAAATGAACATATTTTCACAAAACGTTTCATAAATGTCACAAAAAGTCCCTGGGTTTCATAATGCCCTCTCTTTCCAAAAGTCTTTAATAATGTATCTTAGTACAATGTTCTCTCTATAAAAAAACTACAACAACAACAACAGTGTACTCTGTTTTTTTTTATTCCCTGAGGGGCCTTTTTATACTTTTTGGGGTTTCCTTTCCTCTAGTGAATGTAGGTTTCCAGAGGGAGTTTCTCTCTCGCACACTCCCTCATTCCTGAAACGCATCAATTTGACTCCAATTTGTTTAATTCTGGAAAATAATGACATCACTGTGTTACACTCACTCTTCTATTGGCTAGTGCTCCAACACATTGTACGTGAGAGGTTAAGGGGCGGAACGTATCTAAGCGGTAGACCAATCAAATATAGACGGCCAGCTAACCAATAAAAGCAGATGGGCTCTGGTTTCAGACAGAGGGTGAAAAGAGGTGCTGCAGCATTAAAGAATGGAGACATGTCACACCTTCAAAACGTAAACTAGCATAACAGGGCCCCTTTAAATAACAGATGCCTACATGAAGGTATCAGGCATTTTCTTTTTACCTGATGTGGAAGTTTGGATCTACTTGTCCGTTCTCACAGCCGGCTCCCAAACGCACACCTTCCTCCTCCAGTAACCTCTGGCAGTAAAGCACATCTGCCTCCACTCCTAACATCTGGAATAAATCACCTTGACCCATTGTAATTAAAGCTTTTCAAGGCATAATATGAGATATGATGCACAACATGAATCAACTTAATAATATTTCTTATAATCAGTGCTTCTTTTTTTTTTTAAATATTCAGAGAATAGTATATTCTTGTATTAATAATAAACAGCCATAAGCCTTTGTAAAAAAGTTTTGGGCTTGAGGTCCAGTGGCGATGATCCCTCACCTTGGCCTCCTCTACCATCTGAGGTGGTAAATGCAGACGGGGAAAAAGAAAAATTCCCCCCCTCGCTGGTTGGCATTTGATCCCTGATAGATCATTCAGGAACTCACAAGCACGCTGAGCATTCTGGGACAAGGTTGTCATAGAGTGAAGAATCTCCTGCAATTATTGAAATGATTTTAAGTGAAGATGATTGTGAAAGGAATCATTCATAGTGAAAGAGCAACATAGAGGCCCAATTCCAAACCGCCCCCAACGCACTCCCACTCTGTGAGTGAACTCGTCACACCCACAGCTGAATGAGGCTTCCTTCTTTAAGGTGGAGGGTGTAAATACAGCTTTGGGAAAAACTTGACTTTCTCAAGGAAAAACTTTTCTTAACCATGGTGAGCATCTATTATTATAAAAACTGAATCAATCGTGGCATTCAATTTTTTTGTAAACCTCGTTTAATTTTTAGATCAGATATTTATGATCGTTTTTGCAACAGTCACTATAAATATACTATCAGATGCACACACGTCTGCCGTTTTTTCAAGATAAGACACGGGTGTATGATCCAAGCAAAAATATAAAATAAGATTATGATGTAACCTTGAAGTTTTAGCATCTGTATGACAATGTGACATTTCTATATCTGTGCATTTTACTAATGCATTTTAGCACAGAACTATGTGTACACAGCGTGTTACATGACGGACACAAACAGCGTTGCACATGGTCAGGTAGGCAGGTGGTTGGTCGTAAGAGATGCTGACTAACTGTTGGTTGGCCACTCCCACTCCCTACTTGTTGGTTTGGAACAGCACTCAGTGTAGCTGACTCTCCACGCAACCATCAAACGGAGTGGAAGTGAGTAGAGGGAGGGTGTAGGGGTTGGTTTGGTATTGGGCCAAAACTACCCCCATACTGCAGTTTCTCGCAGCTCTACAGCAAAGTGTATTTTTGCGTCTTTCAGCTCCTTGTTCTGTATTTTCAGCTCAATTGTGACCATATTGTTTTTGCCTTCATCCGCCATGTTTTTAGATAAGTTACACATTAAACTACCTAAAATGGCCTGACTAAAACAGTTTTTGGAAATATCCTGCTGACTGAGCAGTGTTCCTCCTTGGCTAACAATAGAGTTATTAATGTGGTGCATTTATATAACTATATAAGAATATTTGAGAAAACATGGGTTTGTTTTTCCAATACCTGTGAATATGTTTTATAGGAAGGATCTTCGGGGGTGGGTGGATTGACCATGACCTCCAGAGCGAGCTGTGGTAAAACTGGAGGGGAGGAAGGGGCCTGCGCATCTCTTAAATATTTCATCACGGCTGGGTCCAGGTTAACTGCCTCCATATACGCTCCCCTTAGACCACACCTACGTAAACACAGTGTGTTGGGAAACATTTGTATCACACATGAAGAAATATATATATATATTTTTTTTACAGGCATGGAGAATTTCACCCTTGGCGTGCCTCATGTGAGGAGGCTCTGGGTGCCTTGATGTCACAATAAGATGAGAACCTTATCTGGATGTCTTGAATCTAAATGTAGATTTGGTATGATTATTACTTGATGTGTAAGGAGGGAAGTGTGGCCCTCTGTTTCATTGCATAAAGGATTTGCTCTTAAGCAAAGCAAAGATACTTTTGTGTAGACGAACAGATGGACTAAGGGGGACATTAGGGTTAGGGTTTGGGTTACCATGCAGATATAGAAATCTGAAAAATGCAAGAATAAACCGGAAAATGAGAATAACATGTCCTCTTTAAAGACACTCACTCTCCCATGCAGGCGCTGGATAATGAGTGGAAGGAGACCAGCTCCACTTTCTTTGAGTACTCTTTGCCCATCTCAAACAGGACTCTCTTATAGGAAAGAGACTCTTTCCCTTGTCCATACACACTGTCCTGGTACACCTAGAAGGTTTTAGGAAGACAAGAAAAAAGGTAGCTTGTTTGAAATTGGGAACAACTTTTATGAATCAGTGTCCCTGTTAAGCTTGTAATCACCTCATCAGCCAACAGGACGAGGCCCTCGGTTGCAGCAAAACGAATAACTTCCTCTATTGATTTCCTGTCTTGCACATGACCTAGAAGTACATTTAATAGTGAGCAACAATGATTGTAGTTCGGAGATCAGTCAATGTATCTGCTCGCATTTACCTGTGGGGTTTCCTGGATTGCTGATGTAAATTGCTCTGGGAGAACAGTGTCCCCTAGTGGTTCTCAGAGCTCGGTGCAGCTCGTCCAGTTCTACAGCCCAGCCTTGGTCCTCCAACAGCTGGTAAGGCACCAAAGTCAATCCAGCCATGTTCAGCAGTGTGGGCAGGGTGTGTGGGCAGGGCATCGGGGTCAACACACCTGTGCGAGTCTCCCCTTCCCCACTGGCCATCAGGTGCAGAACCATCTGAACACATCCATTAAGAATACAATAAAGATAATGCAACAGTACTACACAGTATAAAACGTTTTGGCATGATTCTTTAATGTGTTTATTCTTAATGCGGTAATTGCTGTTGGAAAAGACTTGGCGACGTGTACCCGAGCAGGTGTGTTCAGACAAGCCAAGACAAGACAACATACATTTTTAAATAGCTGAGTGTTAGAATCTCACACAGTGTTCTGTGTGGCCGTGCATGAGCACAATGTGTTTTTTGTTCACTGGTATTTCATTTATGAGGCTTGGTTCAGTCTTTTTCTTACGAAGTTTAGAGGATTGTATTGGTCCACTGTGAGGTAGATTAGGAGGCTTCCCCAGCTTTTGTTCAACTGGAAGGTGGCCAATATAAACACTGGGGTTGTCATATGATTTAACTGTAAAGCCAACTGAGACAAATGTATCCTTTGTGATATTGGGCTACATCGATACAATTTGATTGATTGATTGATTGATTGAGCTCGGATGGCCTATCCCTTTTTTAGTTTTCTTTCAATTTTGAGTACAGTTGCTTAGGTTAAAGGCCCTGACACACCTACCCGATTTTGGGAGTCAGAGGCCGTCAGAGGCCGTCAGAGGCAGTCGGGCATTCGCGGCGCCCTACTCAGGTTGGTGTGTCCCGCACCGTCGTTGCTTTACGGCACATTTTCACACCTCCCGCGTCCGATTCAACACGTAGCCGACGCAGGCGACGTAGCAGACGTAAAAGTCGGGACGCCTTCGGTACGCGTTCTTTGGTCTCAGGTTGGTGTGTAGCGGCCTTAAAAGCTAAAGCACTTTTTACGTCCTTTACACATTTTTGGTTTCCAGTGTCTCTAGTTTAAGTCACCTTTTTTGTTTAGAGAGGTCGTAACACCTATGGATTGCCATGAAATAAAGTTCAAACATTCATGTATCCCACAGACTCAATTCCTTTGACTACTCCACTACGATTAGTTTTGTAGGTGAAAAGTCTCAACAATGTCCTATTGAATTGTAATATATTTGGTGACACTCTTTACAAAGAGTGCCGACAGCCGGTCAGAATAGTCCTTGCACCAATGGTTTAGTTTATAACTAAATTCCTGCAAAACAAACGATATTCCCATCAACCTTCTGGATTTGTGTTTAGTGCTTATTAGCCAATGTTAGCATTTGTACACACATAACTAAGAATATGAACATAGTAAACATCAACATGTCAGCATTGCCATTGTTAGGATGCTGACTTTCAAAGCTAATTAATGGACGTTTATTTGTAATACAGAATTAAGATGTCTGTTTCATCGCCAAAAAATGCCACTACTAATCATACTCCAAAGATACTTTATCATCCTACCAACAATGTCTTCGTAGAACCAGAGGAGATGACGATGTCTTCTGGGTTTGAGCTCACTCCACCGTCTCGCCTCATGATAAACTCTGTAACACTTTTACAGACATATGGTATGCCATAGGCTGTTGCACTGTATGAGCCTGCAATCGAAACATTTTATAGATCAGCCATTAGAGGAGAGTTGCCAGTTAAAGGAATTCTAAAAAATGTGTTGTTGCCTGGACGAATGAATGAGTAGTATTTCCTTCTTACCCACGCTCCTTCCACTGCAGACCCCCAGAAGCGTATTTGCCCTCTGCCTGGCATCCAGGGGAAGGCTTTTTTCATCCAGGAGCTTGGGGTAGACACACGCTGCCAAGACCTGAGAACATAAACAGGTGGAGACAGGCTCCGTTAGTAGCTGTCAGACTGGTCACAGATAGAGAGGTACTACACACACACACACACACACACACACACACACACACACACACACACACACACACACACACACACACACACACACACACACACACACACACACACACACACACACACACACACACACACACACGCACGCACGCACACACACACACACACACACACACACACACACACACACACACACACACACACACACACACACACACACACACACACACACACACACACACACACACACACACACACACACACACACACACACACACACCTCATTTTAAACAAACCTGCCGAACAAACGAGACAGGCTTCATTCCTGCCCTGTGGGGATCTCCTGTGCTGACATCCATCACCTGCTGGAAGGGTTTCTCGGCTCCCTGAGAAAATAAATGTGTGATATAACTGCAAGGAGGTTGTAAAAAAATATTTTATTTCACCTTACACCTGCACTATAACAGTAATGCTCTTGCAATAGAGTAACCAAGTTTATCTTTAATCTTCTACATGTCATCCACTGGAGGGAATTTGTACCCAGGACATGTTAGCTTAAGCCTAAGTGTTTTAGTATTATAATAATATAAAGTAAATGAGTAAAGCATGAAGTCATTGAGTGCATACAGTTGTTTTTTATTTTTAAACATTTTGTATTGTAATTAATAACTCAAATGTATGCATGTGATGAAGAGTGATGGGAAATAATAAATCTTTGTAAAATACTGAAATAAAAGTCCCTAAAGAAGGAAACATTGTGTCATAGCCTCACACAAAAGCAGGATTTACCGGTGTAGCTGTTTAAAGCAAGCTAAATAGATCATATTGCACTGCTGTTACTTACTTTTAGAGAACCATTTAAAAATACGATGCACTGTTACAAACTAAATGACCCAACTATAGGCCCATACAAAAATGACTTAACCACCAGCATCTATTTATAACAGTAAAAATACTATAGACATGTTAATGCATCAGATAGGACAATTTAATAATACAATGTAATAATATAACACTGGAAGCAGGAACATGCAAAGAGAAAACACAAGGGGGACGAACACCTGCCCTTTTGCCTTCCTTGTATGTGTCCTTTTTTGAATTTACATTTTTTTACAAATCAATACATTTCATTTTTGCCCTAACCCCAGTCACAAAGGGTGAACCACACTGAAGTGCCTTAGCCAATCGTCACACAGAGTTGTAAAAAGCCTTGTCTGCATCCTGAAGAGTCTGCTATCTTTTGATACTGGCCCAGTTTAAACTCTACTTGTGTATTATTTTATTATCACAGTTCCTCTCCTAACAGTACAGTGTGTAGCCATATGCTGTGCACAGTCTTGAGTGAATCAAAAATATTCTGTCAGGAGAATGGTGCCCATGCTCGGTTACCCGCCCTCCCTCTGGGCTATTGGTCACAGGGGCGGCCCTGAAGCCTTGGTGAAAGAACGCATGAATACAACATTTCACGCAAACACAATACACATGGACTCTGCAGTCCTGACTGAGGCACTGATGATATGGTTTAAATATGTAGCCGCTTAAAATATGCTAACTAGCTTTGTTTAATGGTGATACCTCTGCTAGCAATGTGTGAATCAGCTGTAAGGGAGGAAAGAGAAGAGAAAGGAGGGGACAAAAAAGAAACACACACGTTTTTAACAAAGGACTCTGAGACAAGGGAAACAGATATACTTCTAAGATTTAGTTTGAGCATTTGTTCAGTATTTTTTGGAGGGGTGAAGACTGTTTTAAACTTAATACTAAGAAACTAGAAAAAGACATGATGTAATTTACTAATATATAGGAAGGTAAGGAATTAAGAAATGTTGACTGTAAAAAGTCTAAAAGTAGTGATGATTCCAGGCATAAATATATTTTAAAAGTTTTAAAAAATCAACAGCTTGACCTTTTAAGAATTCTTGCCCCTGCACCTCTAACATCCTCTGCAGCGCAGGTTTCATGCTTCATAAAGGTTGGTAGTAAAGATAAAGAACTTTACGGATCAATACTCCATAAACCAAATTGATCTCGATATCTTCAAAACATTGCAGTATGACAAATAGGAGACTAGTATTGTGTGGTTTTGGTGGTTCGTTTTTGCATATTTTTGCAGAATGTCTTTCTGGCGTTGCACTTTGTAGACGGTCCCTTCCACCCGTCTCTCCTCGGGCTGCAGAGAGACAAATGTCGAGCTCGGAAGACGGCGCGTATTGGCTTGTCTGACAATTGCAGGGGCGGTTCTAGGGGGGACCAGTGCCCCCCTAACACTGACCTCTGACCCCCCTGTGGCCCCCCTAACAATGAAAAGTGTTTTTTTAAATGTATATTTTCTGGTACTTGGTTTGCCAAAAACCGCAGGATTTTGTTGCTGTAATGTGAGATTGTGCAGACACCCTTATGTAAAGTAGAGATGTAACTGTTCATTGCCTTTATTTTTATATAAATATGGTGTTAGTGCAAACATTGCACTATAACTTAAGCTGAAGCTAACAGTAATAACTATAAGATCTATCTGAAATAAATAAGTGTACTGAAACAAATACCAATAACTGTATTGCATTGTTTTCTTATGCGCAATTACTTCATACTGTCTAGTTCTCTTTTTCGTCCTGCTTTTATTGTGCCCCCCTCAGAAAATAACTGGCCCCCCAGTGGCCCCCCCAGTCAAATTGGTCTAGAACCGCCACTGGACAATTGGTACGTCCACACAGCAGCGTTAAAAAAATCTTGGAGGTGGGTGTATCTGAAGCTTGGGGATTTTTTGCGAGCAACGCGACCAACAACCAATCACATGAATCTCCCGCCCCTGACATAGAAAGCAATAGCAATGTTAAAACGAAGTTTTAAGAATTTAATTTTATTGTCGGTTTCCTCGACTACGGTCTGGGAGCCGACAGGAAAGTTCAACAGGCTCATGTCTTTGAAGTGAGTCACAGCGTCTCGCGGGACTCACCTGTGCTGACTTCTCGGTGCCGCGTGCAGCCTGCAGCCGGCTGGGGGCTCTGGTCCCCCGCAGAATGAGGTCTCCTTCCTGCAGGGAACTCATCTCTGTCTGACGCCCCCTTGACGTATAACGTCGAGACGTAGTTAAACCTGTTAAGCGAGTGGGAGGTGCATATTATCATCTGATATTTGGGAAGTGTGTTACATTTGAAATGGCAGAAAGTCTTGTTGCAACTTCCAGATATTAAAAGAGGCCCCTTGAGTTTCTCTGGAAATTATCAATAGTAGCAGTTAAGTGAATACTGTTTAAACAATACCTGTGTTTGTGTTTTGTATTGGTTTCTCTGTTTTATCCTTTCATAAATGTGAGGACTAAAACTTGCTCAAACATTCTGGGGTGCTTGGAGTTTTATTGCTCTGTGGGGGAGGTATAGATGGCAGGGTGAGAGTTGGATGAGAGTTCCTTCTGCTTAAGATCTCCAGTATGTCATGTTTCAGGGAAGTCAACATATCTTGAATAGTATATGTGTGTGTTTAATTACTTTGCATTCATAATAAGCAGTCTGTGTAAACAGAAGCTGAAAATATGAGAGTATTAATATGTATTATCTTTGTGAACAAAGGGATATTATGTGGACAGAGCTCAGGCCTCTGGAATGTGCAGGAAAGTGTGTGTGTGAAAGTCTGTGCAGGAAAGTGAGATAACGGACGCCAGTCAAATTTTATTACCATCTCAGAGACACTTGTTTATTATCCTGGCTGGCTCGCGCTGATTCGCTAAGAAAAGTCATCTTTTACATCTTCCAATGAGATAGACTGACTCGGCTCCTCCGGTGATTTTTGGGTATAAAAGTTGGGTTTGAATTTAGTTCATTCTCTTTTCCTCCTGCTGCCAAGACCGAAGAATCCCACCAGCACGAGAAACTAGAGCAGGGGCGCTCCTAATTATATTGATTTGTATTGCATTGTATTATTGCCTTTTATAATTAAAACAGATTATTGTTTAACTGGTATCCTGGTGTTTTCTGATTTTCCCTACTGTTATGATTTCAAGCAGCTCGCCAAAACGACACGCTGGGCAGAGGTGGGTTGTAAAAACCATCTTCTGCCGCAACAGAGGGCACCGACTATCAGACAAACTACCTTTAGCGGAGGCAAACTAATATTTGACTGCAGAAGTTATAGTGACAAAACCATGGACTGTAGCCTATATGGACAAAACCCATGAATGAAAATAATGGAAATAATGCGAGATGGTCATTGGTGGACAGTAACTAGAGGCTACACTTTCCTTTTAGTTCAGGTCGAGGTAGGCTTCTGTATCCTACTTCAAATTACAAAATAATGTTGTTATTAAATTATTAGGGTAATTTGGACGTTTATTTTACCCAGATGATTTTACCCAAACGGGAGAATATTGTTAATTACTTTTGGTGGAACTATACAACTTATTACATTTGGGTTATTTATTATATATTTTCCACAACAAAACAAAGTGTGTATGCTCTCCAAATGCGATTCTAGTCTATTGTGGATTATTATTCTTTCACACACACATACGGGTATTGGGCCGAGGGCGACACCGTACTTCCGGTATCCGCCGTTTTACGCGAGGTGCAAGCAGGCCAAGGGTTTAGCCGTACACCTTCTAGGTGTTGCTATGCTTCCTGTACTGAATATCATAGTCTATTGCCTTAATCAATATATAGTCAACTCTAAAATACCACATATATGCAATGGCATGATAATATTATTGTGACAAGTGGGGTATTCACCTGGTGTTTCCAGAAATTAGACGTAGATGCAGTGGCGGAGCTGTACAGAGGCTTTGGATAATTAACTTTTGGAAGAAAATAAGTTAAATTAATTGTAAGTTTAGTGAGTACTGGCCGTGGCCACCCCCAGTACTCACTAAACTTACAATTAATTTAACTTATTTTCTTCCAAAAGTTAATTATCCAAAGCCTCTGTACACCCCGTTCTATTTACATGTAATGGTTTGGTCCTGCCTCCAAACGTGGTGCAGCACCGCCGGCACTTTCTAGCAGACACTAGTGTGAGCATGTGAGGAGCAGGGATGCTAGTACTTACGTGTGTAGTACCATGTCTCAACGACTCACAAAGTCAGGCTTTCAAAAGAGAAAAGAAAGGAGAGAAAAACAAGAGAGAGGGACTAAAGGGCGACAGTATGTCACCCAGTTTTTCAAAAGAAAAGGTGGGTGTGGTCCATGAGTGGTGGAATTATGTCTGTTAGCTAAGCTTAGTCCATTGTAAATAATAATTGTTATGTTTTTTTTTACTAAGCTGACATTAAGTACTGTTAATATCTGTACAGGTTTTTAATTGCACTGGTCTTTTAGCTGACATTTAACAAATACAGGCAGATTATTATCAGCTATTCATACTAAATCAGTTGTCCCTCCCCCTGGTGCCAGGACCAACATATCCATCTCTAGGCTCAGCAGCCCTGTACCCCCATAAGGCTGAACCTGAACCAGCTTTTCTCCCAACTGAAGGAGGTGAGCAGCATTGTGTTGAATGCCATGCCACTTAACATATCTGAAGGGAGACTGAAATACAAAATATAGATATATATATATCAAAACAAAAAGCTAGCATCTAATTTCAATTACACATTTCAAACACAGTATTTTCCCACATATTTAAGTTATATTTATTTGGATTTATGCATTCATGTTGAGAATGTTCCATTCAAAAATGTTATTATTAAAAATACATTTACACCATAAAAGATGACTATTGAGATCTATTGTCAGGAATGTTAGTCTTATAGTGAGGTGACGTGACGTGCAACAACATTAACCTTTCTGTTGGTCGCTTGTTAGCAGACCGTTCACGCCATGGCAGAGCGAACAGGTACAGACAGGGCCCATAGTGATAGCCCTATAGTTTAAATCTACTACCCACAAATAAACATATGGACATGGGTTACTATTTTTTATAAAATGGTAAATGTATTTAGGAACCTATCAATGTGATTTAAAGTGGGGGTGGACCTCAAAACGTCCAGGGGGGTCCGAGGGCATGCTCCCCCGGTAAGATTTGTTTTTAAATGTTGTAGTTAAATGCATCAATCTGGTGCATTTTGAGGGAAAATAAAGAGACTAGATCTATGGAAACACCTACAGATGTAGCGCTTCATTTCAGACGCCTACCCGTGCGGGTCCGTGATCGGCACGGGGTGGGCCCCTGCTGAAAAGGAAAACCCCTCGCAGGATTTGAAACGCCCCCTTGATAAATACATTTAATTATAATGAAACCACCTGCAATGGATCATGGATCCACCGGGTTCGGTTCTGGGTAAAACAAAGAAGATGCGGGTCGGGTCGCGGGTATTTCATAATAAATATATTAAAATAATAATAATTTAGTTTAATGTTTAAATCCTCAGACCTCTCCCCCGCGGGACCGCGCATAATCATAACCTCTGCAGCGCATCAATCTGCTGCTGTGCGCGCCACATTCGAAATGGCTGAGGTGAAGCTCTCTAGCGGAGAATACAGCATTTTCAATAACACCTCCTCAAGAGCGAAATCCAACGTCTGGGAGGCTTTTGGTGTCATCCTAGATGGAGATAATAACAAACATCCCACGCTTTTTGAGACAAATATGCAACTGCGTGTGTTAATAAACGTTTTCACTGCTCATATATATGCGGGTTCGGGTCGGGTTGCGGATCTTGTGCCGACGGGTCGGGTCGGGGTCGGGGAACTAATTGGCAATATCTGCGGATAGCGGGGCGGGGTCGGTATTGCACGTCGCGGGTGCGGGGCGGGAGCGGGTCTTGAAAATCAGACCCGTGCAGGACTCTGCATTGTGTATGCGTGGGGATTGTTGCAGTAGAACATTCCACTGTAGCGCCCGGTACATTAATGGGAAACCCTAAATGTTTGAGCACCCTCTATGAAACGTCAAGCTACCCCACAGTACCCCCAAAATAAATCTCTGGCGCCGCCACTGAGCCTGACTATTTGTGTTGGGGGGGGCCGACTTTTTTTTTTCTCCAAAGGGGGGGCCTGACAGAAAAAGTTTGAGAACTACTGCATTAGGGTCATGTAGAGGGAGATCCTACCCCTTTAAGAGAGGGGTGTGGCGCGTGCATGTGTGGGTGGGTATGGTAGAGCGAGAGTGAGCGAGCGGGATATGTTTTCTAGAAGTAAAACGAGGCAGCAGAAAAAGGATAGGTCTGTGATCTAGTGAATCTATTTTGTAAAACAGAAGAGCTAAATAAATGCAACGACCTCCCAAGAAGAGCTCACCTCCAGTCATTCCGATAAAGTGGGTTATTGAACCCGAAGTGTGTTGCTTCTGACCTGGGAGACGACAGAGAGTCGGTCCAGCCCAGCCCTCCCCCCCCAGAATTACACATGCTGGCTATTGTGTGTTTCACAACATGTTCTATGGCACGTCTCTACTGGGAATTGTAGTTTTAAAAGACGTTTTCGTATTTCCCACAATTAGAAGTTGCCAGTATTAAACTGTATACATCCCTGGAGGTTTAGGGGATACTAAACACATTGGTGTTATCAAATTTAAAACATATAATTAATACATGGGTGAAAATTGCTTGTGTCCATAATGGGCAGCATTAATATACCCACATGACAGCTAAGGTCAGAAGAGCTTTATTTAACAGCTGGTCTTATGTCTGTGACCCCTCCTGTTGTTAATTGATAAGCCTGAAACATGCACTTGTATAGGTTCAGATGCACATTTAGCAAATATGGCAGAAGCCATCGATCATCTTAAGATAAGATAAGATAAGATACTTTATTGATCCCAAGTTGGGAAATGTTTTTGTTACAGCAGCATGTACTATTTTTGTTCTACTCCACTACAATTCAGAGGTTAACCTGGTATTTTTACTCTACTACATTTATTTGTGTTACTTTGCAGATTCTGATTAATGATGTGAAATATAAACAACCCTTAAATCAGAGTAAAATGCAGCCTTATCAGTTTGTCTGTTTTGCACATCCTCCTGTTAATATCTTTGGACTTCCTGCACTAAACTGTTTTATTGTAGAGATCACAGTATCTTCTTGATATTTTCTATTCTATATTTCTATCATTGACCCCTATTTTGTATGTAGGCTACTCTTAATATTTAAATGTTTTCATCAAATATAACTTATTCAACAACTAAATTCAATAACGTGCTTTAACCACTAGGCGGTGTGGGTTAAAAAAACAGTGGTCTAGTTAATAAAACATAATAATATCAAACATAATATGACTATTCACTTTATTGTGAAATTAAAACAGAACGGTAAAGGAAAATACAGTTTCAGTCTCTCGATGTGAAGCTTATGCATGTACCATGAACTTGTATAGACCTGTAACAGTCAACTGCATGAGGAGTTGGAAAGGTAGTTCAGAAAATCAGTAATATCTTTAAAAACTACAAAAAAGTCCCTTTCTATCAGCTGTGCACCTTTATGGTGTAAATACAGACTATCTACTAATTGGATCAAATATAAAAGTCAGCCGAATTAGTGTTGATACTGCAAGGAGACGTATTGTGTGAAAATAAATGGAAGGTGTTGTTTAATTGTTGATATATTTATGGTCCACGTCACGTATTCAGTTTTGGCGGCATCTCTTCCAGTTTGTCCAGAAGTCTTCTCATCAGGGCTCTATAAATAAAGAACTACGGCAGATATGTAATATTTAATGCAGCTGAACCGTGTATTACAATGCCGTTATGTGATTACTTCCAAAGAGAAAAGCAAGAGCACTCGGAATAAAGTATTATTTTATTTTTTTTAAATGTTTTCCGATTTCATATCACATAAACACCATATCCCGACGTGCATTGCGGTGTGATTTTAGCCTATCAAAACCTCTGAAAAAAGAAATGTGTCTCTCAGAATCGAAAGAGAAAACCCTATGGGAAAAACACAAAAGCATTGTACACAATTTAAACCAATAAATGTCGTATAATTAACAAGGATAAACTGATGTTTTTTAGTGGATGAGTACTGCAGATATCACTGTTAAATCATTTGATCATTGGTTTTATTATGAAAACGTCGAGACCGGAAATACTGTTTTCAACCCGTAACTTTACATGGAAGCTTGCCGCATATAGAGGCTTGCATATGACGTCACGTTACCCGTGACGTCAGCGCAACGGCCATACTGGAGTACCAAAACAGACACCGTAATACGCCATACCTGTTCAATGTTTGTTTTTTACCGGACATACAATGGTTAACTTCTGTGCCATTGTTGGCTGCGACAACAGAGGTGATCGAAACAGGGGGCCGAAGTCATTTTACAGGCTGCCGGCGGTTATTATAACACATCAGGGTGAAGCAACACATGAACTTTCAAAGCGTCGCCAGGAAAAATTGCTCAATAGGATCGGACGGGAGGATCTCAAACCATCCAACCACAACTATACTCGCGTTTGTGGGGATCATTTCACGTCAGGTAAGTGTCAGGTTTTACATACAAACATTCAAAATGAACATATAACCCACGTACTAAGACATGGATCTTAACAAGGAAATAGGAATCCTGGAGTCTGTCATCGATCGACATATCAGATTGTGGAGTATTAAAGTAAACAGATATTGTTCTAAACTGTATTAAAGTATTATCTTGAACTGTATTGAAGTGAACATGTATTATTTGGGACTGTTTTAAAGTAATCCTATATATATAAACCTTCTTACTTACACTCAATGACCCAGGTACCCTGCCACACACACTTCCTCTCACCAGCACACACACATACACTCACTGACCCAGATATCAGCACACACACACGCGTACACTTCCCCCCCACCAGCACATGCACATGTTCTCTTTCAAGGTTCTTTCTGGGGCCAATATAATCTCAAGCACCAATATATCTGTGTACAATGTTTGATACTAATATCTGTGTACAATGTTTGATTGTTTGGGAAAGAATAGTTTGTGTGAAATCTTCCTTGAGAAATTAAAGGAGTGAAGTTAGGTGGAAGATAAAAAGTGATTCTGACCTTGACTAGTTCCGAGGCTCTCACGCTTCACTTAGGAGTAAAATGGGACGGAAGAGCCGACCCACATCTCTGCCCCAAATATGTCCATATATACTGTTGTTTATTCATGCAAAAGGCCCCCCTTGTTTCTGACTGGCTGGTCCCGATACCTGTATCGCACGGCAGTAGAGCGGGGAGCCCGGAGTGCTCTGTTACAGGGCACTCTGTATTTCGTATTGTGTTTTTTACCATTAAAATCAGATTATTGTTATAACTTTTATGCCGGTGTTTTGAACTCCTTCTCTTATTAATCTGACCAGGCTCATCTAACGGACGGCACGGAGCAGAGGTGGGCTTTAAGCCACCACTACTGTGTTTGTTCCAACAGTATCTACAAAGTAAAGTCATCCCTTGGTCATCTTCACACCAGTCTGTCAATCCCCTGCAGTGCTTCGTTTAACTGTAATTTAAAGTAATTCCTCCCACTACTGGCCATTTGATTATATGTAAACAGTAAAGGCTGTACAGTCCCTGGCACCTTTTCAGAGGCTTTTGGTTTCCTCAATTATTTGTCTTGTTCCAATGTCTTGACACCAGCATTTTAAATATATCTAAAGTCTGACTTGTCCTGTCAAAAGAGGTCAAATTTGTATTAATTAACAGTTCACCCAGGATATAACTGACCTACAAGTGGCACTTTTTGACAAAAATCATCCTGACTGGGCACCGTCTGTCAAATTGGGCCACGAGAAAATTACAGCACCTTCCCCTGCTACACATGCCAGTTATAAACGCGCCAAAAAAGGTCATCCATCGCACTACTTGATCTCTACAGCATGGTGTCTGATATACCATCTTTAGAAGAGCCCACACCAGTCCTGGGAGCCACTGGGGAAGAAGAAGGACTGATTAAACCAGAGACTGGCACTGCAACTCAGACTGATTAAGCTTGGGTAAATACATTTTGAAAAAAACAATTGAAAGGGCAAAGTATTATATTTATTACAGGTTTCCGTTCAGTTTAAATAATGATGATTTTTGTGTCATTTTAGTGTGCACAACTTGTTTTGATTGTTACACTTACATTACATTACATTGCATTTAGCTGACGCTTTTATCCAAAGCGACTTACAATAAGTGCGTTCGACCAACAAAATACAAACTTGAAGAAAACAGAATCATATAAGTACATCAGGCCTCATAGAGCAAAAACATTTCAAGTGCTACTCAACTGGCTTTAGGTAAGCCAGTCCTTTATTAGTATATAAGTGCTTTGTTAATAGTTCTATCGCTCGAAGTGGAGTCGAAAGAGATGAGTTTTCAGTCTGCGCCGGAAGGTGTGTAAGCTATCTGCTGTCCTGATGTCAATGGGGAGCTCATTCCACCATTTTGGAGCCAGGATAGCAAACCCACGTGTTTTTGCTGATGGGAACTTGGGTCCCCCCTCGCAGTTTGTCGGGGGACATCTTACTTCTTCCTTCTCTCTGTCTATACCTGTGTACTCTCATGTTCCGATTAACCCAGCTTCCCCACATGTCTTTCTTTTTGGTGTCTATATACGCTGGGATCCGGAGTCATGGATGATCCTGCGGTCCTGTGTCCTGCATCGCGAGCCCTGGATCTTGAGTCGTGGCTGTGGTCATGGATCATAGGTCCTGGATGGATATCCTCGTGGATTCATCTTCCTATTATACACACATGCATTTCCAAATATTTGGACTACCTATGTTGCAAATGTATTATCTTTTCAATTTACACACGGCATCTATTGCACGTCTGTCCGTCCTGGGAGAGGGATCCCTCCTCTGTTGCTCTCCCTGAGGTTTCTCCCATTTTTCCCTTTAAAACTGTGGGTTTTCTTCTGAAGTTTTTCCTTGTACGATGTGAGGGTCTAAGGACAGAGGGTGTCGTATTGTCATACTGATATTTTGTACAAACTGTGAAGTCCACTGAGACAAATGTAACATTTGTGATATTGGGCTATATAAATAAACATTGATTGATTGATTGACATGTTGATCCCAAACCAGCCTTGCAGTTGCAGTTAGCTGTGATGACTGCACCATCCTTCTTCATCAGTACCCACGGACATGTTGGCGGCAGCCCAATACTCTGAGAATGCAATACCTGAAAAATAAAATACAAAAATATTATTGGATTGTTGACTATTTAGAACCACCTTGTCATATGCTAGTTAGCACATAACAGAAGCTGACAACCAAGAATAGGTTCACAACTTTTGGAATTTAAATATATTGCAATATATAATACAGCTTTATTTATAAAGCCCCTTTCATAAAGCACGTGAAGCTCAAAGTGCTTTACAATCACAAGTTACAAATAAACCACGAGAAATTCCCCTCAGATCAGATGTTAAGACCTTTACAGGTACATAGCAGCAACATATATATACATAGAACATTTTAAAAGGTTAAGAGACACGGCGAGGTAAAAGGTATGATAATAAAAATACATAATAAGACACAAGACTAAGTTAATTGAGGCAACAATATAAAACCCTATAAAATAAAGTAAACATAGATATAGGTACAACAAAAATAAAAGCTGGTGTTTAAAAATGTCCACTGAGTTGGCCTCTGATATTTCTTGGTAGCGTAGTGGATACAAGCAGCCTCACCCATTTTATTTTGGGGGACTTTAGGGATATTTAAAAAGCCAGCTGAAGAGGACCTCACGAAATATTTACTCACTTTTCCAGCTATTACAGCCACATCTCCTTGATATGCAACGCAAACGTTGCGGATCCACCCGGATGTGAACTGGTTATGTGCCTCGAGTCCTTTGTACGCCTTCATTTCCTCCATGGTGTACAATATCACAGTAGGAAAGTGAAGACCATGAATTTATATCGGTGCTGTAATCCTTAACGGGAATCAAATAAGGGTCCACCGAACCAATCGACGTACATTTTTCTCTGTAAACGGTCTTATCCTCCGGGTTTAGTGATTCAGTAGTAGCCTTTAATTTTCGCCATTTTTGAACGCTCCCGCCAGTAGAGCAGTAGAGTGGTACTCCAAGATGTCTGACGCGAAATCCCGTGACGTCATTAGGAAGCCTCTATACGTTCTCCTGACGAAACCTCAAATCATCTTCATAATATCTATCAAACTATAGATCCTACATATCGACTGGACGTGGATTCTAAAAGTACAATATATACTTCTCCCTAGAAATCTAATCAAAAAGCGTTGTAATGGCCAAACTATCCTACAATTTAGGATTTTCGAGAGGGTTATTTGTGAATAAACGACCCTCTGTAACATTTGCATTCAACGGGAGCACTAGAGGCCGAAAACTTTAAAACGTAATTATAGGTCGTATATTAATATTCTGAATCCTTAACTAAATTGATTTACCTAAGTGTTGTACAATTGTCAGATACATTGAAGTATTTCAAATGCATGCTAGTGTATACAGCTAAGACAGAAATATTTAAATAGATGTATTTAAGAGCAAGGTTTTCAAATGAACATTTAACGTGAAACATATGCTGAGACTATAGAATAGACTCAGTTTTAAATGATAAAATTAGCGTTTTTTGACCTTTTTTGCTAATAAACTCTTTTGGTTTTCAAGGTTATTCTTTTTTATTAGTAACTCTGTTTTTTTATTTCTGTTATTTTATTTTGACTAAAGCATAATGTATTTCCACACAGAAATGTTAGCAGACCTGCTCATTTATCTGCTGTTGAACCTATTATATCTATTATGAACCATCCAGATCTCTTAGGTCTTCAGGGACTGGTCAGCTTTCTGTCCCCAGAGTCAGAACTAAACATGGAGAAGCAGCGTTCAGTTATTATGCTCCAAATATCTGGAACAAACTCCCAGAAACCTGCAGGTCCGCTGCAACTCTGACTACTTTTAAATCCAGGCTGAAGACTTTTCTTTTTGTCGCTGCTTTTAATTGAACTATTCATATCTTAGACTGCACTGTAACTTTTATTCATGTATTTTTTTCTTTTAATGTTTATTTTATTTGCTTTTCTTTTTAATGACTGATTTTAAATGCCATTTCTTAATGTCTTTCATTTTTTGTAAAGCACTTTGAATTGCCTTGTGTTGAAAAGTGCTATATAAATAAACTTGCCTTGCCTTACCTTGCTGCACTGTCAACAATAAAACAGACAAATTTAAGAGATGTGACAGAAAACAATCTGTGAGTTGGCAGATCTTTATTCCCTCATGTCTTATACATGCCATACGTCAAATACACTGATCATTAATGTCTCACCTGCCAGGGCCAGCTGTAGGGTCGAGCATCCTCTCCGTTCACAACGCGGCTCACAGAGGGAGGATAGTCGGGGGTGCCGCACCCGTGAGCTGGGTCATGGAGAGAACCAGAGGTTAGAAAGGTGATACAGCTCATTTCTAACACTAAAAGCTGTTATACTTGCTGTCACACAAGTTTGACCTTGCGACATTTGCTTTTCCTAACTTTGTTTGCTGCAGAAAGTCACATATTATAAGGTATAGTAGTTGTCTGTCTGACAGATGTCTCCCGACTGTCTGTGGATATGTATTTTGGGAAGAGAGCAAACATGCTGCTGGATAAAAGTCATAGAAGTCAGAGGTCTTACATGGCTGGAAAAATCCAACACACACCATCCTGTCCAAAACTCACAACTCACTAGAGCACCAAACTGGGATTAATCCGCAACTAAAATAGTGCCAAACAAGTGCACTATTTCCACCATTTAGACTACAGTTACCAGCTATACTGTATATATATATTATTTGTTGGATGCATTTTTGTCTTTAATAGGAACAAATGGGCTAAGTGCCACAGATTTGGGACTTGAGGCACGAACTAAGGCCGGAGCTGTACTTGCTTTTTAATTACACTTTTAAATCGCTTTCATTTTTGAGGACATATACAATTCCCAATGAAGCAAACAAGACTTTAAAAGTAAAGACTCACCATAGGCAGCAAACAGCAGGACAAGGGCCACTTTCATCATGATTGGACGATGGTCTGTCTGAGTGTGGTGTATGGCTTTTATACTCAGAAGATTGACAGTGAACACACACACACACACACACAGCTTTTGACCTGGGAATCTATTTTCCCTCCAGCAACTGTCTCACCTCTCCTTACATAACCCCTGCAGAGCCAGAAAAAAACAACACAGGTACAGAAATATAACACAGTGTTAGACTTTTGGGGGTGTAGAAGGGGGTGAGAGTGAAAACAAGAATATGGCAGTTACACGTTACAATAATTTAAAAGAGTATTTTAAAAGAGAAAAGAATCCACAATGGTTTACAGTCCAAATGTTGATTTTATTTTGTATTTCATTGCAATAATCTTCAAACTTCAAGTACAGTACTACATCTAATGACACTTGGTTTTTCTAAAGTAAAGTTTTGAAAGCAGGACCCTAGAGTAGTATTTTGCACATAGTTTATAGTATGCGTATGTTTGTAGTATTTATTTTGTTGTTTGATTTAATGTTGTGTTTTTAATGGAAACACTGAGTGTTATATGCATTTCAGAAAAATAAAACATAGTTATATATATACATGTTTGTTATTTAAAGAGGAGAGATTAATCTGAAATATTCAAAAAGTGTCAGTGGACAGCTTACATCCTCTGTTTTAAAAGTCAAAATATAGTAATGAAGTATAATTTGTGACCTGCTCCATCGAAATCAGTCGCTTTGACCCGAAGACACATTTTGAGTTGTATACACTGTTGGAAAGAGGAGATTCCTAGCTTTCTAATGATATCAGGATTGTTTTTGTACTCCAAATATTAAGCGAAATATGTCACATTATATAATGACTGTTACAGAGTCATCATTTTGAGAAAAAGACCTTCAAAGTTTTCTCTTCTCTGGAATCAATCGATCTGATTGATTATTAGCGGAGCAAATGATCAAAATACTACGGAGGGAAGATATTTTCGTTTGGAGGGGAAGCTCGCGAGTGTGTGTGCGTGTGTATACGTGTGTGTGCGTGTGTAATTTTGCGTTTGTGTGTATTGTGTTTGTTTCCCGGGGAAAACACTCACGAGAAACACCGGCTGTTGTTATGCCTGCTGTGACGTTAAATTACTCCGTTCTCCGCTTGTAATTATGCCGTTACAAAACTTGAAAGTTGTATTTATCCTCTGAATTTGCCAAAACAAGTTTAATATTCTGAAAGCCAAGACTTTGTTTAATTGAAATCAGATGAAAACAAACTGTAACGGACCCTGCCGTGTTATCTATGATTACTATACTCTTACATTCATAATTTCAGCCGGAGGGAGGGGGGACGGCACAGCGGAAGAGCAGATTGCGAGTGAGAGCTGCCTGTCTTCGTCCCTTTACAAGCTTCAAAAATGTATTTATCGTGTGATTTGGGAAATAAAAGTTTCATATTCTGAAAGCCAAGACTTTGTTTGTTTAAAATCAAACAAAACACCCGAACCCCGAAAATAGTTTTTTACCTAAATCCACGTTTATTTTGAAATGAGCCGTTGCGACTTCCGACTGATTTCGATAGAGCGGGTCACATTTAGGCTGAAGCATCCAAAAAAAGTTATAATTGTATTTGACAGTGTCAATCAAACAATTGGCAGGAATAAAAAAGTATGTAGTGTTGACCAGGATTCTGTATTTCCCACCGAGTCTGTGTCCTTGACTCAGGGAAACCTCTCCAGCAGGCGCAGGTGGAAAGAGTGAAGTCGTGCCAAGATCTCGTCCAGGGTGTCGGAAGGAGCCAAAACACACAACCTGAGGGGAAAGAAAACAATGCATTACCATGTATGAACACATATATGAGTCTAAAGGACAAATCTTTGGTGACTTGATCAGAATTCTACATTTAAAATGAAGAAAAACTTGCAGCGAGATAAATATGCCCAACAAAGAGTCCCTATTACCCTGCCACGGCACACTGTTAGGGGAATGATCTGAACTGTCCAACACTTTCCAGGATGTTCCCACTTTACAAAATGTCTTAGGTTCATATTCACAAAGCTTCGGGCTTCAAAGAGTTCTCCTAGTGTCAAATTCCAAGCAAAAAACCTTGGAAAAGTAAATGTTTTATAATCATTTCTCCTTACAATTAAGATGAAATGAATATATAAGTTCTCCACAAAGCATCTAAGAGAGCTATTCAATACAAATACAAAATGTTAGGAGAAGAGGATTTTTAATAAATAAATAGTGATAGATTTACATGCCAAACAAATTACATGTACATTTGTTCTGTCGCTAAGTTAGTTAGTAGCTCTCTAAATGGATAAAGCACTCTTGGTAAAATGAACATATTTTCACAAAACTTTTCATAAATGTCACAAAAAGTCCCTGGGTTTCATAATGCCCTCTCTTTCCAAAAGTCTTTAATAATGTATCTTAGTACAATGTTCTCTCTATAAAAAAACTACAACAACAACAACAGTGTACTCTGTTTTTTTTTATTCCCTGAGGGGCCTTTTTATACTTTTTGGGGTTTCCTTTCCTCTAGTGAATGTAGGTTTCCAGAGGGAGTTTCTCTCTCGCACACTCCTCATTCCTGAAACGCATCAATTTGACTCCAATTTGTTTAATTCTGGAAAATAATGACATCACTGTGTTACACTCACTCTTCTATTGGCTAGTGCTCCAACACATTGTACGTGAGAGGTTAAGGGGCGGAACGTATCTAAGCGGTAGACCAATCAAATATAGACGGCCAGCTAACCAATAAAAGCAGATGGGCTCTGGTTTCAGACAGAGGGTGAAAAGAGGTGCTGCAGCATTAAAGAATGGAGACATGTCACACCTTCAAAATGTAAACTAGCATAACAGGGCCCCTTTAAATAACAGATGCCTACATGAAGGTATCAGGCATTTTCTTTTTACCTGATGTGGAAGTTTGGATCTACTTGTCCGTTCTCACAGCCGGCTCCCAAACGCACACCTTCCTCCTCCAGTAACCTCTGGCAGTAAAGCACATCTGCCTCCACTCCTAACATCTGGAATAAATCACCTTGACCCATTGTAATTAAAGCTTTTCAAGGCATAATATGAGATATGATGCACAACATGAATCAACTTAATAATATTTCTTATAATCAGTGCTTCTTTTTCTTTTTTAAATATTCAGAGAATAGTATATTCTTGTATTAATAATAAACAGCCATAAGCCTTTGTAAAAAAGTTTTGGGCTTGAGGTCCAGTGGCGATGATCCCTCACCTTGGCCTCCTCTACCATCTGAGGTGGTAAATGCAGACGGGGAAAAAGAAAAATTCCCCCCCTCGCTGGTTGGCATTTGATCCCTGATAGATCATTCAGGAACTCACAAGCACGCTGAGCATTCTGGGACAAGGTTGTCATAGAGTGAAGAATCTCCTGCAATTATTGAAATGATTTTAAGTGAAGATGATTGTGAAAGGAATCATTCATAGTGAAAGAGCAACATAGAGGCCCAATTCCAAACCGCCCCCAACGCACTCCCACTCTGTGAGTGAACTCGTCACACCCACAGCTGAATGAGGCTTCCTTCTTTAAGGTGGAGGGTGTAAATACAGCTTTGGGAAAAACTTGACTTTCTCAAGGAAAAACTTTTCTTAACCATGGTGAGCATCTATTATTATAAAAACTCAATCAATCGTGGCATTCAATTTTTTTGTAAACCTCGTTTAATTTTTAGATCAGATATTTATGATCGTTTTTGCAACAGTCACTATAAATATACTATCAGATGCACACGTCTGCCGTTTTTTCAAGATAAGACACGGGTGTATGATCCAAGCAAAAATATAAAATAAGATTATGATGTAACCTTGAAGTTTTAGCATCTGTATGACAATGTGACATTTCTATATCTGTGCATTTTACTAATGCATTTTAGCACAGAACTATGTGTACACAGCGTGTTACATGACGGACACAAACAGCGTTGCACATGGTCAGGTAGGCAGGTGGTTGGTCGTAAGAGATGCTGACTAACTGTTGGTTGGCCACTCCCACTCCCTACTTGTTGGTTTGGAACAGCACTCAGTGTAGCTGACTCTCCACGCAACCATCAAACGGAGTGGAAGTGAGTAGAGGGAGGGTGTAGGGGTTGGTTTGGTATTGGGCCAAAACTACCCCCATACTGCAGTTTCTCGCAGCTCTACAGCAAAGTGTATTTTTGCGTCTTTCAGCTCCTTGTTCTGTATTTTCAGCTCAATTGTGACCATATTGTTTTTGCCTTCATCCGCCATGTTTTTAGATAAGTTACACATTAAACTACCTAAAATGGCCTGACTAAAACAGTTTTTGGAAATATCCTGCTGACTGAGCAGTGTTCCTCCTTGGCTAACAATAGAGTTATTAAAGGGGGGGTAGGTAAGTTTCAGAAACCGGCTCGAGTGCACTAAAATTTGAAAGTACACAGCCGAAAAGAATCCGCCCCTTCCTTCAGACTTCCTTACAGAGCACCTCCTCCAACACACATGAACGCGCACATGACTTAGGTTGGCTATATAGTTCAGGGGAATTGTAAACCATACAAAACCTGTCCAAGAGAAAAAGAGCGACCACGGCGTCAGATTTCAACTCGGTGTGTATGGGGGTTATTCCCTATCTTTATTCAAGAGCGTGGTATTTACATTTGAGAGCATACTTTATTGATTTCCTTCACTCAAACCCTGTCATCGCACCAAAGACAAACCAAAGAGTAACCGCCCTTACGGGACGCTGTAATAAGTAAAACGAACGCACCCGCAAGGACACCTGGCCTCCTATTGGTTGAGGGATTTTGACAGGATTGTTCCACAAAAGTTTCGAGCGCGCAGAGAATAAATCTGAGAGCAGAAAAAATCCGTAAGCAGCAATATATCTGAGTGCAAGCGTACAGTTTGAGCAGAAGCAGAGCAAATCTAAGTGCAAGCAGGCACTATTTGAGTGCGAGGACAGGGTTTGAGGGAAATAAATACATAAAGTATGCTCTCAAATTTAAATACCACGCTCTTGAATAAAGATAGGGAATAACCCCCATAGGTGTGTTCCATCAGTTGTCGCCATCGTTGAAAAGCAACTCCGATATTGACTCTGGTTTGAATTCTCCTAGTTTCCACTTTGTTTTTGTTCCTAATTTGCTCCGTTACATTATTTCTTTTGCCACCAGTAGACGATGTTGAACCTAACTCTGCCATGGTGAAAGTGGCCGCCTGTTGCTGGCGAGTCATTGAAGTACTGCTGCAATGCACGCCCAATGACGGCACGCCCAATGACGGCACGCCCAATGAGGGCACGAGATACATTTGTGCGTGCACGAGATGGAAGGCTGACAGACAGGACGGCAATCCAATCCGTTTAGCCGGCCCGGCTAAACGGATTGGTCGTACTTTTTACAGTATTACGGCTTCCACAGATGAATTTTTTTTATGGATTTTTTGTCAAAGCACTTAAGATATGCATTGATATCGGGATGTTAAGAGCATTCCATGGAATATAACAAAAAGTGTATCTCGAGCCGGTTTCTCAAACTTACCTACCCCCCCTTTAATGTGGTGCATTTATATAACTATATAAGAATATTTGAGAAAACATGGGTTTGTTTTTCCAATACCTGTGAATATGTTTTATAGGAAGGATCTTCGGGGGTGGGTGGATTGACCATGACCTCCAGAGCGAGCTGTGGTAAAACTGGAGGGGTGGAAGGGGCCTGCGCATCTCTTAAATATTTCATCACGGCTGGGTCCAGGTTAACTGCCTCCATATACGCTCCCCTTAGACCACACCTACGTAAACACAGTGTGTTGGGAAACATTTGTATCACACATGAAGAAATATATATATATTTTTTTTTTACAGGCATGGAGAATTTCACCCTTGGCGTGCCTCATGTGAGGAGGCTCTGGGTGCCTTGATGTCACAATAAGATGAGAACCTTATCTGGATGTCTTGAATCTAAATGTAGATTTGGTATGATTATTACTTGATGTGTAAGGAGGGAAGTGTGGCCCTCTGTTTCATTGCATAAAGGATTTGCTCTTAAGCAAAGCAAAGATACTTTTGTGTAGACGAACAGATGGACTAAGGGGGACATTAGGGTTAGGGTTTGGGTTACCATGCAGATATAGAAATCTGAAAAATGCAAGAATAAACCGGAAAATGAGAATAACATGTCCTCTTTAAAGACACTCACTCTCCCATGCAGGCGCTGGATAATGAGTGGAAGGAGACCAGCTCCACTTTCTTTGAGTACTCTTTGTCCATCTCAAACAGGACTCTCTTATAGGAAAGATACTCTTTCCCTTGTCCATACACACTGTCCTGGTACACCTAGAAGGTTTTAGGAAGACAAGAAAAAAGGTAGCTTGTTTGAAATTGGGAACAACTTTTATGAATCAGTGTCCCTGTTAAGCTTGTAATCACCTCATCAGCCAACAGGACGAGGCCCTCGGTTGCAGCAAAACGAATAACTTCCTCTATTGATTTCCTGTCTTGCACATGACCTAGAAGTACATTTAATAGTGAGCAACAATGATTGTAGTTCGGAGATCAGTCAATGTATCTGCTCGCATTTACCTGTGGGGTTTCCTGGATTGCTGATGTAAATTGCTCTGGGAGAACAGTGTCCCCTAGTGGTTCTCAGAGCTCGGTGCAGCTCGTCCAGTTCTACAGCCCAGCCTTGGTCCTCCAACAGCTGGTAAGGCACCAAAGTCAATCCAGCCATGTTCAGCAGTGTGGGCAGGGTGTGTGGGCAGGGCATCGGGGTCAACACACCTGTGCGAGTCTCCCCTTCCCCACTGGCCATCAGGTGCAGAACCATCTGAACACATCCATTAAGAATACAATAAAGATAATGCAACAGTACTACACAGTATAAAACGTTTTGGCATGATTCTTTAATGTGTTTATTCTTAATGCGGTAATTGCTGTTGGAAAAGACTTGGCGACGTGTACCCGAGCAGGTGTGTTCAGACAAGCCAAGACAAGACAACATACATTTCTAAATAGCTGAGTGTTAGAATCTCACACAGTGTTCTGTGTGGCCGTGCATGAGCACAATGTGTTTTTTGTTCACTGGTATTTCATTTATGAGGCTTGGTTCAGTCTTTTTCTCTCGAAGTTTAGAGGATTGTATTGGTCCACTGTGAGGTAGATTAGGAGGCTTCCCCAGCTTTTGTTCAACTGGAAGGTGGCCAATATAAACACTGGGGTTGTCATATGATTTAACTGTAAAGCCAACTGAGACAAATGTATCCTTTGTGATATTGGGCTACATCGATACAATTTGATTGATTGATTGATTGATTGAGCTCGGATGGCCTATCCCTTTTTTAGTTTTCTTTCAATTTTGAGTACAGTTGCTTAGGTTAAAGGCCCTGACACACCTACCCGATTTTGGGAGTCAGAGGCCGTCAGAGGCCGTCAGAGGCAGTCGGGCATTCGCGGCGCCCTACTCAGGTTGGTGTGTCCCGCACCGTCGTTGCTTTACGGCACATTTTCACACCTCCCGCGTCCGATTCAACACGTAGCCGACGCAGGCGACGTAGCAGACGTAAAAGTCGGGACGCCTTCGGTACGCATTCTTTGGTCTCAGGTTGGTGTGTAGCGGCCTTAAAAGCTAAAGCACTTTTTACGTCCTTTACACATTTTTGGTTTCCAGTGTCTCTAGTTTAAGTCACCTTTTTTGTTTAGAGAGGTCGTAACACCTATGGATTGCCATGAAATAAAGTTCAAACATTCATGTATCCCACAGACTCAATTCCTTTGACTACTCCACTACGATTAGTTTTGTAGGTGAAAAGTCTCAACAATGTCCTATTGAATTGTAATATATTTGGTGACACTCTTTACAAAGAGTGCCGACAGCCGGTCAGAATAGTCCTTGCACCAATGGTTTAGTTTATAACTAAATTCCTGCAAAACAAACGATATTCCCATCAACCTTCTGGATTTGTGTTTAGTGCTTATTAGCCAATGTTAGCATTTGTACACACATAACTAAGAATATGAACATAGTAAACATCAACATGTCAGCATTGCCATTGTTAGGATGCTGACTTTCAAAGCTAATTAATGGACGTTTATTTGTAATACAGAATTAAGATGTCTGTTTCATCGCCAAAAAATGCCACTACTAATCATACTCCAAAGATACTTTATCATCCTACCAACAATGTCTTCGTAGAACCAGAGGAGATGACGATGTCTTCTGGGTTTGAGCTCACTCCACCGTCTCGCCTCATGATAAACTCTGTAACACTTTTACAGACATATGGTATGCCATAGGCTGTTGCACTGTATGAGCCTGCAATCGAAACATTTTATAGATCAGCCATTAGAGGAGAGTTGCCAGTTAAAGGAATTCTAAAAAATGTGTTGTTGCCTGGACGAATGAATGAGTAGTATTTCCTTCTTACCCACGCTCCTTCCACTGCAGACCCCCAGAAGCGTATTTGCCCTCTGCCTGGCATCCAGGGGAAGGCTTTTTTCATCCAGGAGTTTGGGGTAGACACACGCTGCCAAGACCTGAGAACATAAACAGGTGGAGACAGGCTCCGTTAGTAGCTGTCAGACTGGTGACAGATAGAGAGGTACTACACACACACACACACACACACACACGCACACGCGCACACACACACACACACACACACACACACACACACACACACACACACACACACACACACACACACACACACACACACACACACACACACACACACACACACACACACACACACACACACACACACACACACACACACACACACACACACACACACACACACACACACACACACACACACCTCATTTTAAACAAACCTGCCGAACAAACGAGACAGGCTTCATTCCTGCCCTGTGGGGATCTCCTGTGCTGACATCCATCACCTGCTGGAAGGGTTTCTCGGCTCCCTGAGAAAATAAATGTGTGATATAACTGCAAGGAGGTTGTAAAAAAATATTTTATTTCACCTTACACCTGCACTATAACAGTAATGCTCTTGCAATAGAGTAACCAAGTTTATCTTTAATCTTCTACATGTCATCCACTGGAGGGAATTTGTACCCAGGACATGTTAGCTTAAGCCTAAGTGTTTTAGTATTATAATAATATAAAGTAAATGAGTAAAGCATGAAGTCATTGAGTGCATACAGTTGTTTTTATTTTTAAACATTTTGTATTGTAATTAATAACTCAAATGTATGCATGTGATGAAGAGTGATGGGAAATAATAAATCTTTGTAAAATACTGAAATAAAAGTCCCTAAAGAAGGAAACATTGTGTCATAGCCTCACACAAAAGCAGGATTTACCGGTGTAGCTGTTTAAAGCAAGCTAAATAGATCATATTGCACTGCTGTTACTTACTTTTAGAGAACCATTTAAAAATACGATGCACTGTTACAAACTAAATGACCCAACTATAGGCCCATACAAAAATGACTTAACCACCAGCATCTATTTATAACAGTAAAAATACTATAGACATGTTAATGCATCAGATAGGACAATTTAATAATACAATGTAATAATATAACACTGGAAGCAGGAACATGCAAAGAGAAAACACAAGGGGGACGAACACCTGCCCTTTTGCCTTCCTTGTATGTGTCCTTTTTTGAATTTACATTTTTTTACAAATCAATACATTTCATTTTTGCCCTAACCCCAGTCACAAAGGGTGAACCACACTGAAGTGCCTTAGCCAATCGTCACACAGAGTTGTAAAAAGCCTTGTCTGCATCCTGAAGAGTCTGCTATCTTTTGATACTGGCCCAGTTTAAACTCTACTTGTGTATTATTTTATTATCACAGTTCCTCTCCTAACAGTACAGTGTGTAGCCATATGCTGTGCACAGTCTTGAGTGAATCAAAAATATTCTGTCAGGAGAATGGTGCCCATGCTCGGTTACCCGCCCTCCCTCTGGGCTATTGGTCACAGGGGCGGCCCTGAAGCCTTGGTGAAAGAACGCATGAATACAACATTTCACGCAAACACAATACACATGGACTCTGCAGTCCTGACTGAGGCACTGATGATATGGTTTAAATATGTAGCCGCTTAAAATATGCTAACTAGCTTTGTTTAATGGTGATACCTCTGCTAGCAATGTGTGAATCAGCTGTAAGGGAGGAAAGAGAAGAGAAAGGAGGGGACAAAAAAGAAACACACACGTTTTTAACAAAGGACTCTGAGACAAGGGAAACAGATATACTTCTAAGATTTAGTTTGAGCATTTGTTCAGTATTTTTTGGAGGGGTGAAGACTGTTTTAAACTTAATACTAAGAAACTAGAAAAAGACATGATGTAATTTACTAATATATAGGAAGGTAAGGAATTAAGAAATGTTGACTGTAAAAAGTCTAAAAGTAGTGATGATTCCAGGCATAATATATTTTAAAAGTTTTAAAAAATCAACAGCTTGACCTTTTAAGAATTCTTGCCCCTGCACCTCTAACATCCTCTGCAGCGCAGGTTTCATGCTTCATAAAGGTTGGTAGTAAAGATAAAGAACTTTACGGATCAATACTCCATAAACCAAATTGATATCAATATCTTCAAAACATTGCAGTATGACAAATAGGAGACTAGTATTGTGTGGTTTTGGTGGTTCGTTTTTGCATATTTTTGCAGAATGTCTTTCTGGCGTTGCACTTTGTAGACGGTCCCTTCCACCCGTCTCTCCTCGGGCTGCAGAGAGACAAATGTCGAGCTCGGAAGACAGCGCGTATTGGCTTGTCTGACAATTGCAGGGGCGGTTCTAGGGGGGCCAGTGCCCCCCTAACACTGACCTCTGACCCCCCTGTGGCCCCCCTAACAATGAAAAGTGTTTTTTTAAATGTATATTTTCTGGTACTTGGTTTGCCAAAAACCGCAGGATTTTGTTGCTGTAATGTGAGATTGTGCAGACACCCTTATGTAAAGTAGAGATGTAACTGTTCATTGCCTTTATTTTTATATAAATATGGTGTTAGTGCAAACATTGCACTATAACTTAAGCTGAAGCTAACAGTAATAACTATAAGATCTATCTGAAATAAATAAGTATACTGAAACAAATACCAATAACTGTATTGCATTGTTTTCTTATGCGCCATTACTTCATACTGTCTAGTTCTCTTTTTCGTCCTGCTTTTATTGTGCCCCCCTCAGAAAATAACTGGCCCCCCAGTGGCCCCCCCAGTCAAATTGGTCTAGAACCGCCACTGGACAATTGGTACGTCCACACAGCAGCGTTAAAAAAATCTTGGAGGTGGGTGTATCTGAAGCTTGGGGATTTTTTGCGAGCAACGCGACCAACAACCAATCACATGAATCTCCCGCCCCTGACATAGAAAGCAATAGCAATGTTAAAACGAAGTAAACTGGATATAAACTCCCCAAAGAGGCGAAAACCTACCAGTTTCACCCACTGTCTCTGCCACCTAAACGGGATTTGATTGGCTGATGTTTCCACCTCAGCTTCAAAAGTTGAACATTGCTCAACTTTTGAAGCCTGAGATGCCTGGAAATCTCCGCTTTGCTTCCCACAATGCAGTTCGGCGAAAAGTGAGGCAAAGTGACGTCACCCCATTCAAAGTGAATGGGCAGAAGCGTTGGAAGATTTTTTTAACCCTGCTGTGTGGACGGGCCGGGTGACGTCGTAGCTCGTTGTCAACCTTGTCAAAGACACGATTTTTGAGTAATGTATCCGTCGAAAAATGTATGTTGCTGTTAAAACACAAGTTTTATTTTCACTAGTATTGGAGCCTTTTACCTTATCGTTAACTTAGAAAAAATATCTGAATACGTCTTCATATGATTTCCCCAGTAATTTCTCGAAGGTTCAAATAAAAAAGGTTTCGAATGTGCGGTTACATTGTTCTAGAGCTGTCTTTCGGCTTGTTATGACATTAGGGCAGTGGTTCTCAAGTGGGGGGCGCGCACCCCCAGGGGGGCGCAGACGCATGACAGGGGGGGGGGGGGGGGAGAGACCAGGAGGAAAATTGGTTATTAAAAAAAAAAAAAAAATCATATTTTTTAAAATTATTGATTCGAAAATAATATGATGCAGTACAGTACTACTACGTCTGGGTCTCTGTTTCATTAAAGCTCGGCTCTGTGTGTGTGAGAGAGAGAGAGAGAGAGAGAGAGAGAGAGAGAGAGAGAGAGAGAGAGATAGAGAGAGAGAGAGAGAGAGAGAGCGCACCGGTACCGGAGATCGTTGATGTTAGCTTCTGGTGCTAGCGAGCTACGCTAACGGATATAAGGAGTTTTTTCAACAATAAAGTGAGAGTCAGACTGAGAGGCTCGGAGAGCTAAAGGACTCTCTGAGTGTTATCTCAGTGGGTCTCAAACGTTTTGGTCACCATTAATGTAAACAATTATTTCCGAGGCACACGTTTATATGATCATTATAGTTATAAAAAAATAAGAGAATAAATTAAAAACAGGTATGAAATACTATATGACATTAAAAAATGTATAAAGTTTAAAAGGGAGTGATTTGTAAAATATCCATAAAGAAATAGTAAATCTGTTTACAGTTCTGTGTTGAGAGATGTATCCATAGATCTCTTCATTTTGCTCTCAACGTGCACCAGATTGATGCTTTTAACTTCAATATTTAAAAATAAATCTTCCCGGGGGAGCTTGCCCCCGGACCCCCCTATGTGAGGTCCACACACCACCTATAAAAATAGCACTTAACCTCTGCTTACACCTATATGCCGTGAGCTGATTATCGAGCCTTCATTGTAACAGTCGCAGGTACATTGTGTCAGAGTCCTGCATCGGGTCGGGTGACCCGCAAAAAAGGTGATTCGCGGGTGGTATTTTTTCAAACGCTTTTTTCCGGGTTCGGTTCTGGGTAAAACAAAGAAGATGCGGGTCGGGTCGCGGGTATTGCATAATAAATATATTAAAATAATAATAATTTAGTTTAATGTTTAAATCCTCAGACCTCTCCCCCGCGGGACCGCGCATAATCATAACCTCTGCAGCGCATCAATCTGCTGCTGAGGTGAAGCTCTCTAGCGGAGAATACAGCATTTTCAATAACACTTCCTCAAGAGCGAAATCCAACGTCTGGGAGGCTTTTGGTGTCATCCTAGATGGAGACAATAACCAACATCCCACGCTTTTTGAGACAAATATGCAACTGCGTGTGTTAATAAACGTTTTCACTGCTCATATATATGCGGGTTC
>JAPTMU010000362.1:117500-189455 GCA_028583405.1 Pogonophryne albipinna | reverse complement strand
GCAGTCCCTCACTCACTTTGTTTTATTCAGTACGAGAATTGAGCTGGAGCTTGTCCTGCCAGGAGTTTGTAAATCTGGGCTGAAATGGTGTCAGGGCCATTCTCATACACACATGCAGGTGCTCATTGGTTAGCCTCGGTAAGCCTGCCCTGCTTTAGTTTTAATTTTGATTCTGGTTGACTGATCATATTGGGCTCTGAGACTGCTTATCTTTTGTGACCTCAGTTCTGACTTGAGAGGGAATGTTTGGTCAAACACTTTGTGTTTTATCTCATAGTGGCGTTTTGGCACTTTTAATGAGCACCACGGTCTCAGAACAAATGAGACACACTGGTTCTGTGATCCCAGTGGGAAGGATGAACATGAATGAGTCCACTCAGGGTTAAAAGCTGTGGTCTCACTGTCCACTTTCCTCTTCTTGGAGAGCGCCATGTGTAATTATTTGTCTCTCCCTGTCTGCCGCTAACACGCCTGTTCACTCTCCTCTCAGTCTTCTCTCCCTGTATCGCTAATTATTCTCTTCACTCACTTTCCTCTCTGCTGCGCTCTCACCTCTTCTTCTGTGTTTCTCTCCCTGTATCGCTCACTCGTCTCTTTCGCCCCCTGTTGGCAGCGGTTAAAATAGAATCGCCCTGTCAAAATTGAAATCCCCTATTAATGTATTGATTATAGGTCCGGGTCCGTATAGGTCGGTGTCTGGGTCCGGATCGCGGTCCGCCTGTTGCCGACCCCTGCTCTAGTGATATGTGTCCTGTGTGTAAACCATAGACTGTATATATAAATGGACGTAGGGTCCGTGACATCACCCATAGGATTCTGCAGTTGCCGAGAAGCCCTTAGTAGGCGGTGTCGGCCACTAACGGCTCGACAGTGACGTCAGAGTTCAACTCCCGCCTGCTCCAGCCTGATCCAAATAAGGGCAAAGAGGCGGAGCCAAGGCGGGACCTCCTGCCACCGAGCTGGAAGTTCCAGAGCTAGCTGAAGCTACCAAGCTAAGCTAACATGCTCCCCTTCTGCACACTGCCGTCGCATTTTACGTTTCTAAGGTAAGCGGACATGAAACTATTCAGCAAAACTATAAATAATAATCTAAGTTATTGAGTTTTTAGCATAATACTTCAGAATCTTAAAATCCCTTAATGTTTGTATGCAATTGTGGTAAATTCAACACTGGAATCAAGCAAATATTAATATGTTTGCATGACATTAGTTATTGCTAGTTAGTGCTCTTACCTGTGAGGCCTCCTCCAAACAGCATAATAACCAGACTGTATCATTAAAACTAAGTACCAGTTCTAGATCCTTGACTTTAGACAAACAATTCAAAAGACAAAATGTATTTAAAGACCAATCTGTATTTGAATGTGCCTCTCATATTCAGTGTGGACGGATTGAGACAGCCTGGTGTCCAGAGAGCTGCAGAGACTTCAGGGAGAAACCTCTGTGTGATGGACGTCCTGTCTGTTGGTTTGGAGAGGACTGAGGGTCTTTCCTCTGCGAGGAGGACCAGGCCTGATGGAGGAGCCCATGCTGGGCATAGCTGATACCAACTGCACAGGCCTAGTCTGTCACTTTATTTGACTAAATGTGTTTACTTATACATTTAATAGGTTTACACCTTCTGTCCATATGTGCTTTTTATTTAAAACATTTTTGATTAACTTTTGGTTCACATTTCAATAAATTGTATTTGCACTCCTTTTGTCCATTATTCTTACTGAAAATGTTAGATTACACATTCACATCTGACTGAAGATTGGCCCCATTTATTTGTGACGTTGCAAACTCTGCGGTACAAGGCACAAGTGTTGTGAAGCTCATAAAGTGAGGCAAATAGAAATAATCAGCTGATGGAGTGTAGATGTGGAAATAGGTGCATTCGATCAGCTGACTGTGTTTTCACAATAAAAGTAGTTTCTTAGTGAATGTCCTGTACTGGTCTTAAAATCTCATAACATCAGCTTTTAATGTTCCTCTTGGATGTTCTTCTTGACCCTCAGAGAAGGAGAAAATGTCGTGTCTTTCAGGCATGTCCTTTCCTAACAAAATGACAGGAAACATAAAACATATTATTGCAGAACAAGTGTGTTATTTATGAAAGCGGTGTGTTTGTGTGTTTAGGGGCTGTAGATATAATTATTTTGTAATTGTAATGTTTTTTTTTATTTCAACAGTGAGCTACAAAGTAGTGTTGTCACAATACCAACATTTTGGTTTCGATACCAAGTCAAGAATTGTGATTCCGATTCTTTTCTTTTATTATTTTCATGATCAATACAATTGTAGTTTCTGTTAAGTGTTTTCTTACAACATGGTCTCTTCTTTATACTTGAGTTTATGGGATTTATTTGATAGTTAACTTTATATTTTATTAACATGTAATAGTACAGTAATATAAATAATGATTGACAAAATGTACATTGCAGATGTTAGCCACATTGGTAAGTTAGCTAAAAAGATAGCCATATTAGACAGTTATCATTGCCATTAATTGCCTCGTTTGTCACAAAATAAATTACACTTGTTTGACTTAGATTTGAGGGCATGGGCTTGAGCATGATGTAATTATGTTATCACATTCGCTAACCTGTCTGTCTTTAAATTCTTTAAACAGCTCTGGATGCCGGTCGGCGAGGTGCTTAGCCAAGTTTGATGTGTTGGCTCCCTTGGTTTGCAGGGATCTAAAACATGTCTGACAGACAGGCCTCGTGGTGTCCGTAGGCTTGCCCTCACTGTCAGAGATATAGCTAAAATACTTCCAAATTTCGCTTCTGGCGTCTTTTTGTCAACAAGCCGGGGCGCAGCCGCAGTTGCACTCCCACTTGCAGCCATGCTTCTCGTTTTCTCACATGCTCTGTCAGCTAGCGCGTGCATGAGAAAGGGGAGGGACTACAGCAGTGGTTCTCAAACTTTTTCTGCCATTCCCCACTTTGAACAGGTGGGCCTTTTCAAGCCCCACCTGTCGTGAGCTACTTTTACTCCTCTCTTTTGAGTTTTTTGCAGTGTATATATTTAGCACATTTTAACATTATATGCTTACCTTTAACCTTTGTGTGCCGTTTGGGTCTGTGGGACCCGTTTTCAGAGTTTACTAAAAGAACATGTATGCAATTTAATTATTTTAACCTGCTTTATTTTAAATGTTGAAGTGAAATGCAGCAATCTCTTTGAGCACCAGATTAATTTATAGATACAGCTCTCAACACTCGAAAGGGAGCTGTATGCTTTTCAATAATCCAAACATCTTTAGAATATGATCACAACCAATAACAAATCATTTGAACTTGTTTATTCTTATCTTATGTTACCTAGTTAGCATTCTCTCTTTTTATTTATGCATATTTTACTAATCACTCCCCTTTTAAACTGTTTTTTTCTTTTTTCACTGTCCTATACTCAGGGTAGGGAGGGTTACTTTGTAAATGTAATCAGTTACTGAATACTGAATACATGGCTCTGAAAGTAATCCGAACGTATTCAGATGACTTTTAGAATACTTTCTTTTTCCATAACAGATGGGTATGTTTTGGTGAACAGGAGACACGTATTTTACTGTTTTAATGGCTTATCAAGAACTCAAACACAACATCTTGGTGTCATTCTGGACAGCTCTCTCATCTGCACCCCACATAAAAAACATCACCCGGACTGCATTCTTTGTACCGTCTTAAAACCTTTCCTTGGAATATGTTATGCATTGTAAGGTGTCCTTGGGTGCTTTGAAAGGCGCCCCTAAATATAATGAATTATCATTATTATTATTATCTGAAACGATGTAATAACTTTTGAAACTTTTTCCAGTCACTTGCCCCATGCATTCAGCAGCAGCAGGCCATTCACTTTGATTTGATCCCGTTATAAATGTCATCATTTCGACAATAAAGAAACGCTACATAAACGTTATCTTGCACATTTTATCTAACCATCTCCGTTTCTAACTTTCGATATATTTTAAAAGAGATCTCTCTCTCTCTCTCATCTGCGTGCGGGGGCGGGGCCTCACAGACACGCTGCATCTCTCTCTCGCTCACAGACATGCTGCAGCGCTGTGCAGTGTGCACACAGTTCTGCCGGTAATGAATATTACATTTTGTGAGGAAACTTTTCCACCAATAATTCCAATAAGTATTCCAAAATGTATTCACTTCAGGTTTACGAAAGTAACTGTATTCAGATTACTCGTTTTTCAAATGTAATGCGAGCTGAATACAGTTAGCCTACTTGATTTTTGTATTCTGATTACGTAACGCCGTTACAACCAAACCCTGCCTATTGGAATGATTTCTTACTTTATTCTTTACAATATATTAAATAGATAAAGGTGTGCTCTCTCGCTTTCTCTCTCTGTCTCGCTCGCTCGCTCACAGAAGCTGTGTGGTCCTCCGTGGCGATGACGGCTTGCGTTAAAAAATAATAAACATATTTGTAAAGTGGGGGGACACAAACGGGATTTCGAAAAGTGTCACGGTTAAACTCCTTTATTATGAAGTGGTGAGGTGCCGCTCCACATTGCTTTTCTTCCCGACTGCAACGTGTGTGTGTGTGTGTGTGTGTGTGTGTGGCTGCTGCCTTTGGTGGGCCGCTGGCTCTGGCATAGGTGGACTTTCACAGCGCCGGTACCGCATCCGCCACCGCAAACACCCGTTGCGAGTCTCCGGCTGTAACAGAACACTACCACCCGCGAGGACCAAGGTTTGATTCCGGCCTGAGGTCCAAAACATTTATTTAAAAAATAATAATAATCTCCCGTTCATCGCGTCCATTCACGACCCACCCATCACATCTCTGCGCCCCACCAGTGGGGCGCGCCCCACACTTTGAGAAACGCTGGACTACAGGCACGGCTGCAGTGCAGGGAGTGGAAGCAGAGCGCTGAACACACACGGCTCTTATTAAAACAGCGCTTTCTCACCGGAGTACTTTTCCTCGTCATTCTTAAAGTACCGATACTAATGAAACGGAGGAATCGTAACGTTTTTAACGGCAGGGTATCGCGGTACCTTTCAAATATCGGTACACCTTGCAACACTACTACACTGAACAAAAATATAAATGCAACACTTTTGTTTTTGCTCCTTTTGCTCCCATTTTTCATGAGATGAACTCAAAGATCTAAAACATTTTCTATAGTGAGCACTTCTCCTTTGCCGAGATAATCCATCCCACCTCACAGGTGTGGCATATCAAGTTGCGGATTAGACAGCATGATTATTGCACAGGTGTGCCTTAGGCAGGCCACAATAAAAGGCCACTCTGAAATGTTCAGTTTTATCACACAGCACAATGCCACAGATGTCGCAAGTTTTGAGGGAGCATGCAATTGGCATGCTGACAGCAGGAATGTCCACCAGAGCTGTTGCCCGTGAATTGAATGTTCATTTCTCTACCATAAGCCGTCTCCAAACGCGTTTCAGAGAATTTGGCAGTACATCCAACCGGCCTCACAACCGCAGACCACGTGTAACCACACCAGCCCAGGACCTCCACATCCAGCATGTTCACCTCCAAGATCGTCTGAGACCAGCCACTCGGACAGCTGCTGCAACAATCGGTTTGCATAACCAAAGAATTTCTGCACAAACTGTCAGAAACCGTCTCAGGGAAGCTCATCTGCATGCTCGGCGTCCTCATCGGGGTCTCGACCTGACTCCGGTTCGTCGTCGTAACCGACTTGAGTGGGCACATGCTCACATTCGATGGCGTCTGGCACGTTGGAGAGGTGTTCTCTTCACGGATGAATCCCGGTTTTCACTGTTCAGGGCAGATGGCAGACAGCGTGTGTGGCGTCGTGTGGGTGAGCGGTTTTCTGATGTCAATGTTGTGAATCGAGTGGCCCATGGTGGTGGTGGGGTTATGGTATGGGCAGGCGTATGTTATGGACGACGAACACCGGTGCATTTTATTGATGGCATTGTGAATGCACAGAGATACCGTGATGAGATCCTGAGGCCCATTGTTGTGCCATTCATCCACGACCATCACCTCATGTTGCAGCATGAGAATGCACGGCCCCATGTTGCAAGGACCTGTACACAATTCCTGGAGGCTGAAAACATCCCAGTTCTTGCATGGCCAGCATACTCACCGGACATGTCACCCATTGAGCATGTTTGGGATGCTCTGGATCGGCGTATAGGACGGAGTATTCCAGTTCCTGCCAATATCCAGCAACTTCGCACAGCCATTGAAGAGGAGTGGACCAACATTCCACAGGCCACAATCAACAACCTGATCAACTCTATGCGAAGGAGATGTGTTGCACTGCGTGAGTCAAATGGTGGTCACACCAGATACTGACTGGTTTTCGGACCCCCCTAGACCCCCCCAATAAAGCAAAACTGCACGTTTCAGAGTGGCCTTTTATTGTGGCCAGCCTAAGGCACACCTGTGCAATAATCATGCTGTCTAATCAGCATCTTGATATGCCACACCTGTGAGGTGGGATGGATTATCTCGGCAAAGGAGAAGTGCTCACTATCACAAATTTATTCAGATTTGTGAACAATATTTGAGAGAAATGGTTATTTTGTGTATATAGAAAATGTTTTAGATCTTAGAGTTCATCTCATGAAAAATGGGAGCAAAAACAAAAGAGTTGCGTTTATATTTTTGTTCAGTGTACAAAGACAATCAGATTATGAATGAACAGTATGAAGTTCATCAACATTGAAATATATGTTATTATCAAAATAATATTTAACTGTTATCAAAACGTAGTGCAACTGTAGAAGCTTGCTCTGTTGTCTCACTGAAAGAATAACTTTTACCACGTTTTTTTACAGACAATATTGAGAGATAAATAGTAGCAGTTCTCACTATATGTTAAATATCTTTGCCTTCAATACATTAAATTAGAAAGCTGACAAAATCATATTGCTTGTTAACATCTAAATGTAACTTTTTGCATGGAAAAAACCCTCAACTTAACTGATGTGTAGGTGATCTAGTATTTAGTATTGTTTAATGGAACGTATATCAGTGTATTCAAGTCAATACTTCATTCATTTAAACCAATATCTTTCTTGATTCTTTGTACAGTATGAAAAAAAGAGTCTTTGTACCTGAGCTGAAGTTCACTGCTGTGAGGAGTCCAGTTCTGTCTCTCACTCTCTGGTCCAGCCTGTCTGCATCACCTGGACACCTTAAACAAACAGATATATGTAAAGTACCATGTGTACAAACAATATAACTGATTCTCTTCTGTTGAACATGTTGGATTGTGTATTGTCCGAGTCAGGGTCCTTTTTATTTTACTGTAACTTTGGAAGTTGTGTTACCAATGCTTACTGTTTATTTGATACCCATTTGGTAATGCAATTAATACAAACAACAAGGTTTGGGTTCGTTCTTCAGATGACTGTGACGTTAACGTGTAAGCTCAATAATGAACTCCAGCTCAACCAACCATATTGTAATATCTAAATAATCATCTTGAAATATGACATTAATAATTGTAATATACACACATCTTATTGTGAGGTTGATTTAACATACACTACTTCGACATTAGCTTGTCTACATACTTGAGCATAGCCAATTTAAATTAACCTTAGCGATGCATACAGTTCCTACCTACATAGTAAAATATCTCTCTAAGTTACAAGGATGACCTTATTTTATCAACCTCAAACATAAGCCGTTTGTTCTACAGTATTATCCTACTTAACGCTTAACACTTGTCTAATTTCGTTTTAACCTTATATATACAGTCTATGATTTTAACTTGGAGGCTACGATTAGCATCGTTAGCACCGATGTAGCTACCACTCGCTTACACGCTGCTAACCCAAGCCTTAACATTCATTACGTAGCTGATTAAAATCATTAACACATAAATAAGTACTCGATTTTCACTTACCGCAAAACCGCATGCATGCACCGTCTGTTTCAACCGCAGAGCGAGTCACAATAGTCCGATATATAAGCATGAACAACAAACAACCACGGCCGGGGTCAAGTTGTGTTCCCTGGATGAACTGAGCAGGCAGAGTCCCAGTAGCTTCACGGAGCAGCTAGCAGAGAGACAAGAAGCTAGCAGCAGCAGTCACTTGACAGAGCTGTCACTCAATGTGACCACGCCCTAATTTATGCAACAACTTTAAGACCTAATATAAATAAAAGGGTCGTGTTAGAAAACAATTCACTCACAGATCCATAATCATGAAGGTGGAATCTAACTATATTCATAATAATATCTATTGCATCCATGGGGAGAAACATGTTTTTTTATGCTTTAAAGTTGGGCATTTTAACATGGGGGCCTATGGAAATTGCTCCTTTCTGCAGTCAGTCCCTATCAGCCAATATATGAACTGCAGTGTGTGGCACTTCCGTATTGGCGTCCCGGCTCTTCCCCAGAGTTTGCCGCTTGGTGTAAACTTGCTGCTAATGCTCCATTTTTATTATATCTTATTGCATCTTTTAAATATGTTTAACTCATGTAATGCCTGAAAACACTTCTGCTGTGACACAATCATTTCCCGGTTTAAGATAAATCATTATTTAAATAAAGTATATCTATTTATCGAATGAGCTAAACCGTCGCTTAGCTTTAGCTGCTAACTGAAGAACCCCATTCCCCAATGGGAAAAATGCTACGTCACGGTGAATGGCGATGCTAATAAGCATATATTTAAAACCATATCTATAGTAAAGAGCACCAACACAACAACTCAAACTGTCTTAAAGACAACTGGTGTAATAAATAACTAACATAAAGTCAGCTGAGCATTACAAATAAACTGTTACTCACTCAGAGCCGAACTGGAATAATAACTGTAGCTGTTAGCCGATAGCCGTTAGCTGTTAGCCGATAGCTTTTAGACGATAGCTGTTAGACTTTAGCTGTTAGCCGATAGCCGATAGTTTTTAGACTTTAGCTGTTAGCCGATGGCTTTTAGCCTTTATTTAAAGATAATTTGAGAAAAATGTTGGCGCACATTTTGTGTTTTTTTGTGAGTTTCTTTCTTCCAAGATTACAGCTGTTGTGTTAAATAAGATAACTTCTGATTCGGCTGAGGGAGCTCAAAGGTTTGCCAAACATAGTTGTGTTTCATTAATGTTTACAAGGTGTGACGGCTGGATTTGATGCCCAACTCTGTCAGCTTCCTTTTGTACGGTTGGTCATAGCTGCAGTTTACGGTGAGAAACTCCTAGTCTGAAAATCATGTGAAGGAACATTTAAATATACTTAACATTTCTAGGGACGTACTTGAATGGTCTCAAGTCCAAAGTCATTACAGAAAGCTTTGTAATTTATTCAGCAGTGATACCCCTCACATTCCTGTTTTTCTAATTTTCAGATCCAAACAATAGTTTATTCAGTATTCTGAGAAAAACTATTGAAAAACTGACTTCAGGAAATCAGAAAAAAAATGTATTTTTCAGAATGTTTTTCATTTTCAATATTTTTTCAAAATATTTGATTCGAGATTTTCTTTTACAATTTGTAGTTCTGACCACAACATTTTTTTTCACTTGTTTGTTTCCCTATTCTTCCTTAGTTTTCTTTGAGTCCTGTCAAAAATAAATTCATGAATGCAGAGCCAGGTAGTGAACAGCAGATGGCGACAAACACCAGCTTTTCTTAGGAACAGATTTACCTGGGCAAAAGGAATAACACAACCGGAAATTAAAAGATTTTCCTTCCTTCTATTTTATTGTTTATCTATTATTATTTATCACATATATGCATTTATCTTGTATTTCTGAAGCCCATTTCCTTACATGTTGCGTTGTCCCATTCATTTATTCATGTAACAATTACATGACTAAATGAATGGGACAACGCAACAGTTTTGTTCTCATTCATTCCCCGTTTTATTTTTATTTTAGTTTACATTTCTTTGCACAAATTAAAATACACATAAGTAACCAATACAAAATGATCTACAGTGCAGGAAGAGGCAGAACACACCATTTAAATAATAAATATAATCTAAAAATGTGTTTATGATGTTATACAGAATGCAATATTATCAAAACATTTCTAAAAAGCTTTATTCTGAAGGTACTCTATCCAGTGACGTCATCAAGGTGTTGTTCAGGTGACTCTTACCTGACTAACTAACAAACACACGCGCTTCCTGGAGCGAGGATGTGATTCAGACAAATTCATCTGAGAATCGGGAACTTTACTGAAGAGGAACTCCACATGGTGTTTAGAAAAACCCTCCGTTTCTAACGTGTTTTTATAAAGTTTGTTTTACTTAAATGTTGTTATCCTCTCCGTGTTGAGGAGGAAGTCGTTTTTACGTTTTTTACGGTGTTTAGTCTCTTAGTTTGAAGGCCTGTCAACATGCTCCTGATCAGTGGTGCGTTCACGGCCCTGCTGCTTCTGCTCTCTGGACTTTCTGCTGCTTTTGGTAAGTAGCTAAAATACATACAGTATTGAAAGAATCACTCAGATGTTTAACTTGAATGAAAGTGTGAATATTATGGGTTAAAAGACCGAATTACTAATACAATTCATGAATTTAAAATGTTATTTAAGTAGAAGTATTATCAGTAAAATTCACTCATAGTGTCCTAAATACAAAATACGATTCAGATTGGCTCTTTTCACAGTGTTCTTATCATATAGTATTATTATTTTTAACCTGTTTGTGTCACTGAGAAGGAGAAATGTTGTCACTTTTGTAGTGTAGTACTATCAAGGCTTCATGTCCTGTTAGCTCATCACATGATTAGTGTGTACAAAAAGGTTTAATCAGTAAAATGCACTCAATAATATTCAGAAATACAAGTTATTATGCACAGAGGCTTTTTTTAAACAGTATTTATATCATATGATGTTACATTAGTCCGTTTTTATCAAGGAAAATGAAGTAATGTGTCACTTTTGTAGTACAGTATTAGTAGGGCATCATGTCATGTAAGGAGATCACGTAAAAAATAACTGAGTGTTAAATGTAGTGGAGTAAAAAGTAAAGTATTTCCTTCTTAGATGATAAGGAGTACAAAGTATATAGTCGTGTAAAATGGAAACACTTAACACTGAAGTCCAAGTAGGTCAAAATGGTACTTTGTTACATTCCATTACTGACTGCATATTGCTCTTTGTACTACACTACAATCTTACAATTACAATAGTTACATTGTTTTTGTGGCAAGGGCCTAAAAAAGAAGTACATTTGTCAAATATGAAATTAATTCCCATTCATGTTTTGCTGTTGAAATGTCAAAAATGAGCGATCGGACCTGACTTTGGACGCTGACTTTCTGTTACAAATAAAAATAAATGCATTTGCAATAGCTAAATAATACAAAAAGATAAGTTACATTTGAATAAAATATAAAAATCTGCAAGAAAATAGTCACCTAATGATTGGTCACTGATGAAAATAATCTCCATTAATTTTTCTCTGTTTCATTTGAACCCCCTGCCCTTAATTAAACATTGACATGATACAGATAAATGCATCTTATCTTTTTTTTTTAAAGAATGACTTCTAGGAAATAATGTTTTGATAAACCTTTGAGAGACACGATAACATAAAATGTTTCCGTAGAGTTATAATAGTGTTCGAGGTCCACGATGAATCGATTAGTCACTCACCACTATTGTTGTTTATTGCTATTAAATATTTAACTTTGTCAGTAGCCAGATACACTTTCTGTATCCCAACGAGCTGGAGCTTACATATTTTTATAACTTATTTGACATCCTAAAAGTACTTCCTTCTTTAGTTCATGTTTTTAAAATGAGTTTTTCTGGAAGTCCCGGCCTCTTTCTGTGTGGTCAGACTTCATGAGGTCACATTTCCCCTTCGATTGCTTTGTTGTTGTTTTCTTCTGAGGAACACAACAGCTGTACACAACTAGCTGCTCTTTGACAACATTGTGCTGCATGCATGTTAAGCGTCCTGCAGCCCTGAACGTTTCTAAATCATTTCACAAGTTTTCCTGCCCTAACTCAGACCATAAATCAAAGGTCAGGAAATATGTGTTTGCAGACCCCATTGTGAAGAAAGGGCGAGCTTTTGATTGACTTATTTTTTACCAGATAACAAATGACTGATGCGTGGTGTGTTTCTGGGAAAACTCATGGCTCACCTTTGATTTAAAGGACCTTCCTTAAAGAGGCGTTGAGGGGTTTTTCCTTTCCTGGAGTGTGTTATAGGTTTTAGTGTAAATGGTCTGCAAAGGCTGTGTTCCCTTCAGAGGGAGTTCCTCTCCCACTCCCCCCTGCCTGAAACAACTCCATTAGACTCCTTTGTTTACTTCCGCAACACAGTGACGTCACTATGTAACACTCACGCTCCTATTGGCTAGCACTGAACATCAGCAGGAGAGGACTCTTTAAAGTAGAGACACTACACACTGATATACACCTGAACATCAGCAGGAGAGGACTCTTTAAAGTAGAGACACTACACACTGATATACACCTGAACATCAGCAGGAGAGGACTCTTTAAAGTAGAGACACTACATACTGATATACACCTGAACATCAGCAGGAGAGGACTCTTTAAAGTAGAGACACTACATACTGATATACACCTGAACATCAGCAGGAGAGGACTCTTTAAAGTAGAGACACTACATACTGATATACACCTGAACATCAGCAGGAGAGGACTCTTTAAAGTAGAGACACTACACACTGATATACACCTGAACATCAGCAGGAGAGGACTCTTTAAAGTAGAGACACTACACACTGATATACACCTGAACATCAGCAGGAGAGGACTCTTTAAAGTAGAGACACTACATACTGATATACACCTGAACATCAGCAGGAGAGGACTATTTAAAGTAGAGACACTACATACTGATATACACCTGAACATCAGCAGGAGAGGACTCTTTAAAGTAGAGACACTACATACTGATATACACCTGAACATCAGCAGGAGAGGACTATTTAAAGTAGAGACACTACATACTGATATACACCTGAACATCAGCAGGAGAGGACTCTTTAAAGTAGAGACTCTACATACTGATAGACACCTGAACATCAGCAGGAGAGGACTCTTTAAAGTAGAGACACTACATACTGATAGACACCTGCACATCAGCAGGAGAGGACTCTTTAAAGTAGAGACACTACATACTGATATACACCTGAACATCAGCAGGAGAGGACTCTTTAAAGTAGAGACACTACATACTGATATACACCTGAACATCAGCAGGAGAGGACTCTTTAAAGTAGAGACACTACATACTGATATACACCTGGACATCAGCAGGAGAGGACTCTTTAAAGTAGAGACACTACATACTGATATACACCTGAACATCAGCAGGAGGGGACTCTTTAAAGTAGAGACACTACATACTGATATACACCTGAACATCAGCAGGAGAGGACTCTTTAAAGTAGAGACACTACATACTGATAGAGACCTTCAATCTAAAACAAAACAAATAACACATAGCACATGTTGAAGAGCTCTTTAGACAAGGCACGTTTATTTATACAGCACATTTCAACCTAACGCAATTCAAAGTGCTTTACATAAACATTAAAAGCATTGAGACAAAGTGCAACAGATTCACATCATACGATGACATTAAAAATACATTTAAAAACAGTCTTTCAAAAGCCAAGAGAATACAAAGTAAAACAGAATAAGACAGGTTTAAAAATACTCAAATAAAAGTTACAGTGCAACTATGAATATGTATTTGTTTTAATAATAACTAAACGCTGCTTCTGCATGTGGAACACATTAGGAACCTTTAATAACAATTATTTTATTGGTTAATATTACTTTATAAGACACTCCCAGTGATGTATTCCTTCTGCTGAAAGACTACAAAGGGGAGGAATGCTGCAGAGCAATAAGGACTTCATAAACTCTGACTCCCTTCTTCTTCCTTATCGGTGCCAGATACCTGTCAGCCGAGATGTTTAGATGATGATACAAAGCTGCAGCATTAAAGGTGTGTTACTGTAATGAATAGATTGAACTTCACAACTATTTAAAACAGCTTTAAGCTTTGTGGCGATAAGTGTTGGAAGAGGTACTCGGATCCTTTACCCTTTACCTTCGTACAAATACTGTGATCGTAAAATACTCCACTACAAGTAAAAGTCCTGATTTTAAAAGGTATCTAAGTGAATGAAAAAAAGTAATGGCATCAAAATATACGTACTTCTTCATGTCTCTTCTACATCAACATGTGTCCCCTCTTCTTCATGTCTCTTCTACATCAACATGTGTCCCCTCTTCTTCATGTCTCTTCTACATCAACATGTGTCCCCTCTTCTTCGTGTCTCTTCTACATCAACATGTGTCCCCTCTTCTTCATGTCTCTTCTACATCAACACGTGTCCCCTCTTCTTCATTAACTAATTTTTGTTCCGGATTTTTTTGGTGTGAACGCGACAAATCGGAACTATATCGGAACTAAAGTGGGAAAAGTACTGCGGTGTGAACACGCCTATAGTGTTCTTTTTGTTATGACCTGGCTCAAAAGGCCACAACAGAGAGGAGACACAGCATATCAACGGTTAACAAAATGTTTATTAAAGCAAGTGATTCAAATCAGCCAAATTAATCAAGTGCAAAGTAAATAAAACATGAGGTGTAAATGCAGGGTGAGTATTGCATGAACATGTATGTGTGAGGGTGTTGAGGTGCACAACAACAACTGAAATAACTATTGACATACTCAACCGATCCGGGTGCCTGTAGGAGAAGCAGAGAGGAGCAGAGAGGCTTTAAATAGCTGCAGGGCACCAGACCCAAGTGCCCTGAGTTACTGCAACCAAGACAGCACAGCCACATCCTCTCTAGATGAACCCACAGGGGCATCGCATTTTTAACCAAATGTCTCTCAGAGGGGCGTGGGGAGGGGCTCCTTATTTTCATCTAAAGAAACAGACAGAGAATCAGCACTTTGGAAACAGGGCTGAAACAGAGGGGATTATGGGTAATGCTGCAATGATCTGTCTGGTGTTTCAGCCAATCAGAGACAGGCTCTGGATATATCTGAGACCTGTGATATATTGATGAAAAACAGTAAAATAGGGGACCTTTTAAGTGTATGAAAAAAAGTAATGGCATCAAAATATATAAGGTAACAATCTTGACTGGCCTTAAAGTACAACATGTAAAAGTATTCATTCTGCACACTTGGGTCAGTGGGTAATTTCCTAACTATTTTCCACCTCTGGTGACGATCCATTTGAACTTTCCTCTCTTCTTTCCTGCAGTTCCTCCACCAACAAACCTGACTGTGATCTGCACGAGCCCCAACGTGATGCTGAGCTGGGAGTTCAGCGAGCAGCAAACAGACACCGAATTCAAGATAGATGTCAGAGGATCTGGAAAGTGAGACTTCTAAACTAATATTTTTAAAAAGCACACAATAATCAAATACAATAATACACAACAAGAATGTAAACGAGTGATGTAAGCTGCTTTGGAAAAAGCGCTACCTTAATGAGAAATAGATACATACTTCATACCACCTTTCTTGAACTTATATTGTTATTTTGATGTTGTTTATTCTTACATGTTGTTCTTTTTGTTTGCCTTTACTATTGAATTCAAATGTATATTCTATATTAATCTTGTGAAATGTTTAATATTATTAAGTCAGAGGATTCAAATTTGGGTTTTATGCCTCTTTTTGAACTGTACATTATCTGTTATGTTTGTTTATCTTTGTGCAAGGCATTTGGTTAACACAATGCATAGATTACAAATATAATTATTAGCTCAAAGCTATAATCTGGCATATTTACACTGGAAACATAACCTGTCTAAAGTGTTCATTAATGTGCATTGTCCCTCATCAAATAAAAAAAACGATTAAAAAAACGATAATCAGAGGTGGAGGTAATACTCAGTTATTGTATTTGAGTAAAAGTAGAAGTACCAGAGAGAAGGAATAAGAAGTAAAAGTCCTGCATTCAAAATGTTCCTCAAGTGAAAGTAGAAAAGTATTCTCATCAAAATATAGTGAAAGACAGTGAAAGTAGTCGTTGTGCAGATTGGTCCATTTCAGAATAATATATATGATATGTTTTATAATGATTGATCATGAAAGTGTTCTCAAAGCTGGTAAAGGTGCAGCTAGTCTGAATGACTTTGTAGACTGCAGGGTAGCTTGTGGATTTACTCCAGGTGGAACTAAAGTCTGATTTAACACTTGATTATATTTCACATCATTCATCCAGATCTGTGAAGTAACTAAAGGTATTAAAGTAAAAGTACAAAGTAGCAAAACATGAATTACTCAAGTCCCTTAAAGTTATAGTATTGAGTAATTGTACTTAGTTACTTCACACAGCTGATTAAAATACTACATTGGTGACGACAATCTGATCTGATCTAATGTATGAAATTCAAGGATTGCTCTGTTGTGTTGCAGCAAACAAAAACATCAATTTTGGGTGAAAGAGCGTCACTTTGATGTCTTTGATTTCGTCTGGGAATCTGAGGCTAGCTTGATGGATTTCTACGGAGTCAATGTGACAGCGTTTCAGGGAGGAAACCGGTCTAAAGAAGCAGAGATCACCTTCACCTTTAACGACTTAAAACCCGCCGATGTAAAATGTGAGTACATGTAGATAAAGATGGCTGCCCTTTATTTAATCATAAAAGTCAAATATCTTTGATTATCTTGACCTTTTTAAATCATAATATTGCCCCATATGAATGCAATATTATAATGCTTATAGACAAGCCTCTTTTTAATAATTCAAAATATTGTAAAAATGAATGTATTGTCATTATTATCTGCTTAATTGTTTGTTTATTTATCTGTTTATTTATTTGTTGTTTTTGTTTTATTTGTTTGTTTTTCAATAACAAATGTATTTCTTTAAGAAGAAAAAAAAAGATATATATGTTAGTAATTGAGTTTTTGGGAGAAGGGGTGGGATTAAATAAGTGTAAACTTCTTCCCCACCCCTTTTCGGATGTGTAATTAAGTAGATCTTTGTTTATATATAATTTAGAATCAGTAATGTTTTTATATATAAATGTTGTATTGTATAATAACTCATGTTAAATGTTTGTATTATTGTTTTACACATCTGAAATAAATCAAATCAATTATGATTATAATAATACTATTCATAATGATAAAAACTTTTTATGGGCATGCACCCTATCGACATTTAATAGCCTGAAGACCTACTATTATTATTAAATATTATAATATTGCTGGCTCAGGCTCGCCTTAAACATCATCCTGGGTCTTTGTTTATTTTATTTGAATATCTTTTCAAACCTATTAATATGATTTATTACATTCGCATTGCCATTTTGTCAATTCTATCGTCTAGGACAGGGGTGTCAAACTCAAGGCCCGGGGGCCAAATGTGGCCCGCGACTTCATTTCATGTGGCCCCACAAGAGCGTGCAAAGAATAATATGTTTATTATACGGTTACATGCTACTTTACAGAAGCATGTTGCCCATGAACTACATGTCCCACAATGCATCTCAAATTTGACTTTTTTCTCAGAATTTGCCATTTCTTCAAAATATGCATTTGTTCTCAGAATTAGATTTTTTTTTTAAAGTTACTTTTTATTTCAAAATGTCACTTCTTTTTAAATCATTGAGACATTCTCACTGAAGAGACTTGCAATTATTTGCTCTAGACTTCTGCTTTCAGACGTAGTTATGTATGAAGTTATTACCCTATCAGATAATAATCCAATGCAGAGGCAATAATGTAATACATTATTTTATATATTAAATATTTATATATGTATTTTTATATAGTCTTAAAGTGACAGCCGGCCCTTTGAGTGCAACCATAATGCTGATGTGGCCCGTGATGAAATTGCGTTTGACACCTCTGGTCAAGGAGGTTATAATTTCATTATGTTTTTTTCTTTTACTTGTTGATCTGTACACGCTATTGGGCTTTATACACTACCAGTGTACCACTACCTCATGAAGCTGAGGGAAGCCAAGAGTGTGCAAAGCTGTCATCAAGGCAACATTGGGCTAATTTGAAGAATCTAAAACATTTTATTTTAACACTTTTTTGTTTACTAGATAATTCCATATGTGTTATTTTATAGTTTTGATGTCTTCAGTATTAATCTACAATGTAGAAGAAAAAAAAATGGGAAGGTGTGTCCAAACTTTTGACTGGTACTGTACATTTAATTTGAATTTTAAATTTGAATCATAAGTTTCACAAATGTTTCTTGGCAGGTCATTTGGTTTTCCCCGATGTGGATCTGGTGGAGACGGATTCAGGAGCCACGCTTAGCTTCAAGAATCCTCTCCACTACTACGAGAAGCTGAAGCAGGCTACCATCGGATCAGACGCCTCCTTTAGATTTGTAGCCTCTTCCAAAACTGTAAGTTTAATAAAGAAGGGCTGCACAATTAATAACAATTTAATCAGAATCACACGAGGCGCAATATTTGTTACAGCCAACATATGTGTAACTAACTATCATCCTGAATTAAGGACTCTCTCAAAAAAAAATACCATGATCATTTTAAAGGGTTCCTATTCTGCACATTTTCCGGTTCATATCAGTATTTAGTGTCGCTACTTTAAAGAGTCCTCTCCTGCTGATGTTCAGGTGTATATGAGTATGTAGTGTCTCTACTTTAAAGAGTCCTCTCCTGCTGATGTTCAGGTGTATATGAGTATGTAGTGTCGCTACTTTAAAGAGTCCTCTCCTGCTGATGTTCAGGTGTATATGAGTATGTAGTGTCTCTACTTTAAAGAGTCCTCTCCTGCTGAAGTTCAGGTGTATATCAGTATGTAGTGTCTCTACTTTAAAGAGTCCTCTCCTGCTGATGTTCAGGTGTATATCAGTATGTAGTGTCTCTACTTTAAAGAGTCCTCTCCTGCTGATGTTCAGGTGTATATCAGTATGTAGTGTCTCTTCTTTAAAGAGTCCTCTCCTGCTGATGTTCAGGTGTATATCAGTATGTAGTGTCTCTTCTTTAAAGAGTCCTCTCCTGCTGATGTGCAGGTGTATATCAGTATGTAGTGTCTCTACTTTAAAGAGTCCTCTCCTGCTGATGTTCAGGTGTATATCAGTATGTAGTGTCTCTACTTTAAAGAGTCCTCTCCTGCTGATGTTCAGGTGTATATCAGTATGTAGTGTCTCTACTTTAAAGAGTCCTCTCCTGCTGATGTTCAGATGTATATCAGTATGTAGTGTCTCTACTTTAAAGAGTCCTCTCCTGCTGATGTTCAGGTGTATATCAGTATGTAGTGTCTCTACTTTAAAGAGTCCTCTCCTGCTGATGTTCAGGTGTATATCAGTATGTAGTGTCTCTACTTTAAAGAGACCTCTCCTGCTGATGTTCAGGTGTATATCAGTATGTAGTGTCTCTACTTTAAAGAGTCCTCTCCTGCTGAAGTTCAGGTGTATATCAGTATGTAGTGTCTCTACTTTAAAGAGTCCTCTCCTGCTGATGTTCAGGTGTATATCAGTATGTAGTGTCTCTACTTTAAAGAGTCCTCTCCTGCTGATGTTCAGGTGTATATCAGTATGTAGTGTCTCTTCTTTAAAGAGTCCTCTCCTGCTGATGTTCAGGTGTATATCAGTATGTAGTGTCTCTTCTTTAAAGAGTCCTCTCCTGCTGATGTTCAGGTGTATATCAGTATGTAGTGTCTCTACTTTAAAGAGTCCTCTCCTGCTGAAGTTCAGGTGTATATCAGTATGTAGTGTCTCTACTTTAAAGAGTCCTCTCCTGCTGATGTTCAGGTGTATATCAGTATGTAGTGTCTCTACTTTAAAGAGTCCTCTCCTGCTGATGTTCAGGTGTATATCAGTATGTAGTGTCTCTTCTTTAAAGAGTCCTCTCCTGCTGATGTTCAGGTGTATCTCAGTATGTAGTGTCTCTTCTTTAAAGAGTCCTCTCCTGCTGATGTTCAGGTGTATATCAGTATGTAGTGTCTCTTCTTTAAAGAGTCCTCTCCTGCTGATGTTCAGGTGTATATCAGTATGTAGTGTCTCTACTTTAAAGAGTCCTCTCCTGCTGATGTTCAGGTGTATATCAGTATGTAGTGTCTCTACTTTAAAGAGTCCTCTCCTGCTGATGTTCAGGTGTATATCAGTATGTAGTGTCTCTACTTTAAAGAGTCCTCTCCTGCTGTTGTTCAGGTGTATATCAGTATGTAGTGTCTCTACTTTAAAGAGTCCTCTCCTGCTGATGTTCAGGTGTATATCAGTATGTAGTGTCTCTACTTTAAAGAGTCCTCTCCTGCTGATGTTCAGGTGTATATCAGTATGTAGTGTCTCTACTTTAAAGAGTCCTCTCCTGCTGTTGTTCAGGTGTATATCAGTATGTAGTGTCTCTACTTTAAAGAGTCCTCTCCTGCTGATGTTCAGGTGTATATCAATATGTAGTGTCTCTACTTTAAAGAGTCCTCTCCTGCTGATGTTCAGGTGTATATCAGTATGTAGTGTCTCTACTTTAAAGAGTCCTCTCCTGCTGATGTTCAGGTGTATATCAGTATGTAGTGTCTCTACTTTAAAGAGTCCTCTCCTGCTGATGTTCAGGTGTATATCAGTATGCATTGTCTCTACTGAGACATGTCTCCATGCTTTAATTTTCAAAGAGCTCTTTATTGTTCTCATACTGCCTGCCTCTTTTCACCCTCTGTCTGAGAGCCCAGTCTGCTCTGATTGGTTAGCTGGCCAATTCTGTTGTGATTGGTCAACCTGCTAAGAGATGTCCCGCCCCCTAGTCTATCGAGTGCAATGTGTTGAAGCGCCAGCCAATAGAAGTATGTTGCATAGGGATGTCACTTTGTTATGGAAGAAAAAATGAGTCCAATGGAGGAGTTTCTGGCAGAGGGGGGGGGGGGGGAGAAACTCCCCAAAAGGCTCGATAGGGCCCCTTTAAATATATCGTTCAATGATGGATGAGAATAATGATCCAAAAATGATCAATAACTTCAATATTGTAAATGTGTACTCTGTTGCAGTATTAAGAAAAGCAACGTTAATGTTTATTATCCATGTTCTGTGACTTTCAGGGTCATTTTAAAGAAAATTGCGGGAAGCACGAAAACTGCAAACTTGATATTGTGTTCCCTGCGGACGTGGAGAAGTGTGTGACGCTGAAGGGAGACCTGCTTAAAATGATTGGTGAACAAGCGTTCAGACAGACCGACAGAATCTGTGCCGAACCAGAAGAGAGTGAGTACGAACTGGAAATACCTGCAGTATAATGTTTACAAATATTAAATGGTGCGACCAAAATGGAAAATAAATTAATCAAGCCGGTTTTTCTAACATACAAATACACAGCATGGACACAGCCATTAACAGGAAGTGGTGGAAGAGGTACTCAGATGTTGTACTTTTGATTTGAAGTCGGTCGGATTAAAACATTTGGAGCAGTTTGTTAAAGTATGGCACGTGTAAAATACAAAATCTAGCCATAAAATGCACGTGATTCAAAATGGCAGACTTCCTGTTGGATTTATAATATGACGCCCTAAGGCTTTTTTGTGTGTCTCAACATGCTACATATACCTAGGAAGTTTCAGACTCATAGGTGAAATAACAACGATGAACAGCCTTTTAGCAACTTTGTAGAAGCGGCTAAAGAGCATTTTGCCTCCACCAAAGAACAAGACCCCTGAAATATACATTTTCCCCCCCAGTCCTGACAATCCTGCCCAAATAAATCCACTGTCGCAGCACGTTTAAGCTCAAAGAAATGTAAAAAAAACATTATAAGGATTTCAATAAGATAAGATTAACTTCCCAATTCTGGAAATGTTTTCGTTGCAGCAACATAAAACAAGGCGAAGGCCCTTCCCTCTGACTTTGTCGATGTTCGGATCCTAATAGTAATAATAAGCTAAATCAAAGTATGTGTACGGAGCCCTGGACCAGAACCTGCGTGGCTTTCTGGGTCAGCTGGGGACGTATCCTCCTGATGTTGTAAAGCGTGTATCTGCAGCAGCGGGTTGTAGCAGCGATGTTTGCAGTGAAGGACAGGTTGTTATCTAGGATCACACCCAGATTCCTTGCAGTCTGAGTCGGGGAAACAACAGAGGGGCCGATGTTGATTGTCAGGTCAAGAGTGGGACAATCTTTTCCCGGAAGGAAAAGCAGCTCAGTCTTGTCAAGGTCGAGCTTGAGGTGGTGAGCAGACATCCACTGAGAGATGTCAGCTAGACAAGCAGAAATGCGTGCGACGACCTGCATTATACATTATGGGAAAGGGGGAACCCCCAAAAATCATAAAAGGACCCTCAAATAAACATTTGAACGTCTCTGTAAAATAACACTGTAATATGAATAAGCACTTTTGCTAAATCAGAAAATGTCCAATCAATAAACAAAGTCAAATGTGTTTTTATTGCAGAGGATCTTACGGTGGCTCTGGTTGTATTGCTGTTCGTCCTCGGCATTGTAATCGTTGTGATTATAGTTATCATCATTAAGGTGAGAGCCTGGACGATGGAGAGCCCCCCTACACCTCCTTCTCTGGTAAGAAGAAATGGAAGAACCCCAAACTTATTATGTGTAATTACGAGGGTTGGGTAGATGTGTATAACTTTTGATATATTTTCAGTAATCCAAAAATAAATGTGTTTCTAATGCATTTTTACTTATTTGAAAAGACTGTACTGCCATTTATATTAAAGAGGATATACTAATCTCATATTCAGGTTCATATCAGTATGTAGTGTCTCTACTTTAAAGAGTCCTCTCCTGCTGATGTTCAGGTGTATATCAGTATGTAGTGTCTCTACTTTAAAGAGTCCTCTCCTGCTGATGTTCAGGTGTATATCAGTATGTAGTGTCTCTACTTTAAAGAGTCCTCTCCTGCTGATGTTCAGGTGTATATCAGTATGTAGTGTCTCTACTTTAAAGAGTCCTCTCCTGCTGATGTTCAGGTGTATATCAGTATGTAGTGTCTCTACTGGGACATGTCTCCATGCTTTAATGTTCAAAAAGCTCTTTATTTTTCTCATACTGTCTGTGCTGCAGCAGCTCTTTTCACCCTCTGTCTGAAACCAGAGCCCAGTCAGCTCTGATTGGTTAGCTGGCCGGCTCTGTTGTGATTGGTCAACCAGCTTAGAGATGTCCCGCTTCTTAGCCTATCACGTACAATGAGTTGGAGCGCTAGCCAATAGAAGTGCGAGTGTTATGTAGTGATGTCACTATGCTAGAGAAGTAAACAAAGGAGTCCAATGGAGGTGTTTCGGTATTTTCTCCTTTGCAGATCAATTACATGCACACAAACCAATATAACACACATGGTGAAAGGGAAAAACCCCAAAATCATAATAGGGCCTCTTTAGATATTTTAATGCTGCAGCTCACAAGTTGTATTTTAAAGACTTAAAAAACGAATTGTTTGGTACAGTCACATCATCACAGAATATCACACATGATCGCAATTAAGTAGTAAGAAGTAACTGCAATTTGTTATTTTTTCCAAATCATTCAGCACAACATCTGACCTAACCCTGCTTAATAATGTGCTTTAGTTGCCGAATCGCAGAGAAGGAGAAGATGGCCCTTTATTAATTGAAGAAGACTTGACTCACATCAGTGTTGTTAGACTGTTCAACAACCCCGTCAACACTTCTTCAGTCAGCTGCGAGGAGGACAGCAGAGACAACAACAGAGAGGACAACAGCAGAGACAACAACAGAGAGGAGAACAGCAGAGACAACAACAGAGAGGAGAACAGCAAAGACAACAACAGAGAGGAGAACAGCAGAGACAACAACAGAGAGGACAACAGCAGAGACAACAACAGAGACAACAGAGAGGGTTTGCAGCCTCTTGATGTGGCGTACTCTGATGGAGGACTTCTGGAGGACAACATGAAAGATGATGATGATTCAGGTGTCCGCTCCAAGGAGGAAGAGGAGGGCAGCAGCAGGGACAGCAGCGGATACCTAAGCAGAGAGGGTGTGCAGCCTCTCGATGCGGCGAACTCTGATAGAGGACTTCTGGAGGAAAACATTAGTGATGATGATGATTCTGCGAAAACTGAGACTGTTTCTATTGAATCGGTGGAGTCGATACGATCACACTTCGATCGCCCTCACGCTCCGTAGGTGGATATGGGTGACGGGGACTAAGCTTACAGCGAGAGGTGAAAACAAACCTAAAAAGACGACTTTATTCTGGATTAAAAGTCATTTTCTCGTGGTTTTGACCTCTCTATACTTTGCATTACAAACAAGTGCATTCATGGAGGTGGTGCCTTTTCTCAAGAAGGGACAAAGACAGTTAAACCTTCTATTTTGTGGTTGTACTGGTAAACATCTACCAATGTTTAAGTCTATCTTTGGTTTGCCTTGTGGCTGTTTTTTAGAGGCAATTCGAGGGGAAAAGGCTGATTGTTTCAACAGCTGCAACACAAACCGGATGGGATTTAAGAAACTTAACATGAAACCTCAGCCTCATGTATATCACTTTAACTATATGTATACAATAACACAGTAGTTAGCATTGCTGTTTGACTCTGTTGTACCCGGGAAACGAAGCGGTGATCTTCAAGTCTCCTGAACATCTCTGACCCTCAGCTGCAGAAATGTTACTTTAACACAATGTACATTATTTTACCTCAAGGGAACACGCTCCATAAGAAGTATGATCGCTCTTATAGTCTCTAAGTATCGGCTAAAACTGGTGGATGTTTGTGCAGCTGTTATTCATGAAGGGAAAGGCTCCATGTCTTGTTTTTACATTTGGGGGTTTGGTTTTTAAAAAGGGACATTTTATTTTTAATATTTATAAAACAGTTCCTACTTGCATCAAGTGGTATAAAGTTATGTAGATAATTTTCAGTTTATTTGACCAGGTTTAGAGCAAGATTTGTCATCATCCAAATCAAATGTCTTTTTAAATATTAAGAGAGGGACTACTTCTTTGGTAGAAAGTAGTTCCAATGAAAAAGGCAAAGGTCAGCATTGTCAGCCAAAGAAAATAACCTGGAAACTTGTTCGGATTTTAAAAGGAATTTGGCTTTCAGCTCCAAAACCTCCACCTTACTAAGTTCGACGAGAGGTAAAATGTTTACCACCGGATGAGATTGACTGTACCGGTTTTACTGTGTTTGAACCATAGAGGTTCGAACACACCGTCAAATGTGGACTTTCTGCTCTAGGCAGCAGATAATGAGGCGTTCAAATGGATGCCACACCTGGGAATGTATCTGCAGGTATCTCTGTGTGTTTCCTGTCAAACCAGCTTTGATGTGACGTGTGGGAGTTTCTTTTGTTCGCATCAAGAGAAGTATTTCAGGGTTGCTCATATTTTTTTTATTGCTGTGATGAAATTACCTATTGCGTAAAAGTGCTTTTTAAATGGTTGCTTTGAATGCTACGGCAGAGGATAAGGGCCACACGTGAACAAAATGTTTGAGATCAGAGCTTTTTGAACCGAAATTGTCAGAGAAAAAGTGGGAATTCTGACTTTTTTCTGAAAAAATTATTTCGCCATCAACATTTTAAGATTACATTTATTTATTTATATTTGAATTCTGACTTAAATTTCAGATTTTTTCCCAGAATTCTGAGATTCAAGTCAGAATTCCCACTTTTCCTCAAAATTCGTAATTTTCTAAAAAGACAATATTATTTTTCTTCTCAGAATTCCAGGATTAAATAACTTTTTTTCCCACTTTTTCTCAGACCTCAATGTGGCCCTAATCCTCTTTCGTAGAATACTACCTTTCAATACCTCATCTCTAACATTTTTAACAGCATGGTAAGCTGAACACTGCAAGAGAATGTTGTCTCTGAAATAAGATGTATTTGTTTATTTAATAAGGAAACGTCCATTTCTACTTTTCCCATGACTTGTTTGCATGAGATTGAAATATGTTCACGTGTCAAAGATTTGCTGATATGATCTTTGAATAAATGGCAGTGTGAAAGAATCAGATCACCTGCTGTGGGGCAAAGTGCACTTTGATAAGATCAACAGGAAATCTCAGGTTGCTTTTGAATTTTTAATAAAGACACAAACAATATTGATATCTTCTTTTGCTAATTTCAAATATAAGGAAGTGTTGTGTATTGATATACATTTTAATGATGAGATTACAAAACGATATGTTGAGAAAAATAAGCATTTTCAACAATCTTGTACCTTTTTCCATTTAATTAAAGTAACTTGTTAACAGCATAGTTTGTAATTTATTGGGATTATGCTTTTGGACAAATTGAGAAGACTGATACCACTCTAATAAATATGAAGCTATATCAGTGCCCTACGACTGTTAGCACATACACTGGAAACGGAGCTTAAATCTGCCCGAGAACGCCTCTGAAGCTCAGTTTTAACATGATAAATGTCATTAGTTTAATTGTGAAAAATACAACAAATAAATATTAGCAGTTTGACTGTTTTTGGTATCTTTCAGAGGCAGGAGGTATTATTTAATTTGTACATTGTTTTACTTAATTTATCCATTTCTTTGCACCTTTTTTTTCGTATCTAGGTTGTTTTTACTGTATGAAACTTAATTTATCTTAAACAAAATCACTTTATAAAGTAACAGTCTTATTATTTACCCCTCTAACGTGGCCATTTGTTGTTGCATTCTGCATCTGTGCTTCTTAAACACATGTATCGACTTCCAAGGTGCATGGAGAAGCCAGCAACAGTTATGCAACAGCCAAAATGCATTTGTCTTACAATACAAACATCTATAAACTAAAGGTACTAATGACACAAATAACGTTAATTTGTGAGCTTCAGAGGAGCCTGGCTTACTGTATACACTTGTTTCCAGTGTTTGTGCTAAGCTAAGTTAGCATTGGGCTGCTTCAGTACAGACATGAGTGGTATCGATCTTCTCATTTATCACCTGCAATAAAAGCGTTTTAATATCCAAAAGCAAGTTAACCGATATGATCACAAAAACAAAATCAAATCAAACTTTTTAATAATCTTCCTTCTACTCAACACCCAGCATGTATTAATCCTGAGCTGGTAAACTGTAGATAAAGTTCATTTCTTCCTCTTTTAAAGTTGCATCTCGTGATGATTCGAGGAGATTGGAGCCTCGGCTCCCCGTCAGTCGCCCTGTTCGGACTCGTTTCTCAGCTCCACTGAAGTTAAGAGTCCACTGATGGCGCCTCAAAGCGGGGTAAAGAAAGTCAGTGTGGGCAGAGTTTGTTTATTAAAGCTTCATGCCTTGAACGTTGGCTCTCAGGCTCAACATCTGCTTCTCCTGCCGCACTTTCTCCTCCTTAAACGCCGTCTGGTTGGCTTTCTTCTCCACTCTCCGCTCCTGTTAAACACACAGAAGGAGCATTTAACACATTGTGAACTGATGAAATACTTTAATGACTTATCGACCTTTTATCGACATATTTTCCTCCATGGTTGGCATTGTTATTATTTTCTCGAGGTACATGGATGGGGAAGGTGTTTGACTATAGCCGCTTTCACACCAAGTACTTTGCCGTACTTAAGCCCCGGCCACACGAGGACGATAACGCAAACGGACCGCAATCGTTATCAAAAAAGTCTTCCGTCCACACGCAACAGGCACCAGAAACGTGTCCGTTCACACGAGACCGCTGGAGACGCTGTAGTACATATGCCAGGCCTGTAAGTGGCGCTGTACTCCTACCACAAAAGCAGGGAAGAAGACTTCCCGCGCATGGTTGCCCTTCTGTTTATTCTCCGCTGTGGACGCTCTGGTTCTTTTTCTCCCTCCCCGAGGCAAGCGTGTGCTCCTGCTGTAAATCTCTCCGGTAGTCCACCAGCAGATGAAAAACACCCACCTCTCCGCCTCTTCCAAGGGACGAGGGAACCGTGCACCAGAGTTTCAGTGAGATTTTTTTCCGCCGTTCAACATGTCCGTTAAAGTTTAAATCTTCCGGACAAAATTAGAAAGGTGCCGGTCAAAGGTCTTCTTTGTTATTTATTGAGAATACTTATTCGGAATAAGTTCCCTGAGGGAAGATTACGCAAATGAAGCCGCTGACGTCACTTCGTCTTCTTCTGCTTTTGGTTTACTGGCAGGCCGCAAACAACTTCACGGCGTATACTGCCGCCCGAAGTCCCCGGGCCGGAAGTCCCCGGGCCGGAAGTCCTCGGGCCGGAAGTCCTCGGAGTTGGGGACTGGCTTCAGTAGAAGCTGCTGGGACTCCAGCAGCTTCTACTGAAGCCTTCCGAGTAAATCGCCAGAACCTCCTCATCACTCCACCGCTCCCATGTTTTTTTTTGTGTTGCCATAAGTTATTCTCTCTCCGTTGGTGCGTGAGGCTAATGCTAATAATGCTAATGCCAGCAAATACAATGGCGACTTCACAAAACTTTTCAGAGTTTTACGGGGCGTGGTTTGAAATTCGCCCAGCCAAATCGAAATTGCTACTTCTTTCTCCCCAGGATAGTACCACCTCTCTAGCAGGCACTAACAATGGGGGTAAAAGTTCTCTGAACTAAGTTTTCTTTTTGGTGTGAACGCAAAATTCCAGGCACTATCGGAACTAAACGGGAAAAGTACGGGTAAAAGTACTCCGGTGTGAACGCGCCTTATGTGTATATATGTGTGAGTATGTAGGTGTGTATATGAATATGTGTATGAGAGGCCGTCTAGCTCACAACTCATACTTGGTCTTACAAACAATATCAGAATCTCACATATATTCCACCAGATTCTTTAACACACAGCATCTTAACGTACTGTCATTCCTTCCTTCATTTACTATCATACTATCATACATAAATAACTACTCTCTCACACACAAAAACAAAATCTCTTAAACGCACCATCATACTCTCGTACACACACCACTATCGTCTTTCACAAACAACTATAATCTAATAGAACATTATAATAGTGTATGTGAAAGAGGATAGTAGTATGTGTGTAATCGGTAAACAATGTATGTAAGACAGAATAATAACCTATATAAGAGGGAATAATATTTCATGTTAATAACAATAGTCATTATGTAAAACAGAATAGCAGTGAATAAAAGGCCGAATAATAGCTTATATAAGAGGCAATAATAGTTAATGTGAATGACTATAGGTATGTGTATAAAACAGAATGATAGGGTGTGTGCATAAGAATAGTGTGAGAGAGTATCATTGAAAAGGAAGTGAGTTTGATTGAATTCTCAGTTCCTGATTGGCTCTACGTTTTTCGTTTGACGGACACCGCCCAAGAAAGGCAGTAGAATGCTACTAATTTTCCCTATGCAACCTGAAGAGTAAAAGGGTCAAGTCCGTCAGAAAGCAATGACTGTAAGTGTATGCCTTACACTTACACTGTAACGGCCCCTACACACGGCGGCGTGCGTTGTCGCTTGCCGGCAGGGGGGGCTGAAACTCGACCAACAACCAATCACATGAATCTCCCGCCCCAGACACACAAGCACGCGGTTTGATTGGCTAGAGCTTGTACTGGCATATGATTCGATTGGCTGACGCCTCCATCGAGGCGTCAAAAGTAGAACATTGCTCTACTTTTGCAGCGAGCACCGCGAGAGAAGCTACGCTTTGCTCCCACAATGCAGTTCGGCGAATCGTGACGTCACCCCATTCAAAATGAATGGGCAGAAGCGTTGAAGCGGCAACGCACGCCGCCGTGTGTAGGGGCCGTAAGGATTAGTAACATGTATTGTGTTTATGTGATGACATTTGGAGATGTTTAAACTCAATGAGAAAATGCGCTAGCGTTAGCATTCGCGCTAGCATGTTTTATTTAGATGTTTTTATTTTGAAGACGAGTTTACGTTGTTGACAGGAAGTTGTTGTTGCTATGGAAACAACATAACTTCGAAAAGTGTATATTTAAATGTTAGCACAAGGTTGGTATTTACTATAATATAAAATTGTAGGTTGTGTCCTAATTTGTTTATAAGCTGTTTTGTAGCTTTGCTGTCTGTTTACAGTTAACTTTTGGTAGTATGCTAAAGTGATTCTAATACGGATTGTGCCTAAACGTATTTGTTATTTTTGTGTCTTTATAGCTCTTACGTTGACTCTGGAGTTTCAATAAATTCTAAATCATCAGTAAAGTCTACGACCATATTTCGGAGGGATATGCTACAGATAGCATTAGCTATATTTACCTTGTTTACACTTAGCGGTGCTGAGTGTTAATCTGTGTATGTTACACTTGCATGTATGAGATCATTAAGTGCCTTGTATCTTTTTTTTTTAATAGTTTCACTCCGTTTGAATGTCAGTGGACTGCAAAGAATTCAATAAAGGAGCATGGCTGCTCATTCCCTGGCTCTCAAAAGAGTTTGGCTGGCTGTTTAATCTATGTTCACACTGTACAACAAATAGAGAGAACAGTACACATATTGTGTAAGTACATACAAGCAGGTCACACAGTATGATCACAAATACATACAATCTGTTAAAAATCTGTTTTTATTAAAAAAGTATACAGGCTGCATATGTGTTCTCAGCCTAGGAGAAACTTGACATGTTTTGGTACATGTGTCTGAACCTCTCTTTAGTGGTTCATTAATAAAACAGATATTTCAACGTGAGCCTACTTTGTTCATGTACTGTTGAGGTTAATTTCAGTAGTTGCGTGCTATCATGTATTTACAAAGTGAGAAGAGGAGGCAACTTTAGAATAGGGAACCTGTTCAGGTCAATTAGAGTCAAACTACTAGCTTATTGGTTACGAACAAGACTTCCCTTTAAAATAGGGAACATGTTCTTCGATAGAAATACCTAATTTTGAGTTATTATGAGTTAGCTCTCAAAAACACAAGCATTCTCTCTCACACACACTATCATTCTCACACACACACACTATCATTCTCACACACACACACACACACACACACACACACACACACACACACACACACACACACACACACACACACACACACACACACACACACACACACACACACACACACACACACACACACACACACACACACACACACACACACACACACACACACACACACACACACACACACACACACACACACACACACACACACACACACACACACACACACACACACACACACACACACACACACACACACACACACACACACACACACACACACACACACACAACTAGAGTATTATATTGTCGTATGATGTTGTCTGTAAGTGGGAATAATAGTGTTTCTAAGAAAGTACGGTTTGGTATTTAAGTCAGTTTGATTTATTGCCCAGACAACAGTGTGTGAAAGAGAGTATGACTGTGCGTGTAAAAGTGTTTAGCTATATGTATAAAAGAGTTAAATGGTGTATGTGTGAGATTCTGACATTGTTTGTAAGACCAAGTATGAGTTGTGAGCTCGACGGCCTCTCATATATGTGTGTATGTACATATGTATATATGTCAATCAACAGTAATAATAACAATAAGTAATAATAACAATAATAATGAATAATTATTGCAGATTATAGATTATAAATAAATAATTTAGGGACAAGGGGGTGAGATTAAATAAATTATACTTCTTCTCACTCCTTTTCGAACACTAGATGTGGGACTGTTTATGTTGCTAATGCTGTTGTTGTTGTTGTAAATGTAATTTTTTTGTTTTGATTTATCTTACATGACTATGCACGGCAACATTCTTTTTGTTTTGGAATTATTTATTTTACTTGTTCGAAATAAAATGTATCAATCAATCAATTGTCATTTCTTATCATATAAAGGCAAAGGTCGTTCAAGATAAGAGCAAAATCAATCAAATCAAGGACATAATTCATTTTATTCAGCTGACTACGGCTTTGTTTTATTTGATTAATTGCAGACATGTGCCATAAACAAACAAAACCAACACATAATAATCTCAGTCATTTTCTAAAACACCTACTTCCTTTAGTTTTTATCAAATAAGCAGGAGGAAATAGTGCATTAGTTGGGATCTACTTTCAGCGGCGGATTGATCCATATTTGGTGCTCTAGTGAGTATTTGTGGCAGCAGGACGGTGTGTGAGACTAAATAAACGTGTGTGTTTGTGGTGATGAAGGAAATTATCAGCTGTACAACAGTGTTGCTCACTGAGGGGGGTTTTAAATAATATTTTGGACAAGATTGGAGCTCCATGGCACAGAGGAGGACGATACATCAGGAGCTTTGTTGTTTGAGTCTATGTGTTGGATTTGATAACGTGAAGCATGAAGAGAATATTACAGTCTAAAAAGACTGAAAGCCTTTAAAATGTCACCATGTGTGATTTAAAACAAGTAGCTTGACCAAAGGACGTGTTAAGGAACTACTAAGGAAAGTGTATTTATATGAGAGGTATTCTGGGAAATAGTAATTAAACTACATGTTTAGCAGATTACAGGTTTCTAAAAACAATGGAGGTCTATGGTATGAGATGGAGGATTGATCTGTCTTCGATATGAACAATTCATTTTTGGTTTTTATATTTTCCTGCTGCTTGTACACTCTTACCTCATTCACACCAACGCAACTCCGGTTCAAGCTCCGTGCTAGAGCTTTTCAGGTTCAGAACCAGTTCTTCGGTTTAGCTCCGGCTCTTTTCACACCGCCCAGAGTCCGACTCGTAATGCGTCGTTGCGTCATCGTTTGCGTCATGACGTAACCGTTTGCGTGCCTGCTTCATAAAGCCAAACCGCGCGGATGAAATCAGTTGCATTCATTTCTTATGGCTCGATCTGCAGCTTTTCCGGAGTCATTTCTGTGGTTTAGTTATATTCTTATAAAAAGTGTACTCGTGTCAATAAAGATTTTTTTAAAACACAACTGCTTCCGAGGTCGGTCATATTTCTTAAGGTGGACTGAACCATGAGTGTGCAGTAACGTTGTATCTTTCATTTAAATGAACTGTAACCTTCACCCAGGTATGTAACAGCTGTTCTCAAATGAACACGTGAAGTAAAGTTTAATATTTATAGTTTTATAGATTTATAATGAGGTGATCAACGTGAATGCTCAGGTTCCACCTTAACACGCAGACACGTTGCTTCACCATGAGCAGAAACCTTTATATATACAGTCTATGGCAGAAACACTGAAACTCTTGTTAAGTTTCTCCATCATTGTGTACAAACCGTACAAACTGGATAAAACGCGGGCTTTTTGTTGTTGTTCAGGAGTTGATCCCGCCCCTGCCCCTGCCCTCACTCTCTCTCTCTCTCTCTCTCTCTCTCTCACCTTCCGTTCTTCCTTGATGGCGAGTTTCCTCTGCTTCCTCTCCTCTGTGCTCTCCTCCTTGCTGCGCTGCTGGGTGGAGACGCGAGGCAGGTCCGAGTCGTTGATCCTTATCATGCGCTCCGCCTGCTTAGCGGTCAGGCCTTTGGTAGGAAGGACGTCCAGAGGGATGCCCGTCTTCTGGGACACTCGGATCGGCTTCGTCTGAGGACACGAGGAAGAAAAGAATAAACGTTTTGTGTCGACAGTTAAATCCCAGATCAAATGCACGCTGAAGGCTCTTTGAGCAGGTTTTCTCTCACTGATTGTGCTGTCATGTTAAATGCAAGTCACATTTCAGACTTGATCTGACCAATAAAGTGTTATCATATCGTAAAACTCCTAATGAGTCGTGCCTCGACTTTGCTCATCGCTGTGATGATGGAACAGTCTTTACTGAAGTCAGAGTTCAATTATCTTTAATTAAGAAAACAAACAATTAACAAATACATAAAAGGTCACAGCAATTCACCCTCTTTGTTTTGGTGCAACAGGTGACCTAAATAACAATAAACAACACCCATGTGACAATTGTCGGACGTGATAAATACACTTAAACGTGGTGCGGACAAATAAAGATAACAACAAGCAATGGCTAAAGAAGCATTTTGGTTCCTACACGTTTAATGCATCTCTGAGGGATTCTTTTCTTGCACTTTTTTCTTTATACTGTAAATATTTGTAGAACATTTTGTCAACACGTGACCGATTCATTCCATCTTAAAACACTGCACATGTTTTCATATCAGATCGATGTTTAAAAGCTTAATTGGGTCCAGTAAGATTTTGTTATTTTTTTTTCAAATTGTTAAAAGTCTTCTTTAGAAATATATATTATTTTGTATATAAGTGTTTTTCCCATGGAGAACAAAAGGAGTGCTGCACCATAGTTCAACCAGACGGACAATAAGACACAGAGAGACCTAGAAACCTCTGAACAGTTCAATAAACAAAAATCAGGTCAAATAAGCAAAACGTGCAGAAAGGACAATATTCCTGATTTAGTGTTAAGTGCACAATAATTACTCAAGCCACTATATTTGTGCAAGACTTTACACACAACGTCTTTACTCTGCCTTCTACTGCATTGTTTACACTATCGAAATGTGATTCTACAAACATATATTTATACAGTTGCAAGAAAAAGTATGTGAACCCTTTGGATTCTCCACACATAGCGTTGTGTGTTCCTTCCAAACAACTCAACTTTGGTTTCATCTGTCCGCAGAATATTTTGCCAGTAGTGCTGTGGAACATCCAGGTGCTCTTTTGCAAACTTCAAACATGCAGCAATGTTTTTCTGGACAGCAGTGGCTTCCTCCGTGGTGTCCTCCCATGAACTCCATTCTTGTTCAGTGTTTTACGTATCGTAGATTCGTCAACAGAGATGTTAGCATGTGCCAGAGATTTCTTTAAGTCTCTAGCTGACACTCTAGGATTCTTCTTCACCTCATTGAGCATTCTGCGCTGTGCTCTTGCAGTCATCTTTACAGGACGGCCACTCCTAGGGAGAGTAGCAACAGTGCTGAACTTTCTCCATTTATAGACAATTTGTCTTATGATGAACATCAAGGCTTTTAGAGATACTTTTGTAACCCTTTCCAGCTTTATGCAAGTCAACAATTCTTAATCGTAGGTCTTCTGAGAGCTCTTTTGTGCGAGGCATGGTTCACATCTGGCAATGCTTCTTAAGAATAGCAAATTCAAAACTGGTGTGTATTTTTTATAGGGCAGGGCAGCTTTAACCAACACCTCCAATCTCGTCTCATTGATTGGACTCCAGGTTGGCTGACTCCTGACTCCAATTAGCTCTTGAAGAAGTCTTTAGCCTACGGGTTCACATACTTTTCCCACCCTGCACTGTGAATGTTTAAATGGTGTGTTCAATAAAAACATGAAAACATAGAATTGTTTGTGTGGTATTAGTTTAAGCAGACTGTGTTTGTCTATTGTTGTGACTTAGATGAAGATCAGAACACATTTTATGACCAACTTATGCAGAAATCCAGGTAATTCCAAAGGGTTCACATACTTTTTCTTGCAACTGTATATATAACATAAAAAGGAGGTAAAAAAAGACACAAAATATATGTTTTTCTCACCCTTTGTGGTTCCTGAATCAACTTGGGTCTGTTATAGATGTTGGAATATGTGCCTGGAGAAAATAAAGAAACGTAACAGTTATAATAACACCAGATATCTACAGAAAACAGCTTCATATTAACGGTTAATGTCTCCTCTTTACTCACAATAACACCAGAGGATTAAACTACTGTAATTAAGTAATTCATATATATTCATATTCATTATACAAGCGCATCACATCTGTTAAAAAGTACTGTAGACAAACACATCACATCAAATGTTAAAAACTATTTTTTAAATGTTAATTGTTGATCAGAATTAAGAAGGCATGACCAGTTCCTCTGTAAGCTGAAGAAACAGTACAGTATTAACTTCTGATTCCCTACATACAGTTTAACCTTTCACATCAATAGTTCCTACTGGTTATGGTTTTATTTTCCCATCAACCATTTACAGAGGGAGCGTAAAGAACAGATACGAAATCAACCTTTGACTTCGGATCGAAACCCTTGGACAGCATCAGGAAACAGATGAAAACACACCTTATCTCTTGTTGTTCAAAAGATCAGAGTTAAAAGGCTAAGTAATCATTCGTCATGGTGACAGGTAATTAACTTATTAACTTTTCTGGAGTCATCTTTTGTGTCATGAGTTCATCAACTATTATCCTCAAAGAAACATCCTTTAAAGAGTCCTCTCCTGCTGATGTTCAGGTGTATATCAGAATGTAGTGTCTCTACTTTAAAGAGTCCTCTCCTGCTGATGTTCAGGTGTATATCAGTATGTAGTGTCTCTACTTTAAAGAGTCCTCTCCTGCTGATGTTCAGGTGTATATCAGTATGTAGTGTCTCTACTTTAAAGAGTCCTCTCCTGCTGATGTTCAGGTGTATATCAGTATGTAGTGTCTCTACTTTAAAGAGTCCTCTCCTGCTGATGTTCAGGTGTATATCAGTATGTAGTGTCTCTACTTTAAAGAGTCCTCTCCTGCTGATGTTCAGGTGTATATCAGTATGTAGTGTCTCTACTTTAAACAGTCCTCTCCTGCTGATGTTCAGGTGTATATCAGTATGTAGCATCTCTACTTTAAAGAGTCCTCTCCTGCTGATGTTCAGGTGTATTTCAGTATGTAGTATCTCTACTTTAAAGAGTCCTCTCCTGCTGATGTTCAGGTGTATATCAGTATGTAGTGTCTCTACTTTAAAGAGTCCTCTCCTGCTGATGTTCAGGTGTATATCAGTATGTAGTGTCTCTACTTTAAAGAGTCCTCTCCTGCTGATGTTCAGGTGTATATCAGTATGTAGTGTCTCTACTTTAAAGAGTCCTCTCCTGCTGATGTTCAGGTGTATATCAGTATGTAGTGTCACTACTTTAAAGAGTCCTCTCCTGCTGATGTTCAGGTGTATATCAGTATGTAGTGTCTCTACTTTAAAGAGTCCTCTCCTGCTGATGTTCAGATGTATATCAGTATGTAGTGTCTCTACTTTAAAGAGTCCTCTCCTGCTGATGTTCAGGTGTATATCAGTATGTAGTGTCTCTACTTTAAAGAGTCCTCTCCTGCTGATGTTCAGGTGTATATCAGTATGTAGTGTCACTACTTTAAAGAGTCCTCTCCTGCTGATGTTCAGGTGTATATCAGTATGTAGTGTCTCTACTTTAAAGAGTCCTCTCCTGCTGATGTTCAGGTGTATATCAGTATGTAGTGTCTCTACTTTAAACAGTCCTCTCCTGCTGAGGTTCAGGTGTATATCAGTATGTAGCATCTCTACTTTAAAGAGTCCTCTCCTGCTGATGTTCAGGTGTATATCAGTATGTAGTATCTCTACTTTAAAGAGTCCTCTCCTGCTGATGTTCAGGTGTATATCAGTATGTAGTGTCTCTACTTTAAAGAGTCCTCTCCTGCTGATGTTCAGGTGTATATCAGTATGTAGTGTCTCTACTTTAAAGAGTCCTCTCCTGCTGATGTTCAGGTGTATATCAGTATGTAGTGTCTCTACTTTAAAGAGTCCTCTCCTGCTGATGTTCAGGTGTATATCAGTATGTAGTGTCTCTACTTTAAAGAGTCCTCTCCTGCTGATGTTCAGGTGTATATATATGTATAGAATAGGGCCTCTTTAAAAAGAAATCTTGCTCTCTATTCTAAACATTTGTAATGTAATCAGATTAATCATTGATGGATGTTTGTCTCCAGATTAAAGCTGAAATACTTTTGACATGTTGCTTTCTTTATGAGTTAGAAGATTATTAAAGTTCAGTTTTGGTTTTGTTGTTGTGCCGTAATTCCAGGAGATTAGGGAAAACACTGGGAAAAAAACAAACAACATATAAAACAGAACAGATTTTAAACATGTCTGAGTTTTTGACAGGAAACTGCAGACTGAACTCACTGATGATGGTTTCACAGTCCCACTTCTCCTCTGGACCCTTGATAACAACGGTTTCCATCTCTTCCTCTTCATCTTCATCATCGTCTTCATCCTCCTCCTTCACGGCAGGAAGTTCTTTAGGACCCAAGTCATCAGGTCTCAAGTATCTAAACAAACAAAACAATAGATAGTCAGTCGAGTTCGCCATTCAATTTTTCTTCGGCTATACTGTGTTTTGTTTTGGTCATGCCAATTGAGAGGTGCAGGAATGAGTCTTACACCCAGGAATGAGTCAGCATTCCTGTTTCCTCATCTTGATGTCAACATTTTTTAGATATAAAATACATCAGTAAATACCCCACTGGTGGATTTAAAAACGGTGGTTGCTATCAAGTGTCTAAATGAGACAGCTAAACGTCATCACGCCCAACATTAGCCGCCTTTAGCTTAGCGGTGGTGACGAGAAGTCATGTGACCGTGCTGTAGTTCCTTTATAGCTCAACATTAGCCGCCTTTAGCTTAGCGGTGGTGACGTGAAGTCATGTGACCGTGCTGTAGTTCCTTTATAGCTCAACATTAGCCGCCTTTAGCTTAGCGGTGGTGACGAGAAGTCATGTGACCGTGCTGTAGTTCCTTTATAGCTCAACATTAGCCGCCTTTAGCTTAGCGGTGGTGACGTGAAGTCATGTGACCGTGCTGTAGTTCCTTTATAGCTCAACATTAGCCTCCTTTAGCTTAGCGGTGGTGACGTGAAGTCATGTGACCGTGCTGTAGTTCCTTTATAGCTCAACATTAGCCGCCTTTAGCTTAGCGGTGGTGACGTGAAGTCATGTGACCGTGCTGTAGTTCCTTTATAGCTCAACATTAGCCGCCTTTAGCTTAGCGGTGGTGACGTGAAGTCATGTGACCGTGCTGTAGTTCCTTTATAGCTCAACATTAGCCTCCTTTAGCTTAGCGGTGGTGAGGTGAAGTCATGTGACCGTGCTGTAGTTCCTTTATAGCCCAACATTAGCCTCCTTTAGCTTAGCGGTGGTGACGTGAAGTCATGTGACCGTGCTGTAGTTCTTTTATAGCTCAACATTAGCCTCCTTTAGCTTAGCGGTGGTGGCGTGAAGTCATGTGACCGTGCTGTAGTTCCTATATAGCCCAACATTAGCTTTTTGCTTCTGTAGATTGCATTTACGCTTCAAAAATCATAAAGTGGTGTTAATATAATGGAGATTATCCTGCTGAACAGAGAATAATAAATATTTACTACACGGCTTGGTTGAATACCCGATGCTGATTGGTCAATTCAGACATTTAGGAGGTTATTAATACTTGACGACAGACCGCTGGTAAACTAAGAGCTTATTTTCTGCAATATTAGAAAATCCAATGAAAAAATCCCATTGTTTTTTGTCAATGGAGTTCTTGCAATCCTAACTTTCTGGACGACCTACAATAAAACATCCTCAGTGCACCACTCTATAAAGCCTCTTCGAATTTGATCTAAAGCAACATGTACTGGCAGAGAAAACAACTATCTGATGCAGAATCCATCGTCTATCTATCATATCATCTTATCAATAAACTCAGAATGAAGGGACTCACTCTTTCCCTTTCTGTATGAAATAGTCTTTGATGACTTCCTCCAGGCGAGCGCTGTCCGGCTGGATGAAGCCCTCCAGCTCGGCGTTATCCAGCGCTCCAATCTCATCGTCGTCAAACTGCTCGTAAAACTGAAACAAAAACAAAACACAGACTTTTTAACAAGTTTGCCAAGAAACAAAAACAGATTTAAGACCCTGTGTCTACAGGATGCTGACCCAGATATTGCAGACGGTGTTGCTATACCATTATCAAAGTTTCTGAGATAACAACGTCTCTAGTTCTTTTAATTTCCTCTTTTACCCGTTATCTAAACTGTTTTGACATTCAATATATCCGTCTGTGCCGTTGGTTTACATTTAATTTAAGGGGAGGAGAGAGAAGAGAAAATATTTTTCATTGACTTTTTCAATTATTATTATTATTGTTATAACTAGGGATGCTCCGATCGCCAGTTTTGGGGCCGATCGCCGGAACCAGTATCGGCCGATAGCCCGATACCGATCGCCGATCCGATCGAGTGGGCGGGGCCTATGGGGATCATCCATTTAAAGTGATGTTTGAAACTCAGTTAATGGAGCTCATTCACTGGAGCTTCCACAAACAACATAATTATAAGAATAACACGGGAGACATGAGAGGAAGTCTCTCTCTCTCTCTCTCTCTCTGCTCACTGATCCAGGAATAAGTGACCCGACAGTGAAGAATAAATATATGTATAACTAGTTTAGCTTGTTCCAGAGGTAGATAAACTAGCTAAGTGTGTTAGGTCTAACTCTGTGTGTGTGTGTGTGTGTGTGTGTGTGTGTGTGTGTGTGTGTGTGTGTGTGTGTGTGTGTGTGTGTGTGTGTGTGTGTGTGTGTGTGTGTGTGTGTGTGTGTGTGTGAGAGAGAGAGAGAGAGAGAGAGAGAGAGAGAGAGAGAGAGAGAGAGAGAGAGAGAGAGAGAGAGAGAGAGTGTGTGTGTGAGAGAGAGAGTGTGAGAGAGAGAGAGTGTGTGTGTGTGTGTGTGGCTCCGCTCACCGGTCCGTCACAGCGGGTGGAGCTGCAGGAAAAAAAATCTGCCAGACCGGTGAAGCCATTTTGGCGAGCTTGTTTTGCCATCGCAGAGAAAAGTGTCATGTATTTGACGTCATGTGATCGGCTCTCCTGATCTGCCTTTATAGAGAGCACCGATCGATCGGCAGAGTGAGTATCGGCCGATATCGATGGGCGGCCGATGGGCAGCCGATCGATCGGCGCATCCCTAGTTATTATTATTATACTAAAGGGTATTTATGGAAATAAGTGAATGGCATCAGGAGGTGTTTATGAATATGTGGTTGGGGTACAGTCTTCAATAAATGTATCAATATAAATTGTATTTGTATTCTTAATAATAATAATAATAATAACAACACATGGGATTTTGATAGCGATTTTCCTATGTGTTGTCTATCATGTCTATCATGTTTAAAAAAGAAAATGCATTTGGCCATAAATTGTGTAAAAAGCTGAATACAATGCAAATCAGAGTTTTATTTAAATATAATATTTATGCACATTAAAAATGCAGCTTTTGGTCTGAGGACTAAAGCAGAGAGCTGTGAAAAATGGACTGCATACAAGAGAAAGGATGTTGTAAACGCTGAGTCTCCTATTGTGTTCCCTGTTCCTCTGTTCCTGTCTTTATACATCACCTTCTCTACGATTACAGAGGGAAACCTTTCAAGAAAGATGGACACCATTGCTGGAGGGAATAGGAGGAACTGGGATTAATACTGGAAGGATTAAAAAGGCTGCATAAAAAACGGAACTCTCCAAAATAATAAAATATGGCTTCTTTAAAATGAGGAATTTTTATTTTTGAAATATTCTGGTACATGGATATTTTTCCTAAGTATATTGGATTGTATCATTGTAATATGTAGGATGACCTTATACAGTATATAACCCATCTTATTTTATTTTTGTTATACCTGTGTTACTTACGTTCTCAGTGTTATTATTGATTTGATTTCTATACGTTTTGTTTTTCATATTCTCATGTTGAACTTCTTGGATTTGGGACCTTCTACCTTCTACCCCTTCTTAACCCTTGTGTTGTGTTCGAAAGCTGTTCCCGTTCATGGTGTCCGCGGGTACATTTTGACTAGGCATGCACGATTTTGGGAAAAAATCTAATTGCGATTTTTCTGACAAATATTGCGATTGTGATTCGAATTGCGATATTTGTTTTTAAGCGACCCAACAAAAGTTTATTGTAAAATGCGGCCATAACTCCGGCTAGGAAGGTCGTATCAATGTGCTCCCGTCTCTAGCACCCCGAGCTACGAGAGAAAAAACTAAACTTACATGAAACTTCCGTTGGGTTGCTTTAAAGTCAAGCTTCAGTTTAAGATTCACCCTGTAATAGAAACATGTGATGGAGCATTACTAACCTGACTCAGAAACCATCTAGGAAAGCTCCATTGGAAGCCATTTGGAAAGGGCAGGCACTTTCAAAAGCACTTGGCAGGTGATTGGATCAATCTGTCTATCACCTTCTATCATGGGCTACTTCTGATTGATTAACAATGGCTGGTACATGTGGAGCACAGCACTTCTGATTGGTGTGGATGACTGACACACAAGAAAAAAAAGTTTTAAAAAGGTGAAAAAAAAAAAAAATTGTAAACATTTTATTTTTTTTAAATCGCAGGCTTTGCGATTTGATAATCGCATAATTTCAAATCGCGATTTCGATTTAAGATCGATTAATCGTTCAGCCCTAATTTTGACCCGTTATTGGGTCCAAAACACTCAAAAAGAATGACTATCATCCAATATTGTTTTAACTACATCATAACTAACTTATTATGCATTCATAACCGTACAATCCTGTAGTAATTTAATGTTATGGCCCAAACACATTACACCACATATTTAAGTAAAACATGTGATTCAATTCACTCATTATATTTCCTATAGTGAAGACAGTGGATCATTATCTGACTATAATAGACTATTAGAATACAATCTCCCCCAAAAAGATTTAAATTATTGTTACAGTGGATGAAGGGGGTGCTGGGGGGTCTAAAGTCAAAGATGAATCTTGATTGGGCCAAATGTGACCCCGAGTCACCCACAACAATTCTGCCGGTCCCCCCTGACCCCAACACCAAATGATACACTTTTTTTTTTTAGAGACCTTCAGACTTGGCTAAAATTATCAAAATCAGTTTTGAAGTGTTTATATAGCTGTTGTGGAGGATATCATGAAGCCTTGTTCAGATAAGAAACACTAGAGCGTAGTTATTATATCATTTTAACTTGAATCGTTAAATGGTGGTGTGTGTGGCGCAGTGGGTTGTGCGTAGGTGTTCGGATCAGGTTCAAACCCCACTGCAGTCAGCATAGCCGCTTTCACACCAAGTACTTTGCCATACTTAGTGCCCAGCACTTAATACCCCCATGGAACTAAGTACAGATCGCTTTTTTCTCCCCAGGATAGTCCCAGCTCTCTAGCAGGCACTACAAATGGGGGTAAAAGTTCTCTAACTAAGTACTCTTTTTGGTGTGAACGCAAAATTCCAGGCACTAACGGAACTAAGCGGGAAAAGTACGGGTAAAAGTACTCCGGTGTGAACGCGCCTCATGTCGTTGTGTCCCTGAGACACTTCCCCAAATTGCTCCTGTGGGGATAGTCCACAGTATTGAGTATGTACGTCGCTTTGGATAAAAGCGTCTAACAAGTAATGTAATGTCATGAATCGGCCCGACCCGAACACAACATAAGGGTTGAAGAAACTGTTAATCTAAATAGGAGTACTAATGGATGTAAAGGGGAATGTGAGAGAATAAGTAATAAAGAATAAGTCAAAACCTTCTCGAAGCGGTCGTCCAGCAGGGTGAGCTGCTCGTTCCTCCTCATCACCGACGAGGACATGGAGTATTCTGTGAAGCGACTCTTCGTCTCCTCGTCCATGAAAAGAAACTCTTTAGCGCGTCTCTCTCCGTCCTCGTCAGAAAACTCTGAGTCAACGTCTCCTTCCTCGTCTGTGTCCTCCCACCCTTCACCATCTCCATCTTCATCTTCCTCATCGCCACCTCTGTCAAAAAGGCAAACATTTTAAAATCATCAAACAAATTGCATCACCAATTAAAAAATCATTACATTTAGCCGACGCATTTATTCAGACAATAAGTTAAATCGTGTTGGAGTTAAAAGGACACCAATGAGTCGGTAAACAGAACAATTATCAACAACTGTTTACATTTTAACCGTTGACTCCCAGTCATTTTCCAGGCAGACATGCAGTTTTTGTCTCTCTTTAATATCATAATGAATATCTGAGACTGACACAATTATAGATTTAAATACATCATTTTAAAGTTCAAGAAACTGGCTTGGACATTTTCACTATTTTCTGACTTTTTATAGAACAAACAGATTACTGGATTAGTCGAGAAAATAATCATGAAATGAATTGATAATGAAAATAATTGCAGGTGCTTCCAACCCACTGAGGACATTTCTTTTAAATGTTAGATTTGAAGCCAAGGTGCAGTCGAAACAGGGAAAATGTGTAGAGATTATTTATATTTGATCACTTACTCTACTTCCATTGCTCCACACATCACGTTTGCTTTCATGATGAAGTCGTCGTCCAGCTGGTTTTCGGGGTTGTCGTAATCGAAGTCTTCGTCCAGAGCGGCCACGATGTCGGGGTCCAAGTCCGGCCGCGGTCCTGAGGGAATTTAGAAAATGTTAAAGGTCCCCTATTATACTGTTTATCATCAATAGGTCTCAGATATATCCAGAGCCTGTCTCTGATTGGCTGAAACACCAAACAGATCATTGCAGCATTACCCATAATCCCCTCTGTTTCAGCCCTGTTTCCAAAGTGCTGATTCTCTGTCTGTTACTTTAGATGAAAATAAGGAGCCCCTCCCCACGCCACTCTGAGAGACATTTGGTTACAAAGAACTCAATGGTGCTCTAGGAGGAGATTCAGGTGATAAGGGGGGGGTACCTTGGTTGCTGATTGGCTAATGGTTACACAAGACAAAACATCGTTATGACATCATCAAGTGGCCAAAATATGATCAGCTCATTTTCAGACAGGTTTTTATAGAAATTGATCAAAAAGAGAGAGAATCTTTGTTCCTGAAACTTTTAGAGTCTCTTTCCACAGAGGGGACACATGTTGATGTAGAAGAGACATGAAGAAGAGGCGACACATGTTGATGTAGAAGAGACATGAAGAAGAGGGGACACATGTTGATGTAGAAGAGACATGAAGAAGAGGGGACACATGTTGATGTAGAAGAGACATGAAGAAGAGGGGACACATGTTGATGTAGAAGCGACATGAAGAAGAAGGGACACATGTTGATGTAGAAGAGACATGAAGAAGAGGGGACACATGTTGATGTAGAAGAGACATGAAGAAGAGGGGACACATGTTGATGTAGAAGAGACATGAAGAAAAGGGGACACATGTTGATGTAGAAGAGACATGAAGAAGAGGGGACACATGTTGATGTAGAAGCGACATGAAGAAGAAGGGACACATGTTGATGTAGAAGAGACATGAAGAAGAGGGGACACATGTTGATGTAGAAGAGACATGAAGAAGAGGGGACACATGTTGATGTAGGAGAGACATGAAGAAGAGGGGACACATGTTGATGTAGGAGAGACATGAAGAAGAGGGGACACATGTTGATGTAGAAGAGACATGAAGAAGAGGGGACACATGTTGATGTAGAAGAGACATGAAGAAGAGGGGACACATGTTGATGTAGAAGAGACATGAAGAAGAGGGGACACATGTTGATGTAGAAGAGACATGAAGAAGAGGGGACACATGTTGATGTAGAAGAGACATGAAGAAGAGGGGACACATGTTGATGTAGAAGAGACATGAAGAAGAGGGGACAAATGTTGATGTAGAAGAGACATGAAGAAGAGGGGACACATGCTGATGTAGAAGAGACATGGAGAAGAGGGGACACATGTTGATGTAGAAGAGACATGAAGAAGAGGGGACACATGTTGATGTAGAAGAGACATGAAGAAGAGGGGACACATGTTGATGTAGAAGAGACATGATTAAGAGGGGACACATGTTGATGTAGAAGAGACATGAAGAAGAGGGGACACATGTTGATGTAGAAGAGACATGAAGAAGAGGGGACACATGTTGATGTAGAAGAGACATGAAGAAGAGGGGACACATGTTGATGTAGAAGAGACATGAAGAAGAGGGGACACATGTTGATGTAGAAGAGACATGAAGAAGAGGGGACAAATGTTGATGTAGAAGAGACATGAAGAAGAGGGGACACATGCTGATGTAGAAGAGACATGGAGAAGAGGGGACACATGTTGATGTAGAAGAGACTTGAAGAAGAGGGGACACATGTTGATGTAGAAGAGACATGAAGAAGAGGGGACACATGTTGATGAAGAAGAGACATGAAGAAGAGGGGACACATGTTGATGTAGAAGAGACATGAAGAAGAGGGGACACATGTTGATGTAGAAGAGACATGATTAAGAGGGGACACATGTTGATGTAGAAGAGACATGAAGAAGAGGGGACACATGTTGATGTAGAAGAGACATGGAGAAGTGTATTTTGCACAATAGGTGACCTTTAAAGCCGAGGATGTTTACCTGAGATCGGAGCGGCTTTGTTCAAAAGACCCACCTCCTCTTCAAACTCTGAGGCGAACACTGAGGAGGGGAGGTTCAGCGTGGACGCCTGTTCATCGGAGAAACAACAGGGAACAGTTTAGAGAAGCTTTTCATTTGGGTTCAACCAATTGTCTGAATGTACACACAGACTTCTACAGCTTACGTCAGATCAGCTGCATGAAGAAAACATTAAACTGCAATATGGTGAGGTTAAGATATTTGGGACACTGTTTGTTGGAGCTATATATTACTTTATATTATTGAATAGTTAAACATGTATTAACTTGCTGTTTTCTCAGTGTTATTTAAGCAAGTCGTGTTTATGCTTTTGTTTTGAAGTCATGTTTGGGCACCTGGAGTGGAGTGCACCAGCTGGGCGTAAAAAGGTAGGGCTTAACTCTAACGTCGGGCTTAGCTACGTCCGACGTAGTGATTCGAATTTACACCGAGTGCACCAAGCCTGACTAGTCTCGGGCGTAGCTGCGCCTGGTCTTAAGATGCGCGTCCATGTGAATACACGCAAAACAGTAATTGTTGCCAAGCAACGCCCTTTTACCATTTTACAGACTCAGAGGACCGCAGAGAAGAGGGAATTCCCACACCCACAGCGTCAGCGATGACTCAAGGGGAATCCCAAATGGCCACACCCCGAAAGAGAAAGAGGGATTTGTCAGAGCTACAGCGGGAACTGATCAGAGAAAGAAATCGTTCGTGTGGAGGTGGAGACCGTCAAATTGAGAGCGGAACACAAACAAATTCTGAATCTGAGCGCAATCAGCACCTGCAAGGTTGGGGAGAGCGCAGCGTTTCGATCTGATCCGTGCTGGAGTTAAGGGGAGATCTCCTCGATTAAATCAAAAAGGGCTTGTCTGCCGAAACCTCTCTATCAGCTCACTGTCTGAATATATGTCCAGTGGGTTTGTTCGATCACGGACGACTCTTTCTCTTCTTAATGCCCTTTCATTGTTAAACATGTAAACAAGACGCCCTGCCATCGTTAATATCCTTCTTGCCTGTTTTACGTTACTATGGATACTAGTCTGTCTTTCCGATTTACGCCTGCTCCATACTAGGCGTAAAAGTTACACCCGGGCGCAACGCATACAGGGCTTAAGTCTAAGTGGTGCACTAGTCATAACTTTAGTTTGGTCTTAACCTTCGGTTCTACGTCGGACGTAGAGTTACGCCCAGCTTACGCCCAGCTGGTGCACTCCACTCCTGGTGTTATTGTACATAATGGAGACAGGTGGAGGTGGGAGTAGAGCACCAGTAGGCTCATGGCTTTAGGAAAAAGAGAGGAAACCTGTTATTTTGTTAATGATAGTGGCTCATGGAAATAAATAAACAAACATATTATTGTCTGGACTCGGATCATTGCCCTACGCACGATTCAATAACTGCTGCCTCAGCGACAGTGTTAAGTTAATTATCAGTTATATTTCTGTATGATTTTGGCCGCTACAATGTTAGAATAATACTTAGACGGCAACATGTTGGACTATTGCATCTCGAAAACACATATTTTGTGTCTATTCCGCTCAGTTCTGGGACTATAGGTGAAAACATATGTTAATGTAATGAAAAGGTTCCTCATGAATGTCCACATGGTGTCGCCATCCACACAAAAACAAAAACAAGTTATTTATAGTTCAGCTGCCTACAGTACTTCTCCACCAAACGTCACTAGTAGCTTTTAAGTAACCTTGAAATCAAACCGATTGAAAAAAGGACAAACCTGGCAACATAATCTGAAATGTGACAGCTTTTTTAAGATGTCAAAAATATTTGAAAAGATGCTCAAACCCAATTCCAGCTGACACCGGACGCGATGCGAATATTCGCCGCGGCTGCGAGCTGTGTTTACTCGCATCATTCAAACAAGACGCGCTGGCTCGGGGGCTACAACTTCAACAAGATGAACATATTTGACCGTAATTTAATTGTAATACACGTTTCTAAATGATGCCGAAGTAACAACATACTGATACCGGTTAGTGAAAACCATGAATTAATGCTTTGACAAGTCTGCAGACAGACGGCAGGCGAAAAACCCCTTTAGAATGCGTGTTTTCTGAATGGAGATCGGCTAAGCTAACGCAGTATATGCTCCGACCGTCCACACTCACAACAACGGCCTATACAGACATAAATAACCCAGCGACTGTATTCTCCATGACTCAGGCAGTCTGTGGTTTGTACTTGTTTAACTTTTGTCTAGTTTCTGAACAGATATGAGGAGCTGTGAGCTCTGAGTGCTAAGAGCTAACGGCTGATGTTTTCTGGTCAGTGACGGCAGGCGGGGAGCCTCACCGCTGATTGGCTACCGCGAGATCGCGTCACGGGAATTTGACGCTCGAGTTGAACAAATTGAACTCGAGCGTTTGTCGCGGCCCCCTCCAATCGCCCCATCGGGCCGCGACCCAAGCATCGCATCGCGTCCGGTGTGAACGCAGCGTTAGAGAGAGACGTTCCCAGGATTTGAATGTTTCTGAGTTCACTTACAGGCAGGACAGTGACCTCCTCCTCTTTGTCCTCATCGTCTTCCTCTTCCTCATCATCTTTGTCTTCCTCTTCATCCTTGAGAGGAGTCTTCCCTGTTTTAGTGTGTGAGGGGCGGGCAGCCACCAGCTCAAAGGGGGTCGACGGCTCCTTCAGGTGCTGCAGGTAGTTGTAGTTATCGTCAAAGAAAACTCCAAACTCCCTCTGTTGCTCCAGCTGCTTATCCACGTCCACCTGAGGAACAACATATTTGTCTTTCATTATTTTGCTTTCATTTGGACTTTCAGCTTCAAGATCTCCCATCATGCTACTTTTAGGCATTACTACGGGTAAAGAGGGGTATGGTCCCTCATACCCCTCTGTTCCAGCCCTGTGAGAGAAACGCTGATCTGGGTCGAGTGGCAGGAGACCTTTAATTAGTCTGTATTGTTTCTGTTGTGATTCTGCTCATACTGTACGAAGACATAAGAGTTAATAGTCTGAACAAAGTGCTGTTAAATGAAATAAGCTGAGGAATAAAAAGTATAAAAACAAAAGAAGCAAAGTCATCAAGAGAGACTTTTTAATAAAGACTATAGTTAGAGCTGGTTTCAGATTACATGACATGTCACTTGATTAGATTTTGATATACTTTATTAATCCCTCGTGGGGAAATTGTTTCTCTGCATTTGACCCATCCTAGTGTTAGGAGCAGTGTGCTGCCATTCTGAACAGCGCCCGGGGAGCAGTGTAGGGACCAGTGCCTTGCTCAGGGACACCTCGGTAGCACTTGGTCTTGCCGGGACTTGAACTGGTGACCTTCCAGTTGGCAAGCCAAGTCCCTATCGACTTCGCCACCACCGCACTTGTTAGAAACTCTTATCCAAACTTACATACATTCAATACTTTGGGCGATTCCCTCAGGGGCCATTTGAGGTTCAAGGTTCTTTATTGTCAAACTAACATAGCTACAGAGTAATGATGTCATTAGGTCACAGGCTTCTCCAACAATGCAACACAATAATACAGACAATATTAAAGCAATATTCAAGTATATTATATTAAAAGTAATACTAAAAGTTCTAAAAAAAGTGAGGGGAAAAAAGTGGAATAGTGCAATACGAGTCTATATACAAGTTATTGGAATGATGTATTAGATAATAGATAAATAATGACTAAGTAGCAGATGAATGTTGTGAAATTGTTTCAGCAGTTTAACAGTCTTATTGCCTGCGGCCACATCCTCCTCTCATACTATTCCCTATGTTTGCTTCCTGGGTCCGACATTTTATGGTATTTTATGGTATTTTATCTCATTATATTTGTATGTTACACTATCTTGACTTTTGATTATTATCCTGTAATTGTATTTATCTCTTAGCTCTGTAATGAATGTTTGTTCATCTGTAACGCCCACTGACACAAACATGTTTTGTATATAAATACACTTTGAATTGATTTGATAAGACGTTTCCAACTCATATTGATATTGCAACATTATGTTAGGGTTGACTGTTTACAATGACATGTTTATCTATTACATTCATAGAAAAGCTAGAAAAGTAGTTATTATTATCTGATTGTTGTGTAGATTGTTAAGCCAGGAAATGACACTTTTGTAATATGACGATATCAGAAATCTGAGACTACAACTAGTTTCATATCAAAATATTGATGTAATAACAATACATGCTGTCTGTGTCAACTGTTCGCTCACATTTAAGTGGCTGCTAAATACATCTGAGCAGTCGCTTGATATTAACAAGACAGGAAAGATAACAGAACACAAGCAGAGTTTGAACTTCTTACAGCTTCTTAATAATCTTAAAGGGATGGCTGTGGCTCAGTGGGTAGTGCGCTGAACTTGGAATCAGGGCGTAGCAAGTTTGAGTCCCACTCCCACCGCAGTCAGCATGTCGTTGTGTCCCTGAGACACTTCACCCCAAATTGCTCACAGTACTGAATGTATGTGAGTCGCTTTGGATAAAAGTGACTAACAAGTCACATGTAATGTAATGTAATGTTAAAACAGTGCTCTTAACACAGACATTCCCAACCAGGGGCTGCACGTTCACTGCTTTTCTTACTGCGCCTGAAGTCAGAAAGCGAATGAACCCCTGAGGTTACTCTTCTTTTTTATATGCCAGTTATGAACAGAGAGTAACATGACATTTAATAAAAGAAAACACAGTTAAAGTTGTACTTTCTCAATGCATTTTAACCTTTCATCTGATTGTGTGTGTAATTTGCACTATCCCCCATGTATTGCACAATTTCATCGTTGTACCTTTAATCTAAAATGTGTTTTTTATATGTCTACCATTTGCTATTTTTAGTTTGTTCTTAAGTCTTTTACTGGTAACTGTATTCTGTGTGATATCAATGTTCTGTGAAATGTCTATGTGAAGCACCTTGAACTGCACTTGTTGAAAGGTGCTATACAAATAAAGATTATTATTAAAGTGTACCTTTCCGGTCTGCAGCAGGACGTGCTGAGGGGCTTTTTCATCGGCAGCCAGCGGGTCTCTCTGACTCCTGTGCACGAGGTGAAAGGTCACCGCCTTCTTCTTCTCGATGAACGACTTCTTCTTTCGATGAGGCTGTGAGAGACAGATAGAGGAGGGATTAGGGGAGATCGCTGGTGAATATATATAACAGGAGAGTCTTAAATGAAACAGAAAAAGGACGGGAAAGGAGGATTTCCCCCTGTAGAAATCCATCACTGAGGATTCTGCTCTTAAATATTCTGAAAGTGACTTTACCCGTTCAAACTGTTGGCGAGATGGCTGTCATTTTATACAATTTCATGCAGAAATGATTGTTTTCTGACTCATAAATAGCATATTTCTCTGTTTTATTGTATATCTATCTGAATATTTCAGGCTTTGACAAAACAAGACATTTTAACTGAACTTATAGAGACTGGAATGGACATTTCTGGGATGGATTGGAAGAACAATTGAATAAGGAAAAAATAATCGTGACATTAATTGATAGATAGTCGTAATTTACAGCCCTGTTTAATTGCAAAACAGCATTATCCTGACTGAAACATATATATATATATGTGATCCATGCCTTATACTGTATATATATATATCTTAGATTTGAACCCTATTGTTTTTCCCGATCTAATATTTGCACCCTTTTCTAATTGGTAAAACAATGCTAAGTTTACTTTTACAAACATATTATGATCTTCTTGAATATGATGCATTGCTCTAGGTCAACTAACAAACTGTATGCAAATAAGTAAACATTAGACAATCTCAATAGTGAAGGTACTTTATTACAATTATGTTTGCTTTATAACAACTACCTAACATCCCACATATATGGGCTTCTGTGTACCTCAATATTCCAACACTTTGTCGAATAAACAACACACTTGTACAATAAAAGGTACGTTATATAAACAAACTATAATAGGTCTCTTCTGTATCTTTGGTGGTAGTTAAGTTAAATCATTTTCTACTAAGTTCCCTTCACTTTTAACACCTGAGTTAGCTTGCTACCAAAACAACAGGGAAGAATACAACTTTATTCAAGCCTAGAACTTTCTTAATGAAGTTATGTAAGTACAATACGATAACATATAATTAGTTGACGGTGATATTTCCCATCATAACAGAGTTTTTCTCATGAACGCACCACACATGGACAAGTGACTTTAGCCGCAGTTAGCTTGCAGATTAGCTTAGGTTAGAAACCTCATCTTACCATTGTGTAACAGAGTCTCTGCTAATTTTCTTTGACTAATCGGGTTTAGAGATGATCAAATGTCAAACTACAGGTGGCTGTTATTACAACTAACAGTTTAAATCCACAAAGTGTCGTTGTTGTTGTTTATCCACGCTGGCTTCCCCTTCACCATGCTGCTGCTACCATTACTGGAAAGAACCATTGCGGAGACCAACGGGGAGGTTGAAAACAATATTAATATGATTTAAGATATAATACGGGATATTTCTTCGTTGTGTTTGAATACTGATCAATTATGGATTGTGGGTGAATGATGGGTCGATTGTGTTTGTATTTATAATGTAATTCATTTAATTGTAGAGTGTGTTTGTATTCGCTCTACACCGTGTATTGTTGGTATAGTCCATAGTAGTCTTTCTCTTTTCATGTACTGAAGGTTGAAAAAACGGCGTGTAAGCTCATTACCGCCACCTAGTGGATACACAAAAAACATTAGTAAAACAAAAAAACAGTTAATAAAATAATTAATATCCTTATCTAAAATAATAAAAGTACTCATGGTATACTGTGAAAATACTCATCTCAAAATCCTGTATTCAAAACCCTACTTGTGTGAAAGTATGCTAAATGTACTCAATGTTTGAAAAGTAAAAGTATTAATTTTGCAGTACATTTTCCAAGTCATGTGTTTTGCTATTATAAATGATTGCTCTTCGAGGATTAATATTACAGCTTAATTTATGAGTATGATGCATTTTATTGCTGTGGATATAAAGATATATATGAACATAGGCTCCAAATAACAATGCTCATACAAATTAGGTACATTTCATTATCATCTTTTGAAACGTTTCAGCAGCTAAAATATAGTAATTAATTGTAGGCTACATGTACTATATGCATATATTGGTGTACTTTACATGCATGACCATTTGTCTTCATTGTTGTCATTCCACTTCATGCAAGGGATTCCTTATAAGGTGAAGTTATTCAGTTAGCAATACTTCATAACCTGCAGAGTAAGGGTTTGAATGCTTGCTTTGTTTGGGTTCCTGCCCATGAAGTGAAGGTGTGGAGGAAAAAGAAGGTGTGGACGTACCTGCCAAACAGACACTGATCACACACTGGCTTCAATGAGTAAAGCTGAGGTCAAATGATAAGTTTAGTGAGCTCATAAAAGTACTATTATTATCAACATATTATGATCGTATTGAATAGGATGCGTTGCTGTAGATTTAACTACCTAACTGTATATAAAGAGGTTAACATTAGGCAGAGGTGGGAAGTAACTAAGTACAATTACTCAAGAAGTACTGTACTTAAGAAAAATGTTGAGTTACTGACTTGAGTATTTACATGTACTTCTACAGAGCAATCCTTGAATTTCATAAATTAGATCAGATCAGATTGTCGTCACCAATGTAGTATTTTAATCAGCTGTGTGAAGTAGCTAAGTACAATTACTCAAGTACTATAACTTTAAGGGACTTGAGTATTTTCATGTTATGCTACTTCATACTTCTACTCCTCTACAATTCAGAGGTAAATGGTGTACATTTACTCCACTACATATATTTAATACCTTTAGTTACTTCACAGATGTGGATGAATGATATGAAATATAACCAAGTGTTAAATCAGACTTTAGTTCCACCTGGAGTAAATCCACCAGCTACCCTGCAGTCTACAAAGCCATTCAGACTAGCTGCACCTTTACCAGCTTTGAAAACACTTTCATGATCAATCATTATAAAACATATCATAGATATTATTCTGAAATGGACCAATCTGCACAACGACTACTTTTACTGTCTTTCACTATATTTTGATGAGAATACTTTTATACTTTCACTCGAGGAACATTTTGAATGCAGGACTTTTACTGTAACAGAGTATTCCTACACTCTGGTACTTCTACTTTTACTCAAGTACAAGATCTGAGTACTTCTACTTTAACTCAAGTACAAGATCTGAGTACTTCTACTTTTACTCAAGTACAAGATCTGAGTACTTCTACTTTTACTCAAGTACAAGATCTGAGCACTTCTACTTTTACTCAAGTACAAGATCTGAGTACTTCTACTTTTACTCAAGTACAAGATCTGAGTACTTCTACTTTTACTCAAGTACAAGATCTGACTACTTCTACTTTTACTCAAGTACAAGATCTGAGTACTTCTACTTTTACTCAAGTACAAGATCTGACTACTTCTACTTTTACTCAAGTACAAGATCTGAGTACTTCTACTTTTACTCAAGTACAAGATCTGAGTACTTCTACTTTTACTCAAGTACAAGATCTGAGTACTTCTACTTTTACTCAAATACACGATCTGAGTACTTCTTCCACCTCTGACACTAGGACTACCCCAATAGTGAAGTACTTGAGGAAAGGTGCAACCAAGAGACAGTCACTGTGTCGATTAAACTGGAAGAACTGGAAACATTTCACAACCTGATGTTCGAGTGAGGTGAAAACACCCGAGTGACTGTTGGACGGAGAATACGTTTCTCAGTAGTAGATTTGAAACCTTAACAATTGAACTTTACTCAGACATTCAAAATAAATGTTCCTACTGTGACGTGTATTCTAAGAAAAGGCCTGCAGAGGCCTGCTGTATTCTAAGAAAAGGCCTGCAGAGGCCTGCTGTATTCTAAGAAAAGGCCTGCAGTGTGTCGTACCGCAACACCTCCAAGTATTTACAGAGAACATAACTTCACATGAACTTTGGCTCCTCTCCAACTCTGCATTTTTTTCCGTGTTTGTTTACATTTCGGTTTGCTTTTAACTTTGTACTTTTCTATTTGATTTCATTTGTATAAAAGTGTGTAATCGCACCTTTGAGGAACCTGTGACCTACGTCTTTCATCCATTGCATTACACTGTAGCAGGCCCGGTTCCAGAACAAAATGACTCAGGGTGCATCTGAGATTAGAGAGGGTGCAGGGGTAAAGTGCTATTTTTATAAGTGGGGAGTGGACCTTAACACCCTCTAGGGGGGTCCTCACCTCTTCTAGGGGGGTCCTCACCTCCTCTAGGGGGGTCCGGGGGCATGCTCCCCCAGGAATAATTTTTTTTTAAATATTGAAGTTGAAAGTATCAATCTGGTGCACTTTGAGAGCAACATGAGGAGATCTATGGATACATCTCTCATCACCCATATGAAACAGAACTGTAAACAGATTTATTTTTTCTTTATGGATATTTTACAAATCACTCCCCTTTAAAACACTTTTAAACACTTCTTGTTTTACTGTCATAGTATTTCATTTTTAGTGAGTGAGTTACTCAGATGAGGACCAGGAGACAGCGGTTGGTACTCTGGTACAGTTGTGGTGAAGGCATCTGACTTACTTGAACCGAAATGTCTACATGCATAGCAGAAGATGGCATCTTTTTTACATGAATATTCCAGCCAATCTCTGTTTTGAAACCATGAGCTGCAAAATGAGCGCCTCACCCCACTGTACAGGCGAGTTGGGTACTTGTTTAAATATACATGGGCAGGCTCTGTTTTGCCAAGGTCCTCTGGCACTTGCGGGCCGCCGAGGGGTGGCGGTGTTTGGGGCAACGAAGACGGCTGCGGCTGCTCCGCCTCCGTGCAGTAGATGCAGTGTTACTGCTGGCGATAATGGCTGGTTGTTTTAACCATTTTCTGATGTCCATCATTGACTATATTCTTCTTATTATTCTTCTTATTACTACAATTATTAGGGTCTGAGACCTAGGTCGGCGAAGACCCTATTGAAATCGGTCGCGCAGCGACCGATAAACCTGCCAAAAACACACAAAAACAGGGAAAACGACCGGCAAAAGCACAGAAAAGGTTCGGAAATCATGACGGCTGATAGGCCGCGTGAGCCCAGTCACGTGGGCGGAGCCCACGTGACTGTAACTCGCATAATTGATATCGTACGATCAATTTAGTCGCTCGCATAGCGAGCGATAACCATGCAAAACCCACAAAAAACAGTGAAAACATGGGGCAAAAGCCCATTAAAAGTGGCCTAAATCATGTCAGTTGGTAGCCCATGCCACTACAGTGAGGTGGGCTAATGTTAAATAGCACATTATTGAGATCGGACCGATTATTCATTCATTATTATTATTATTATTATGATTATTATTTGAACTTTTGGAACGCACTTTTGACCCCCGCAACATATGTGAAAACTCACCAAATTTTGCCCGCGCGTCAGAAGTTGCGCAACTTGAGATATGTAATTGGTTCCGGAACTTTGCGTCAAAAATTGCGTAGGCCACGCCCACTTCCGTTTTTAACGTTAACTCCCCCTACTTTAACTTTCACGTAAACGAACGAAACTCACTACGCATATCTAGGGTGCGGAGACTAACCAAAAAGCCTCTTGGAGGGGTATAAAATAACGTACAGGAAGTCGGCCATTTTGAATTTTGTGTCGGAAAAACGCGATTTATCGCGTTTTTCGTCCTCCGCGCAAAATCTATCTTGTCCTAGGGACTTTATCCGTACGGCTCGAAATTCGTCGGGTAGCTTCACGAGACATGGGCAATTTAAAGTTATCACGGAAGTTTTTTTCTTTCGCACGGCGGAGCCGTTATTTGGCGCCAAAGTTTGCGTTCGCTCGATGCTAGGCAGTCCCTCGCCATGGAACACGATGATGTCATAACTCAAACTGACATACTCAGAACGCCACCAAACTTCACATGATGGTTAACATTACAGCCCTGAACAGCTCTAGGTCAAATCTGATGTTACTTAATTTGGCGTTACCATGGCGACGGATCCTTCGCCATAAACAACGGTGTCGCTGTAAATCCAATGGACACGGTCCCATCGTCCCCCAATCTTCACTTTTATATCACTGGTCCATGCCTCAACAGCTCAATGTGAAATCTGAGATCTCACCGTATGCCGTTTCCATGGCAACGCATCCTTCGCCAAAAAATACGATGTTGTTGTAATTCAATGGAAAATCGTCCAAACGCCACCAGACTTCAGACTATCATTAATGGTCCGGCCCTCAACAGCTCTACGCCAATTATGGGATGTCATCATATGCCGTTGCCATGGCAACACACCCCTCGCCAAAAAACCTGGTGTTGTCGAAATTCAATGGAAAATTGTCCAAACACCACCAGACTTCAGATGACAGTTAATGGTCCTGCCCTCAACAGCTCTACGCCAATTATGGGATGTCATCATATGCCGTTTCCATGGCAACGCGTCCCTCGCCATTAAAACACAATGTTGTCTTAAGTCAATGGAAAATGGTCCAAACTTCACCACACTTCAGATGACAGTTAATGGTTCGGCCCTCAACACCTCAATATGACAATAGAGAGTTTTCCTCAAAAGCTGTTGCCATGGCAACGCTTCCCTCGCCGTTAAGCACGATATTGCTATAACTCCTGTGTGAATGGTAAAAATCTGTTCAAGCTTTACATGTGTGCTAACCGTCAACCCCTCGAGACATATATGTGTCAGTTTTGAGATTTCGTCAAATGTCGTTGCTATGGTAACAAAATGGTCGCCGTGAAACACGGTTTTCTCATAACTCCAGTTAACATGCTCCAAACGGCACAAAACTTCACAGGTTTGATAACGATGCAGCCTTCAACACATCTAAGCATATTATGGGGTGTCATCAAATGCCGTTGCCATGGCGACAGATCACCCGCCATCAAACACAATGTTTATGATACTGCTGTAACTCAAAGACATTGTCCTATCGGCCTGAAACTTCCCACGTTTACCAACGGCCGAGTCCTCGAGACACCTAGACACGTCGACGTGCGGACAACAGCCTGCGGAACGTCGAAGACCCGCTCAACGCTGCTTGCAGCTTTAATTATTATTGTTATTATATATGTAATATTTTTCACTTAAAATATTTTTTTTTTTTTCACTTTTCGTTTTTCAAATGAGGGTGCATAACGACTCAACTGAGGGTGCAATGCACCCCTGTAGAACCGGGCCTGCACTGTAGTTGTGTTTATAACGTGACAATAAGTCTGTGAATCTTGAATGTAAACGCTTCATTGTATTTTGATTAAACTCCAATTGTAAGTTCTTGATTAAGCATCATTTGGAGGTATTTGTAATTTATTCAAAGTGTGTACAACTTAAAGTTCTTTAAAGTACTTCTTGCTTCCGTGCAAATAGTTTGGGACTGCTTAAAGCAAATGTACAATATATTACACTTTTGGAAATGTGTTCAGCTCTTGTAAATAAAACCAATGGAGGGTCGGAGTTTCCTTAAGGGGTCCAAGACAGATCCATCAACTGAGAATAACTGTAAACATCTGGAAGGTCGACTGAGTTAAAAATGTTGTCAAATGTAATATGTTGTAACGTGAAATCCACAGTAATACGTTATATGGATGTCAATTTATCACAACTCCATATGAACAAGACACGTCCTCTGCAATAAAACCATTAAACTGGTCTAATAACAAAATGACTGCCAAGTTTTATCAAATATGAAATGTGTTGTTGTTCTCTCTTGTAAATAAAACAAATGGAGGGTCATAAATGAACAGAAGCTTTCATTGCTCACACTTTCTGTGGAACTGACTGTCTCAATTTTTGTTTAGTCCTAAGACAATAAATCATGATCCAACTCAGTAGCATATTTGCACATTCAAGCCATGCATTTTATTCAACATTTAATTCCATTCACGCCGAGAGCAGAGAGAGAATAAAACATGTTTTCAATACAAAAGTATGACTCGGTAAATGTTAACATTTTGATCCCAAAGTTCCAGCCCTGCAGACGGATTCTCACATTAAAAAACAGAAAGATGCACCGTTACAGAGAATATTCAACACACACTTTGTTCTTGTGGCGGCTTCTGTTTCCTCCTCAGACGTTCATCGACAACATCAGGAACTGTGAGGAGAATAAAGACACATTACAATCAGATCAAATCAAAATGTCAAGTCAAAGTCAACTTTATTGTCCATCTCAAGATACACAGTAACATCTGGAGTGTTCATTTAACACCCTGAGATAAGGACCATATGTTCACTGACTCTTTAAGTGTTAATTTAACACGCTGAGATAAGGACCATATGTTCACTGACTCTTTAAGTGTTCATTTAACACTCTGATATAAGGACCATATGTTCACTGACTCTTTAAGTGTTAATTTAACACGCTGAGATAAGGACCATATGTTCACTGACTCTTTAAGTGTTAATTTAACACGCTGAGATAAGGACCATATGTTCACTGACTCTTTAAGTGTTCATTTAACACGCTGAGATAAGGACCATATGTTCACTGACTCTTTAAGTGTTCATTTAACACTCTGATATAAGGACCATATGTTCACTGACTCTTTAAGTGTTAATTTAACACGCTGAGATAAGGACCATATGTTCACTGACTCTTTAAGTGTTCATTTAACACGCTGAGATAAGGATCATATGTTCACTGACTCTTTAAGTGTTAATTTAACACGCTGAGATAAGGACCATATGTTCACTGACTCTTTAAGTGTTAATTTAACACGCTGAGATAAGGACCATATGTTCACTGACTCTTTAAGTGTTCATTTAACACTCTGAGATAAGGACCATATGTTCACTGACTCTTTAAGTGTTCATTTAACACGCTGAGATAAGGACCATATGTTCACTGGCTCTTTAAGTGTTCATTTAACACGCTGAGATAAGGACCATATGTTCACTGACTCTTTAAGTGTTCATTTAACACGCTGAGATAAGGACCATATGTTCACTGACTCTTTAAGTGTTCATTTAACACGCTGAGATAAGGATCATATGTTCACTGACTCTTTAAGTGTTCATTTAACAAGCTGAGATAAGGACCATATGTTCACTGACTCTTTAAGTGTTCATTTAACACGCTGAGATAAGGACCATATGTTCACTGACTCTTTAAGTGTTCATTTAACACGCTGAGATAAGGACCATATGTTCACTGACTCTTTAAGTGTTCATTTAACACGCTGAGATAAGGACCATATGTTCACTGACTCTTTAAGTGTTCATTTAACACGCTGAGATAAGGACCATATGTTCACTGACTCTTTAAGTGTTCATTTAACACGCTGAGATAAGGACCATATGTTCACTGACTCTTTAAGTGTTCATTTAACACGCTGAGATAAGGACCATATGTTCACTGACTCTTTAAGTGTTCATTTAACACGCTGAGATAAGGACCATATGTTCACTGACTCTTTAAGTGTTCATTTAACACGCTGAGATAAGGACCATATGTTCACTGACTCTTTAAGTGTTCATTTAACACGCTGAGATAAGGACCATATGTTCACTGACTCTTTAAGTGTTCATTTAACACTCTGAGATAAGGACCATATGTTCACTGACTCTTTAAGTGTTCATTTAACACTCTGAGATAAGGACCATATGTTCACTGACTCTCTAAGTGTTCATTTAACACTCTGAGATAAGGACCATATGTTCACTGACTCTTTAAGTGTTCATTTAACACGCTGAGATAAGGACCATATGTTCACTGACTCTTTAAGTGTTCATTTAACACGCTGAGATAAGGACCATATGTTCACTGACTCTTTAAGTGTTCATTTAACACGCTGAGATAAGGACCATATGTTCACTGACTCTTTAAGTGTTAATTTAACACGCTGAGATAAGGACCATATGTTCACTGACTCTCTAAGTGTTCATTTAACACGCTGAGATAAGGACCATATGTTCACTGACTCTTTAAGTGTTCATTTAACACGCTGAGATAAGGACCATATGTTCACTGACTCTCTAAGTGTTCATTTAACACTCTGAGATAAGGACCATATGTTCACTGACTCTTTAAGTGTTCATTTAACACGCTGAGATAAGGACCATATGTTCACTGACTCTTTAAGTGTTCATTTAACACGCTGAGATAAGGACCATATGTTCACTGACTCTTTAAGTGTTAATTTAACACGCTGAGATAAGGACCATATGTTCACTGACTCTTTAAGTGTTCATTTAACACGCTGAGATAAGGACCATATGTTCACTGACTCTTTAAGTGTTCATTTAACACGCTGAGATAAGGACCATATGTTCACTGACTCTTTAAGTGTTAATTTAACACGCTGAGATAAGGACCATATGTTCACTGACTCTTTAAGTGTTAATTTAACACGCTGAGATAAGGACCATATGTTCACTGACTCTTTAAGTGTTCATTTAACACGCTGAGATAAGGACCATATGTTCACTGACTCTTTAAGTGTTCATTTAACACTCTGAGATAAGGACCATATGTTCACTGACTCTTTAAGTGTTCATTTAACACTCTGAGATAAGGACCATATGTTCACTGACTCTCTAAGTGTTCATTTAACACTCTGAGATAAGGACCATATGTTCACTGACTCTTTAAGTGTTCATTTAACACGCTGAGATAAGGACCATATGTTCACTGACTCTTTAAGTGTTCATTTAACACGCTGAGATAAGGACCATATGTTCACTGACTCTTTAAGTGTTCATTTAACACGCTGAGATAAGGACCATATGTTCACTGACTCTTTAAGTGTTAATTTAACACGCTGAGATAAGGACCATATGTTCACTGACTCTCTAAGTGTTCATTTAACACGCTGAGATAAGGACCATATGTTCACTGACTCTTTAAGTGTTCATTTAACACGCTGAGATAAGGACCATATGTTCACTGACTCTTTAAGTGTTCATTTAACACGCTGAGATAAGGACCATATGTTCACTGACTCTTTAAGTGTTCATTTAACACGCTGAGATAAGGACCATATGTTCACTGACTCTTTAAGTGTTAATTTAACACTCTGAGATAAGGACCATATGTTCACTGACTCTTTAAGTGTTAATTTAACACTCTGAGATAAGGACCATATGTTCACTGACTCTTTAAGTGTTCATTTAACACGCTGAGATAAGGACCATATGTTCACTGACTCTTTAAGTGTTAAATGAACACGGTCAGGAAGTGGGCGGTGTTAAATTAAGATATCTTTAATATGTCTTGTGTTCTTTGAGAGATATTCAGCCATGTTGGCTCTTTGCTGTAACAGTTGTTCCCGCTCTGGGACGAATGAAGGAATTCTGACTGTACTCCTGCAGTGAGAGCGGCCAACGAAATGTCCTTATACGTTTGTTTGATGAACAACAAAGCTATTCTGATGTTTGTTGTTGTTTACCTGCATGATGTTCATCTTCACCCGGCCGCTCTTCCTTTGGTCCATAGCCTGGAACGCTCCTGGTGAAGGGGAAGAGCAAAAGTATTTAACATGAATAAATCTGCACTTTGAGGAGTTAAAGGCAATAGTGATGTTAATGTGGATCTAGTGGAGGATTGTATTCTTCTTAATGTGCACTAAATATGCTCATTTGATAATAATAATAATTCATTTAATTTATATAGGCGCCTTTCACGGCTCTCAAGGTCGCCGTACAAACACATAAAAAACAAGATACACAATACATAACACCAGCATAAGAGACATAAACAAGACAATGCAGTCCATAAATCAATCAAATCAATCAAACAGAGGACGTGTGATGGAGAATGATCAGGGTGGGTATGCGAGTGTGAAGAGATGTGTTTTGAGGCGTGATTTGAAAATGGGGTTGACATTTGACATTTGAGTTTAACTGTTTATGAATATATATTAAAAACAAGTATTTTGGTTAAAAGCAACATTGAAAGCCTAAATACATTAAAAACATTAAGTTCAACACCAATAAATGTTGATTATAATGAACCATTAGCCATACTGTGGATACCGTTTGCAGCATTAGTATAATTATTAATATTATGACACTATTGTATTTGTTTGTTTTAATATGTTTACAAGCACATTTTTTGTTTCACTACTCTCTTTTTATATATACATATTTATATTAAAACAAATTATTTATATTTTTTATTTGATATTTAATTGTTTTACTTTTTATCATTTTATTTAGATTTGAATTTTTTCATTATTTAATGTTATTTTTAATTGACAATTTATTTTAATATTCATTTAAATTCAATTCAAAAAGGAACACAATGTAATTTCATAAAGTGTTTCTGCTTCGTATTTGTTGAGGCATTGCTCCCTATAAACCCAGCGTAGGATAGTATTCAACGTACTGAACATGTTCTCCAGACGCACGATGCAGGTCAGGTAGTCGTCGAAGTCGATGTCGTAGTTTTCGTCAGCGAACCTCAAACCGACGAGCTGCAGCAGCTTGTTGTCCAGCTGCATGCCTGAAGGACAACAAATACGAAACATCACAACATATTCACAAACACAGCTTTTCTTTGTATCAGCTGCTTCTACCTGTATCACCTTCAATCACACTTACTTACCTAATCTACTACTTTTGCAAATATTATTTCATGTAATAACAAGAGGAAATGTAGTTGCTCTGATGTCAAATGTAAATCATTTCAAACACACATATATTGACATTAAAAATATGATCTAAAATCTTTAAAATCACATAAATAAATGTCACATTAAAGTTCACCTATCATGCTATGTGTAGGCAATAGCATAGGTCTCAGATATATACAAATATATAAAAAACATGTCTATGAAGTGTTTAGCTCCAAATACCAAACAGATCACCCGTTCTAGCCATGCCTCATATCCCTCTATTTCACTTCCTGTTTCTAAAGTGCTGATTTGGGTATAAAGCTTTAAAAAAGGAGGGGTCTGAGGTCATGCGGGACCCGGCAGCTACTGTCTAAACTAAATACTGCCGTGATGAAACGCCATATCACGGATTATCAAGGATCTGAAACAGTATGGAGCTCAAAGGCTTTCTCTCTTGCCGGTTATACCACAAGGTGAGTTCCTTTTTACTTCCTGCTTCTTCACACACATGCTCCCTCCAGTACAGGTTAGCTCTGAGTGTTAGCGATGCTAATGTAAACACCGACCATATTACGTCCAAAACAGTCGGGCATTTTTTCTGATAGCATCTTTCTGATTGGGCCGTGGGTCCACATTTCAGATATTACGTCATATCGGACGCAAATCTGGATCAGCTCCGTTGTTCCCCGTTTTTAGAGATTTGGGTACGGAGGAAAAGAGAGAGGGTTTTATTTTCTGACGCTGCTTGAGTTCCCCGACACACCGGGGACACATGTTTGTGTAGAAAAGTGCATTTTGCATGATAGGTCCCCTTTAATATCACAGAAATATGAATATATTATAATTTTAGTTTTAGATAGATGACATGTTTAATATTATTAAACTGATACTGATTACTCCACCTGTAGGCTCGGGGGATAGTTATCTAATCATCACTCAATGTTCTTTGTAAATCTGTGGAGTGATGAGGCCCGAGCCTGATGCCAAACTCAACTATGCTGCTTCTAATAAACATATTAAGAAACACGTGAGTTGTCTGATTGAACTACATATAGGGTTAGAAGAAGACGTGTCCTTTACAATAAAACCATTCAAATAGTCTAATAAGAAAATGTCTGCCAAGTTTTATAAAATGAATATTATGAAAATATAATAAGTGAATTTTGTTAATAATCGACTCTCACCTGCAGCTTTGAGAGCGATGCGCAGCTCGTAGGACGACATCTTCCCGGAGCGGTCGGTGTCGAAGGAGAGGAAGAGCATCTGCAGGAACAGAATTTCATATTGTAAATATTTATATCTCTTTATATTTTTAATAACAAACTGTAACACTTCCAGCACAGGAACTGATTTACAGCAATACATAAAGGAAAGTGACTCTATTCGATTATTCTTCTACATTTCAGAGGCTAATATTGTACTCTGCATTCCCATTACGTTTGTTTGATAGCTCTAGTTTCAATGCATACATTATTACATCAACATATAAATCATATATCATATTAATACCCAACAATAATCTAAATGAAATATTTCAATCAAACGACAGCTCTTATTTAAATACAATTAAATGAGCTCGATATTTACATCTTTCAAATAAGGCACGCACTAATACTAATAATTATATTGAAGTAATATATGTTATAACGAAAAGGACCATCCTGTTAAACTGAGTGCACACTTTTTACCTGTATCTGGCTATACCATATATATATATTAATGCTGTCAAAATTATCGCGTTAACGGCGGTAATTAATTTTTTGAATTAATTGCGTTAAAATATTTAACGCATGTGCAGAATGGCCCGCCCCATACGTGCCACCAGTGGCAGCGCCAGGATATGGCTGGGGTAGGCTACACCCATACCAAGAAATGGCTTAGCCCCTCCGTGTGCACGGACAGGGCTGCTGTTAACGTCGGTCTGTACAACGGAATTGTGCCAAAACTACGCCAACCGGCTGCGGAGGGAGACTTCCCCCCCCCCCCCCCTTCACTGGAGAACTGCGCTAAAACAACTGATCACAACGTTCACACTCTGTGGTCGCGAAGTACTCCACTAGCCCCCCCCCCCCCCCCCCCCTTCGATCCCAGCCCGTGCAGCAAACATGTCGATGTATCCTTGGGCAAGATACTTAACCCTGAGTTGCTCCCGATGGCATGGCCAACGGTGTGTGAGTGTGTGTGCATGTTAGGTCTGCTCTGTATGAATGGGTGTGAATGGGTGAACGACATGTAGTATGTAAAGCGCTTTGAGGGGTCTTAAAGACTGGATAAAGCGCTATATAAGTACAGTCCATTTACCATTTTACCATTTACCAAATAGATATTCTTAAATTGTTGTATTATTACTTTTAAGTGAGTGGATTATTGAAAAACTTCTACTAACTCTAGTTCAGTTTTAAAGCCATGAATCACAAACACTCACAATCCACTTCTTCATCTTCTCCCAGAAGACCTTGAACTCCTGGAACTCCAGCTGCCCGGTGTTATCCACCTGATCTCTGTCAAGGAAACACTTTGTGCTCATAATCATCCATCAGTTCAACATTTAAAACACTCCTTTCTAACTACTGGAAACAAGTCAAGTCTGTTATGGAAAATATACTTAAAGTGATGATTCCATTTAACTTTGAGACACCTGGAACTGAGACCAACAAAAACATGTTCAATATCTTATTTATAGCAAGTCAAAAAGCACGGACTAGGAAATGGTTGACGACAGATGCACCTCAGGTTGATGTTATTTACTATATTTATGTAATGGAGAAACTGACATCTATTGTGAGACTTGAACATGACAAGATTAAAGGTCACCTATTGTGCAAAATCCTCTTCTTCATGTCTCTTCTACATCAACATGTGTCCCCTCTTCTTCATGTCTCCTCTACATCAACATGTGTCCCCTCTTCTTCATGTCTCTTCTACATCAACATGTGTCCCCTCTTCTTCATGTCTCTTCAACATGTGTCCCCTCTTCTTCATGTCTCTTCTACATCAACATGTGTCCCCTCTTCTTCATGTCTCTTCTACATCAACATGTGTCCCCTCTTCTACATGTCTCTTCTACATCAACATGTGTCCCCTCTTCTTCATGTCTCTTCTACATCAACATGTGTCCCCTCTTCTTCATGTCTCTTCTACATCAACATGTGTCCCCTCTTCTTCATGTCTCTTCTACATCAACATGTGTCCCCTCTTCTACATGTCTCTTCTACATCAACATGTGTCCCCTCTTCTACATGTCTCTTCTACATCAACATGTGTCCCCTCTTCTTCACGTCTCTTCTACATCAACATGTGTCCCCTCTTCTTCATGTCTCTTCTACATCAACATGTGTCCCCTCTTCTACATGTCTCTTCTACATCAACATGTGTCCCCTCTTCTTCATGTCTCTTCTACATCAACATGTGTCCCCTCTTCTTCATGTCTCTTCGACATCAACATGTGTCCCCTCTTCTTCATGTGTCTTCGACATCAACATGTGTCCCCTCTTCTTCATGTGTCTTCTACATCACCATGTGTCCCCTCTTCTTCATTTCTCTTCTACATCAACATGTGTCCCCTCTTCTTCATGTCTCTTCTACATCAACATGTGTCCCCTCTTCTTCATGTCTCTTCTACATCAACATGTGTCCCCTCTTCTTCATGTCTCTTCTACATCAACATGTGTCCCCTCTGTGGAAAGAGACTCTGAAAGTTTCAGGAACAAAGATTCTCTCTCTTTTTGATCCATTTCTATAAAAACCTGTCTGAAAATGAGCTGATCAGATTTCGGCCACTTTATGATGTCATAACGATGTTTTGTCTTCTGTAACCATTAGCCAATCAGCAACCAAGGTAACCCCCCCCCCCCCTCTCACCTGAATCTCCTCCTAGAGCACCATTGAGTTCTTTGTAACCAAATGTCTCTCAGAGGGGCGTGGGGAGGGGCTCCTTATTTTCATCTAAAGTAACAGACAGAGAATCAGCACTTTGGAAACAGGGCTGAAACAGAGGGGATTATGGGTAATGCTGCAATGATCTGGTTGGTGTTTCAGCCAATCAGAGACAGGCTCTGTATATATCTGAGACCTGTGATATATTGATGAAGAACAGTATAATAGGGGACCTTTAATAAGAGTTGTTGGGCTTCATTGGTTGAAGACATATCTAAGCGTGAAAAAGCGCTCTAATAAAAAATGGAATGGATTATTATTATTAATATTATATCTACAGTTAGATCGGACAATACCTAAATAATTATTAGCTAATGTTTGCACCACTCCCACCCCCCGGCCCAAAGATTTATATATTTTACTTTACATGTTTTTATTTTATTTTTGTATTCCCTTTCTTTAATTTATTTAAAGAAAGCTATTGTGGAATTGACACAATAGCTGTGTGTGTGTGTGTGTGTGTGTGTGTGTGTGTGTGTGTGTGTGTGTGTGTGTGTGTGTGTGTGTGTGTGTGTGTGTGTGTGTGTGTGTGTGTGTGTGTGTGTGTGTGTGTGTGTGTGTGTGTTATTGTGGAATTGTCTTTTATTGACAGAATATTATTATTTTAATACTATTTTAATCCTTTGTAAACAGAACAAGTGAAAAGCATGTCATGCTGTTCATGACCTGGGTTCCTAATAAACGACTCCTTTCGTTCTCTTTCTAATCTCCAACATCACAAACACATGATCTGACAGGATGAATGTAATCTGACGCTTAAAGTAGGATACGTCCATCAGGTTGATGATGCTGTGGCAGGTGCTGAGACTCAGGCCGTCAAACTTGATCTCTTTTCCTGAAAACACAATGCATTCAAACCGTTAATGATACAACATGCAATCAAATGTTAAGAGAATGAAGTACATACATACATACATACATATATATATATATATATATATATATATATACAGTATACACAGATAGTTTGCCATCCCTTTCATGAAGCCAAATTGTCTGACAAAACTCAAACAAGAAAGAGAGACGAATTATGAGATAATTGACCAAAATATATATTTGTATTCACTTACTTCTGCTGAGAACGCCGTCGAGCATCTCCTTGAGCTCTCTGACGGAGATCGCCTCGTCCTGGGGGAGAAATACAACTTTAAAGTCATACAGAAACTCATAGTCATCTACAAATACATCTATAAACCCTATATATAATATAATATAATAATAAAGCAGAGGTCAAATGTCACTGTGTGCTGTGTGTGTGACGATTAAAGAGGGTTGCATCCTCCAATTATATAATACTGTATTAGTTGTACTTCACAATTCACAGTATTAGACCCCTATCCTATCCCTAACAGTGTTTATCCTTATTCTCCTTGTCTATGTTGAAACTGTTTTTTAAACCTTTTGGTTTCATAAGATCATTAGAAACTAAATCGTTCAACAAAAAGGCTCCACTAATAAAGTTTTTTAGAATATCCTTACAATAAGCTGATGTGTAAACAATCCCGCTGCTCCTTAACACAATCACTTCCCAATTACGGATCAATGAATTAGAATCAGAGGGTGAAACCCTCACACGTGCACACAGAACAGCACACAGTGACACTTCTGCGCTGAACCCATCCTAGTGCTGGGTATGGACCTCTCCAAATACTAGTCCACACTCCATATTTAAAGTCTGTTTGGGGACTTGAACCGGCGACCCTACGATTCCCAGCAGACATGGCAAAAGTACACACATCCTTTACTCAAGTAGAAGTACAGATACTCGTGTTTACAAATACTCTGGTAAAAGTAGAAGTACTGACTAAACTTCTTTACTCAAGTAAAAGTAAAGAGGCTTTGAAATGTACTTCAGTAAAAAGTACCCATAACTAGCAGCTGTTTTAAAGAGTACCTGACCTCCCTTTATATTAATAGAACAATAATGTCATTGTTAGCTAATGAATGTTTCCATGCTGAACAACGGCAACATGACAACGTTTCCATTGGTCCCTCTTCTTTAGAGAAGACCAGGAAATGATGGATACACGGATCGTGTTCAAATCAATAGGCACGCAATGACTCTAAAGAATAATGATCACGCCACCAAACACACATTCAGACTAAAGGAACCAGCTGTTTGGAAAATGAGAGAAGTAGAAAGTACAGGTATTTGTGTTCAACATGTAAGAAGTAGAAAGTACAGGTATTTGAGTTCAACATGTAAGAAGTAGAAAGTACAGGTATTTGGGTTCAACATGTAAGAAGTAGAAAGTACAGGTATTTGAGTTCAACATGTAAGAAGTAGAAAGTACAGGTATTTGAGTTCAACATGTAAGAAGTAGAAAGTACAGGTATTTGAGTTCAACATGTAAGAAGTAGAAAGTACAGGTATTTGAGTTCAACATGTAAGAAGTAGAAAGTACAGGTATTTGAGTTCAACATGTAAGAAGTAGAAAGTACAGGTATTTGTAGTTCAACATGTAAGAAGTAGAAAGTACAGGTATTTGAGTTCAACATGTAAGAAGTAGAAAGTACAGGTATTTGTGTTCAACATGTAAGAAGTAGAAAGTTCAGGTATTTGAGTTCAACATGTAAGAAGTAGAAAGTACAGGTATTTGGGTTCAACATGTAAGAAGTAGAAAGTTCAGGTATTTGAGTTCAACATGTAAGAAGTAGAAAGTTCAGGTATTTGGGTTCAACATGTAAGAAGTAGAAAGTACAGGTATTTGAGTTCAACATGTAAGAAGTAGAAAGTACAGGTATTTGGGTTCAACATGTAAGAAGTAGAAAGTACAGGTATTTGAGTTCAACATGTAAGAAGTAGAAAGTACAGGTATTTGTGTTCAACATGTAAGAAGTAGAAAGTACAGGTATTTGGGTTCAACATGTAAGAAGTAGAAAGTACAGGTATTTGAGTTCAACATGTAAGAAGTAGAAAGTTCAGGTATTTGAGTTCAACATGTAAGAAGTAGAAAGTACAGGTATTTGGGTTCAACATGTAAGAAGTAGAAAGTACAGGTATTTGTGTTCAACATGTAAGAAGTAGAAAGTACAGGTATTTGAGTTCAACATGTAAGAAGTAGAAAGTACAGGTATTTGAGTTCAACATGTAAGAAGTAGAAAGTACAGGTATTTGGGTTCAACATGTAAGAAGTAGAAAGTACAGGTATTTGAGTTCAACATGTAAGAAGTAGAAAGTACAGGTATTTGGGTTCAACATGTAAGAAGTAGAAAGTACAGGTATTTGTGTTCAACATGTAAGAAGTAGAAAGTACAGGTATTTGAGTTCAACATGTAAGAAGTAGAAAGTACAGGTATTTGGGTTCAACATGTAAGAAGTAGAAAGTACAGGTATTTGAGTTCAACATGTAAGAAGTAGAAAGTTCAGGTATTTGAGTTCAACATGTAAGAAGTAGAAAGTTCAGGTATTTGAGTTCAACATGTAAGAAGTAGAAAGTACAGGTATTTGTGTTCAACATGTAAGAAGTAGAAAGTTCAGGTATTTGTGTTCAACATGTAAGAATTAGAAAGTACAGGTATTTGTATTCAACATGTAAGAAGTAGAAAGTACAGGTATTTGTGTTCAACATGTAAGAAGTAGAAAGTACAGGTATTTGGGTTCAACATGTAAGAAGTAGAAAGTACAGGTATTTGTGTTAACATGTAAGAAGTAGAAAGTTCAGGTATTAGAGTTCAAAATGTAAGAAGTCAAAGTAAAAAGTCGTCTAAGTAGTGGAGTAAAGTACTGATACCAGAAACATGTACTTAAGTACAGTAACGAAGTATTTGTAAGAGTCTCTGATGGGTTGGGGAATATATATAAAATGGTGTCTAATGCTCGTGTTTCCTCACATCTCCGGCCAGTGCTTCGAACAGTCGTCTCAGGCCTTTCTCCTCGTCCGTCTCCTCGTCAGGTTCAGAGGGCATGGGCGGCTGGAGGATAAACAACAACAACACGGCATCAGAACAACAACACAGGATGATGAGGTAATAGATAATGTTTCATATTGAATCCTGGGTGAAACACTCACATCTGGCAGGTCAGCATCGACGTTGCTCCCCAGCTCCCTGCAGGACAGAAACAGAAGATGAGATGGACATTCAGTTTTAAGGGATTGCAGAAAAGATTGTTTGTCATTTTTAACAAACTACTGGGTGAAGAAACTCATATCTGTCATTGAACAAAACCCTGAAGCTTCAGTGGGAACTTGTAAGATGCATTAAACCCACATAGATTATTTAATCAGATAAAATAAGATAAGACAGACCTTTATTAATCCCGTGGGGAAATTCAGGAGTTTAAGCAGCAACAGGGTGAGAGTGAAAATAGGGACTCTATTAAATACAAATACAAATCTAATAAATATTAAGCATAAGAAATAAAATGTGGACAAAAGTATCCTTAATGAAGTTATGATCTTGGTGTTTCCCACCCGTTTTTTACACATATTAGTGCAGAAATGTCACGTATCGTACATATTATATCTTTTAGGGGTCATTCTTTAAAATTCCCCTTGTATTTTTACACATAGCAGTACCAAAATGTTACATAAAATATCTTTAAAGGTCCATTATTTTAAATACTCTTTGCGTTTTATATCTTTAAGGGCAATTATCTTGTATTCTCTTTGCATTTTTACACATATTTGTGCTTAAATGTTCAATATTATATCTTTACGGTGTTATTAATTAGAATTATCGTTACGTTTTTACAGATAATAGTGTCCAAATGTTGCATAAAATGTCTTAAAGGGTCA
>JAPTMU010000362.1:0-115000 GCA_028583405.1 Pogonophryne albipinna | reverse complement strand
TGTTCAGGTCTTCATGTTGAGATTTGAACAATAATGTTATATTTTGAATAGTAGGACACATTTAAAACAAACAAGTTTTCTTCAAAGGAATGAAGGATATCCTCACATATGGGACAACCTTACATATTGTTTTAAAGGTTTCTTACACCCCTTCAAATCATGTCGGCTTCATGACCCCCCCATGAAGCCATTATTTATTTTATTTAATTATCATACATTTTACCTCCTTGTGTCTATTAACCTGACAACATGTTATATTTTGCTGCATGTACCTTTTAAAGTTCTTAACAAATAATCTGAGGGGAATTTCTTGACGTTTGTTTTTAACTTGTGTCATTTTGTAAAGCACTCTTTTGTAAAGTGCTATATAAAGAAAGCTTTATTATTATTATGAAGTGTTTGCGACCCCAGGATGGGAACCAGCGATTTGGAGGGCAATTTAGGATTTAAACACCAATCATTTAATGCCAAAAGCTTGTATACTAATCGTCTAAGTGTCCTCCCATAAATCCCTCCTGTTGAAACTTCTCTAAAGTGTCCTGTGGGGTCCTTCCTCACCGATGAAGTTCCTGCAGCCCCCCGCGGTGGAGCCTCTGATCCAGTTCCCCTCCAGCATGTTGACCTCCCAGTGACGCTTGGTGTCGTCCGTCAGAGAGTCGGGGGTCATGTTGCAGATCTCCGCCTTATCGTAGTTCTTCTTGAAGTCTTCAAACTCCATCCTGGAAGAAAATCAATATCAACGTCATGTACAGGGAATTTAAGATGGACAGAGGTGGGAAGTATTGGAGTACAAATACTTTGTTACTGTACTTAAGCACATGTTTCTGGTATCAGTACTTTACTCCACTACTTATTTTTCTGATGACTTTTTACTTTGACTTCTTACATGTTGAACCCAAATACCTGTACTTTCTACTTCTTACATGTTGAACCCAAATACCTGTACTTTCTACTTCTTACATGTTGAACCCAAATACCTGTACTTTCTACTTCTTACATGTTGAACACAAATACCTGTACTTTCTACTTCTTACATGTTGAACACAAATACCTGTACTTTCTACTTCTTACATGTTGAACACAAATACCTGTACTTTCTACTTCTTACATGTTGAACCCAAATACCTGTACTTTCTACTTCTTACATGTTGAACACAAATACCTGTACTTTCTACTTCTTACATGTTGAACCCAAATACCTGTACTTTCTACTTCTCACATTTTGAACCCAAATACCTGTACTTTCTACTTCTTACATGTTGAACACAAATACCTGTACTTTCTACTTCTTACATGTTGAACACAAATACCTGTACTTTCTACTTCTTACATGTTGAACCCAAATACCTGTACTTTCTACTTCTTACATGTTGAACACAAATACCTGTACTTTCTACTTCTTACATGTTGAACCCAAATACCTGTACTTTCTACTTCTCACATTTTGAACCCAAATACCTGTACTTTCTACTTCTTACATGTTGAACACAAATACCTGTACTTTCTACTTCTTACATGTTGAACACAAATACCTGTACTTTCTACTTCTTACATGTTGAACCCAAATACCTGTACTTTCTACTTCTCACATTTTGAACCCAAATACCTGTACTTTCTACTTCTTACATGTTGAACCCAAATACCTGTACTTTCTACTTCTTACATGTTGAACCCAAATACCTGTACTTTCTACTTCTTACATGTTGAACACAAATACCTGTACTTTCTACTTCTTACATGTTGAACCCAAATACCTGTACTTTCTACTTCTTACATGTTGAACTCAAATACCTGTACTTTCTACTTCTTACATGTTGAACACAAATACCTGCACTTTCTACTTCTTACATGTTGAACTCAAATACCTGTACTTTCTACTTCTTACATGTTGAACACAAATACCTGTACTTTCTACCTCTTACATGTTGAACACAAATACCTGTACTTTCTACTTCTTACATGTTGAACTCAAATACCTGAACTTTCTACTTCTCTCATTTTCCAAACAGCTGGTTCCTTTAGTCTGAATGTGTGTTTGGTGGCGTGATCATTATTCTTTAGAGTCATTGCGTGCCTATTGATTTGAACACGATCCGTGTATCCATCATTTCCTGGTCTTCTCTAAAGAAGAGGGACCAATGGAAACGTTGTCATGTTGCCGTTGTTCAGCATGGAAACATTCATTAGCTAACAATGACATTATTGTTCTATTAATATAAAGGGAGGTCAGGTACTCTTTAAAGCAGCTGCTAGTTATGGGTACTTTTTACTGAAGTACATTTCGAAGCCTCTTTACTTTTACTTGAGTAAAGAAGTTTAGCTTCTACTTTTACCAGAGTATTTTTAAACACGAGTATCTGTACTTCTACTTGAGTAAAGGATGTGTTTACTTTTGCCATCTCTGCTTGCACATCTCAAAACATTCTCTTGCACTTTTTTTCTATCTGTTTTATTTGTTCTATGCCCTATATATTCATGTTGCTCTGTTGGAGGAGCCTGGGACTTCAGTTGTTCATTGCCATATCTACTGTAGCTAATGTGCAAATGACAATAAAGCCTTGAAACTTGAATTACAGGGAATTTAAAATAGACCATTTATCTGATCCCTTTCACAGTGATTATTCTGTCGATTGCATCCCTGCATACATACAACATACTTAATGTGCAGCCCCTAATGCTCTGACTAAGTGTTAAATACTTAAATTGATAGTTTCACTTATAGTTTGCATCAAATTCATCACGTGGACTCACCAGAATTCACCGTCATCTGAATTCTGCAGGAGGCGATTTTTGTCCGCTGCGCTCACATAGCCCCACTCTCTGGAGCTGAAACACGAGAGAGAACAACCTGTTAATGTTTACATGCAGGAATATTCAGGAAAGTTACTAAAACAGAGACACAAAAAGGCAAACAGAGAGATAAACAACCACAGAATACATGGTTTTGTAGTGTTATTGTGTGTCTGGATGACTTTATTGTTTGTTAACATTGTATGTGTTTCTATTTCTGTATTATGTAACGCACTTTGTATGTAAAAGGTCCAATAAAAACACATTATAAGTGCTTCCTTCCTTACATATCAGGGGACTGATATCAGGTCTGGGTCCAGTTTCTCATAATCCATCCATATGTGTGCCCTTATTTTTTCACATAATGTTTGTTGTATATTATTACAGTTATGATAATGCTTACTTATCACTCCAGGGGCCGTTCCACTCAACCTGACCCCAGGGGTTTCTGATCCGGATCAGCTGGACCTTCTGACCTCTGACAGCCACCTGAAACCAGAAGAAAAATGGTAAAGAATTTCCCTCATACTGCACCTGTCTCCCATATATACCAAATCACCCAGTGCCCAAAGCTGCCTTCAATATAAAAGCACAATAAACTACTTCAATTCACTTAAAGGTCTCCTATTATACCATTTTTCTGACCAAACAGATCACCCATTCTGAAAATAATTCTAAATAACAAGAGAGGAGAACTTATGCAGGAGAATTCTACAGAGAGTAATGAAACGCCATATAATGAAACCATATCAAGGATTCTCTCTGAAACAGTCTGGAGCTCAAAGGCTTTCTCTCTTGCCGGTTATACCACAAGGTGAGTTCTTATTTCCTGCTTCTTCACACACATGCTCTCCAGTACAGGTTAGCTCTGAGTGTTAGCGATGCTAATGTAAACAAAGACTACTACGTCCAAAACTGTCGGGCATTGTTTCTGATAGCAACGTTTCTGATAGGGGACGATAGGTTGTGCGGGACGTTGCCAGGAGTTCAACGTAATGCCCGCCGACATTTTAGTAATGTCGTCATGACCGCAGCGAATCTGGATCAGCTCATCCCGTCTTTAGAGATGTGGGTACGTAGGAAAAGAGAGAGGGTTTTGTTTTCTGACACTTTGTGAGTTCCCTGACACACCGGGGACACAGATTTATGTATAAAAGTGCATTTTGCATAATATATAAACTTTAAATGATAACACTATAATACAAATTTACATTTATGATAAACATATACTGCAAGGAGATAAAGGTTTAACTATTAAATAATGAAAGCAGTCGTACCTCCTCCAGGCCGGTGATGGAGTAGGCGTGTCCCTTCACCAGGCCGGTGCTCGTCTTCGCCTCCGACTCTGCAGAGCTGGTGATCTGAACATAGAGGAGGTTGAGTTAAGAGACATGCTGCAGAGATGCAACATGACTAAGGAGACGGATTAAGGTTCTAAAAAGAGAAGCAAAACAACAAAGAGAAACAAAAAACGACCACTGAGTTGCAAAACTACACAAAAAAGGACTAAATAAGTTTGCAAAGCTACTAAAAATGATGTTAAACAACTACCGAGCAAAATGACTGAGAAGACAGAAAAAACCTCTGCAAAGAGAAGCAAAATTGACTATAAGGAACAACTAGAAAAACCTGTAGAACAACTGAAAACAGAAAGAAAACGTGTCCAAGGAGATGCTAAATGACGACAGAGGCACATAATACAAAATATTCAAACTAAGATTATGAAAAACTACTATAAAAATGCAAATCAAAGAGACTACAAGAACCTAAAGAGACACAAATGACTATGGTAATACATGAAGCTACTACAAAGAAGTCAGAAAACATCTACAAGTAGTCGAAGAACTTCGCAATTTAGCATCAGGCTGCAAAACAACAAAGACAAACACAAAATGCACAACAACAAGGAGATGCAGTATGAAACAAAAAGGCAGAGAAAGAGACTACAAGAGACACAAAAGGACTACAGAAAGGCATGAAACAAGTACAGAGTGACTACAATAAGATGCTAATTGACAAAAAAGTTAGCAAAACAACAGAAAGAGACAAAAAACAGGACAAAGATGAAGATTTGTGGTCATTTTTTTGTTATTCTGTGTCTTAGTGGAGACTTTGAGAGGTGTAAATAACAATAATTTATAATTAAGAGTCCTTACATCGATGGAGCATCCCATCATGGATCCCCGGTCCATCGCCTTCTTCATGATGTGGAACAGGTTGTCGGGAGCTTTCTTGGTTTCGTAGACTTCCCCGACGCCTCCGGTGAAATCCTCCATGGCCTCCATGGTGCTGCCGCCCTTCAGGGACTCGTAGCTGCCGTGAAGTCTGAATAAAGCACAGAAATGATGAGCAGGGATTAAACAAAGTGATGAAGTTTAATACCAGACTTGACTTGTATTCGAACTATCACAGTTTTTCAATGGAGTCTCATTTTGGGCATGATTTCACCCTAAGTAGTACATTCATCAATTTGTGTATCGACAGAAAATGAGTTATATATTGGATTAAAAAGGTTTGTATTTAATCTAATTAAAACTGAATTTTAATGGTCCATCATTGAGGTAAGGTAAGCACATTTTCACACACAGAGGCAACTGAAAGTCCTTTACATCAACACATAGAAAGAAGACAACAGAAAGGATCACAATAAATAAACATAATGGGATAACAGGTTCATAAAAACCATACAAGAGATACAGAATAGTTTAAAAACAACATTGTAAATACGGTAGATGCTAAAACAAGACTTCTGGGTAAGCAGCTGAAAAAAGTAATGTTTTTAGACTCGACTTAAAAGAACTCAGCGTTGGTGAAGACTTCAGGGTTTCTGGAAGTTTGTTCCACTGTTGGGGTTCATAGGAACTAAAGGCAGCTTCGGCGTGTTTGTCACGTTAAAGCAGATACGATAAAACGACAGGCAATATTATTTGCAGCTTGGAGGACACAAAGAGGATGCCAGGTGTTTCATGATATTTGGGATGGATGAATGTATTTACTTGGCGTAGGCTTTTTAAAGTCACAACATATAGAAATTGCAATAACAAAAAACAAAACAATCATTAATCAATAATACTATTCAAGTAATATAAATGAATAATGAGAAAGGTTTCTGGTTTCTCCTTTATATGAAGAAGTGATTTTGCAAACATTTTAAGTGTGTTCTTCCATCCAGTGAAGTGGGGCTTAACTTTAGATATTGGCATTATGTATGAAGTGCTTGCTCAACCAGATCAAATTATTAGCAGGGATTAGGCAAAGTGATCAAATCGAATGGTAGACTTGAAGATTCACTTGTATTTGAATAATTACAACTTTGCTGAGCATGCTTTTTAATCGTGTTAATTGACCGAAAATTGATTTAAAATTGTAATAATTATTTAAACTAATGAAAGCTGAACTTTAATGGTCCATTCCTTGAGTAACACTATTGATAAAGTGCTTTAAAAAGCCAAAATAAGACGTTTTTTTTCATGTAAAACTTGATTGTTGTGGTTGATCAGAACTTTACATTATTGTCACGTTAAAGCAGATACGATAAAACGACAGACGTCTCTTTCAATATGATTTTGAGGCACAAAGAGCATGTCAGGTGTTTCATGATATTTGGGAATGTATTTACTTGGCGTAGGCTTTCTCCAGCAAGGCGCTCCAGAACTCGTCGTTGGAGGCCGAGTGGACCATGATAAGTTTGTTCCTGACTGCCGGCAGCCGGTCGTCCACCACCACGTCCAGCCATTGGTTGTGATTCCAGAACTGAGAGAACAAAAGAGATGTATTTATTATGAAATGATTCACCCACTGCAGATTAAAAAAATCTCACCAATTAAAAGTTCTCAAAGAAATTCCAGGTGTTTTTGAAACCAGGATCTAACAGTTATCAGAGCGAGTGAAGTAGAAGGAGCCGCAGAGTATGAATACATGTTTTTTAATTCATAGACTGAAAAACACAAATAACAGCGTACCTGGAAGTGAAAGATGCCGGCGTATCTGTTGTCAAAGTCCTGGTTGGGGGGCACGACTCGGGCCATGGCATCTTTTTTGAGGGTCAAGGACGCGATGGCTGCCAGGAGCCAGCAGTCACCTGTGGAGAGCAAACAGGTGCGTCATTTATTATTATTGTTTATTGATGTCTGTTCATATATTTTATATATGTTGCATATGGGGCGAAGCCTGCGAGCTAGTTCAGGCCGATACTCGAGCACCAATCAGACATTAACACGTGACGCACCTCGTCCCTCTTACAACCAACCAAACACATTCTCCTAAACATGCCGCTCTATTTAAGCTGCCAGGTCTTCCTGCCTCTGCCTCGATGCTGCTGCTGCAATGCTGCGTTCATGTTCCTGCTGCTGTGTTTCATGTTTCTGCTGCTCGCCTTCCCCACCACCGCCCCAGCTCCGCCCCACCACCGCCCCACCACCACCCCAGCTCCCGCCCCAGCTCCACCCCCAGCTTCCGCCTCAGCTTCCACCTCAGCTTCCACCCCAACTTCTACCCAGCTCCACCCCCAGCTTCCGCCCCAGCTTCCGCCCCAGCTTCCGCCCCAGCTTCCACCCAGCTTCCACCCCAGCTTCCACCCCAGCTTCCACCCCCAGCATCCACCCCAGCTTCCACCTCAGCTTCCGCCCCAGCTTCCGCCCCAGCTTCCACCCAGCTTCCAGCTTCCACCCCAGTTTCCACCCCAGCTTCCACCCCAGTTTCCACCTGTAGGCTCGGGGATAGTTATCTAATCATCACTCAATGTTCTTTGTAAATCTGTGGAGTGATGAGGCCCGAGCCTAGACGCCAAACTCAAACTATTTGCTGCTTATAATAAACATATTAAGAAACACGTGAGTTGTCTGACTGAAATATATGTATGCAACTATATGATTCACACATCCCCATATGTGTTATATATCAATGGATATTAATGAGAGATGCAATTGATACATTTTGCAGCTGGTAAAGATGGTGCTAATTTTAATTCCTTTTTATACTGCCAGGTATCTTTATCCATAAAAGTACAATACTTGATAACGTTGAATTTGCATCGTTGATTGTTGCATGTTTAGAAGAGCAGGGGAATTTTATGAGATTTTAAAAGATTCTTTACTTTCCTACGCTGTATTTGTTGTGCAAATGACAATAAAGCCTTTAAATCTTTGAATCTGGAACTGTGTGTGTGAACTGATTCTCGCAGAAACCACCCACCCAGCTGTCCTTGGCAGATGTCCGTCCTGTCTGCACCCCCCACGATGAACTTTGGGTTTTCACAGATCTCCTGCAGAAAGACGGAGAATAACAGGTTGCTTTATTGAACAGTGAATCAACACATCTGACAGTTGAGAGGAGACACAGGTTACTTTAGTGGGTGTGTTCACATTCCTGGCATAATAATCAGCATTAAATCCCAACCACTGAAACACACACACGGACACACACAGACACACACACACACGCACACACACATGGAGAAACGCCCGAAAGAGAAATGTGTCACTGTGACAAACGTGAGTGGCGAGTTTTCTAAAGTTTACTCTGTGAATGCTAACAGGTATTACGTGAGTTTAAATAATTATTAACTGTCATATTATTGTGTAAAATTACATAAGAGGCCATGCTAAAATAATGATACTGTTAATCTAAGATCTGTTGTGCCGTGACGGATACTTTTATATACTAATTGTATTATATTTATTATTTGTATCCATCTATTATTATAAGAGAGACAATCTGTTATATGTCTTTTTTTATATGGATCCTACGAACTATAAGGCAATATAGGGAGGCTGTGGCTCAGTGGATAGTGTGCTGGACTTCAAATCAGGGGATAGAAAGTTTGAGTCCCACTGCAGTCAGCATGTCGTTGTGTCCCTGAGACACTTCACCCCACATTGCTCCTGTGGGGATTGTCCACAGTACTGAATGTATGTAAGTCGCTTTGGATAAAAGCGACTTACAAATGACATGTAATGTGATGTAATAATAATAAAAGTAATATTCATACATTTTATTTATAGAGCGCTTTTTAAGGTACTCAAAAACACATCTTAGGTCCCGTGTCATGGCCATTTCTACTGATCATATTTCCATCGTTGAGGTCTACTAAAATAGATTTACATTGTTCAATGTTCCAAACTCACATTGGTTTCTCACACAGCATCTCTGTATGTGTATTCACTCTCTGTCCTAAACGGCTTGTTGGAGCTCCTGCCCCCCCCCCCCCCCTCCCCCTGTGAGCCCAGTGGCCGTCTGCGAGACACAGCCCGAAACACACACACACCCGCAGCCTGGCTGGGAGTTTGTGTGTGTGCTCAGGCTGAGTTCTGCGGTGTGTCTCGCCGACCCCACACCAGTGAGCCGGCTCACACTGTCCCGCTCCTCGCAGCAACGTCCCTCCGAGTGTGTGAGTGTGTGTGTGAGGAAGTCCGCGGATTGGTCCAAACATAACGGCTCCGCGGACGTAACGTAACGCCTCCGCAGATTGGTACATTTGGACCAATCTGCGGAGCCGTTACGTTACGTCACCATACCCGAAATACGTCACTATACCCAAGAAGTAAACAAATGGAAAAAGAGAAATCTCCAACGAGGCGTTCTGGAGCAGCACAGACAGGTCTTCTCTGTGTTAGAGTTTTACTCGCTACAGGGTGTACTTTGAGGGTTTGTGACTCTGCACACCGTTTACATGCAGAACAACCTTCATAACACACAAGGGGACGGGTAATAACCAGAAACGCATGACATGGAACCTTTAAGAAACAAAACAACTTAAAAAAGATATTTAAAAAAAAGTAAAGTAAGATAAAGCAAAGTAAGATAAGTGTCACTGTGAGTGTCACTGCAGATAGCGCTGAGGTGTGTGAGGATAAAGTCTGACTCTCAGAATGAGGAAACTGCACTCTGCTCTATTTACTCTGATTTACTGGCAGAACTGGTTTTGCAGCTACGCGTTGATTCATACTTAATTTCTCTCTTTGTTGATAAAAAACGTCAGATACATTTTCACTTTATTCATCCGACAACACTATCCCAGCAATTAAAGACTCTCTGCGATATAATACCAACACTAATTAAGTAAACATTGACGTTTCATTTTATTCAGGTGCTTGACCAGTTTTATTCCACATATTTATGACTATGTAAAGCCTATTAGTTACAATATTAGACCCATTAACAGCATATTACAGACTCTCCGCCTTTTAAAGCTGTCAATACTTGTTTAGCCAACTCCCAAAGAAGCTTTATTCATTCAGGTAATTCCAGTTGTATCCCATGTATGACTGTTGTATGCCCATTAGAATAGTAAATATGACAAGTTGTATATGTAAATATTAAACCCATCATAAAAGATGACATCACACACATATCTTTCACAACATTTCATTAATTCAACACTTAAAAAAATCAGATTCAAGACACATTTGATGACTTTCTCAGATGTCTCCTTGCTATTTCGACCCGGAGCATCACTCTTCAACCTTAAAATCTACACATATCAAGTCATACTTCATACCTTTGGTCTCTTCCATTCGATGTTGACCGGCACGCTCTGGCTGTAGTAGAGCGAGGAGTCTTCCGCGGGGAAGTCTCGGTCCTCAAACAGGACTCCCTTCAGCAGACACTCGTGCCTCAGCTCCTCAAAAGTCTTTCCATCAGACTGTGTGTTCACTGGCCTTTTGGGGTCGGAGCCCTGGCCCGAAAGACTGGACAGGACAGGCATCTTCCTCTTCCAGAAAAATGTATGAAACAGGAAACGTTAGACGGTGTTTGATGGAGGGATTCTCCTGCTGTGTGTTCGGTTTGAAGGAGTGATTGTCCTGCTGAGTGTGTGTGTGATGCAGCCTGTCAGGTGGGTAGGGCTGACAGGTACACACACCCTCAGTTCAGAAACAGGTTTGTCCTCCTGTGAGCCTCGCCCGCTCGGTCACCGTCTCTTATCTCTGCCTCTCTTTGGGCTCGGCCGGCGAGAATGAAATGTAAGAATTAATTCCTGAGGATTCGTCAACACACAGTAAATAGTGTGTGTACGCTCACAAACTGCTGGGTGGTTGTATCTCAAGTCTGTAGGGACTAGGTTTGGGAACCAAACGGTCACTGGTTCAAGTCCCAGAACAGACCAAGTATGGTGGGGCCAAATTTCTCCTTGAGCAAGGCATCAGACCCCAACAGTTCTCCCTGAGCGCTGTAGCTGCTTCCAGATGAGTTCCATATCATTCAGGACAATTCTCAAGTACATTTCAAAAGGTTGCTAAACAATCATCTCATTATTATAAATTGAACTGTGGGTATGAATGTATTATTATTTACAATTATTTGTATTTTCTTTTCTTAGGATGGCTAAAATTGGATGACCATTTTAGTTTTCATTTCATATTGTAAATTGCATGAAATGATGAGCTGTTTTGTTGTATGTATGCATGTGTTGTGTGTGTGAGGACCCCAGGAAGAATAACCAAAGCTCATGCTATAGTGCTAATGGGGATCCTGATAAAGAATAACATTTTTGTATGTCAGTCATTTTTTTTTTTGTCGTTTCTTGCCTCTTTGTAGTTTATTTTTTTTAGTTTTCTGGTTTTTGTACAGATTATGTCGCTCCCCTTTCTGTCTCCTTTGTTCGGGGTGTGTCCCCATCTCCTCAGCTGCACCCTGCATCCTCCCACATCCTACTCAACTACTACGACATTCCTGCTGCACACTCACTGGATTCTTCACATTACTCCGCATGAAAGCATTGACAAAATTAAATGTTGCAGAACGAGGCGACTTTTCAGAAGGGTTTGCTTGTACTGTTAATATCTGATACAAGCATACACCAAATAGGTTTTTAAAGTACCGATACCTGGGCTTTGGTTCGAAAGCCATCTTTAGTCAATCAGCTGCACCATATTTTCACACACACACACACACACACACACACACACACACACACACACACACACACACACACACACACACACACACACACACACACACACACACACACACACACACACACACACACACACACACACACACACACACACACACACACACACACACACACACACACACACACACACACACACACACACACACACACACACACACACACACACACACACACACACACACACACACACACACACACACACACACACACACACACACACACACACACACCTTAACCCTAACCAAGTCTTCACCCTAAAAGTAATGATTCCCCTCATGGGGACCTCCCTTATGTCCCCACACCTGACTGTGTAAACAGATTTAGGTCCCCGCAAGTATAGTAATGCTAGGACACACACACACACACTCCGATCGATATTAATAATAGTTTGTGGCGCATATCTTCTACCAAAACACATGTTCAATTCTCTTGACTGTGATTTTAATCATTTCACAACAACTCTGTAAGTAAAAGTCCTGCATTCAAAGTATTTGCATTAAAACAAGAAGAATGTCCCAAAGGTGAAAGCCCTCATTCTGCCGGGTCTCATCTTTACTTTACAGTCAATAAATCGTAATTTAATTGTTGATTGTTCACTCAGTTGCCAGTTTAGTAACACCATGTTTAACCTAATTCAGTCTGATATACACATCGAACTACTCAACACATATTTGAGTTAACATTAGCATAACCTTAAACATATACATTAGTGTAGCAGTGATATTAATACAGAAACATTGCATATAATAGGTGAACATTGACATGATATTGATGTAAATAAGGTTTTGAATGCAGGACTTTTACTCGTAGTGGAGTATTTTAAAAGTATGTTTTTAGTAGTTGTACTCCCTCTGTGAACGTCTCTCTGCATGCCAAGCGTTACTTGTTGATCCTACAGGGAGCGAAACTTCGTTTGTTTTGTTCAACAAGATCTCTATCAATAGTTCCCTCCTATCGGTGTTCTTCAACATCCGGCTCAAACATCATCTTTATATATATATAAATAAAATGATAACTTAAAAAGGTGATTGGGTTTTTCGTCATCCTGATAATATATAAAACCTATAAACTTTAAGATAAGGATCAGATCACTTTAACAACCAGGTGATGTATATTTAAGGTGAAGCCGTCCCTCCAGTTCAGGTTTAACCACATACAGTTCGTTTCAGAGTTTTTTTGATGAGTCTCAGCTCAACAAGAGAGACTCAAACAAGTTAATCAGAAGTAACACAAGAACAAGAAGGACAAGTGAAGAGCGCAGACCTCCCTTAAAGCCAAATGTCCTATCTTACAATGTTAAAGAAAGTGGAAAATAATGTGTATATCATTATCCACCACAAACATCTGCTCCAAACATTTTGGGGGCAGGAGAGGACTCTTTAAAGTAGAGACACTACATACTGATATACACCTGAGCATCAGCAGGAGAGGACTCTTTAAAGTAGAGACACTACATACTGATATACACCTGAACATCAGCAGGAGAGGACTCTTTAAAGTAGAGACACTACATACTGATATACACCTGAACATCAGCAGGAGAGGACTCTTTAAAGTAGAGACACTACATACTGATATACACCTGAACATCAGCAGGAGAGGACTCTTTAATGTAGAGACACTACATACTGATATACACCTGAACATCAGCAGGAGAGGACTCTTTAAAGTAGAGACACTACATACTGATATACACCTGAACATCAGCAGGAGAGGACTCTTTAAAGTAGAGACACTACATACTGATATACACCTGAACATCAGCAGGAGAGGACTCTTTAAATAGACACTACATACTGATATTCACCTGAACATCAGCAGGAGAGGACTCTTTAAAGTAGAGACACTACATACTGATATACACCTGAACATCAGCAGGAGAGGACTCTTTAAAGTAGAGACACTACATACTGATATACACCTGAACATCAGCAGGAGAGGACTCTTTAAAGTAGAGACACTACATACTGATATACACCTGAACATCAGCAGGAGAGGACTCTTTAAAGTAGAGACACTACATACTGATATACACCTGAACATCAGCAGGAGAGGACTCTTTAAAGTAGAGACACTACATACTGATATACACCTGAACATCAGCAGGAGAGGACTCTTTAAAGTAGAGACACTACATACTGATATACACCTGAACATCAGCAGGAGAGGACTCTTTAAAGTAGAGACACTACATACTGATATACACCTGAACATCAGCAGGAGAGGACTCTTTAAAGTAGAGACACTACATACTGATATACACCTGAACATCAGCAGGAGAGGACTCTTTAAAGTAGAGACACTACATACTGATATACACCTGAACATCAGCAGGAGAGGACTCTTTAAAGTAGAGACACTACATACTGATATACACCTGAACATCAGCAGGAGAGGACTCTTTAAATAGACACTACATACTGATATTCACCTGAACATCAGCAGGAGAGGACTCTTTAAAGTAGAGACACTACATACTGATATACACCTGAACATCAGCAGGAGAGGACTCTTTAAAGTAGAGACACTACATACTGATATACACCTGAACATCAGCAGGAGAGGACTCTTTAAAGTAGAGACACTACATACTGATATACACCTGAACATCAGCAGGAGAGGACTCTTTAAAGTAGAGACACTACATACTGATATACACCTGAACATCAGCAGGAGAGGACTCTTTAAAGTAGAGACACTACATACTGATATACACCTGAACATCAGCAGGAGAGGACTCTTTAAAGTAGAGACACTACATACTGATATACACCTGAACATCAGCAGGAGAGGACTCTTTAAAGTAGAGACACTACATACTGATATACACCTGAACATCAGCAGGAGAGGACTCTTTAAAGTAGAGACACTACATACTGATATACACCTGAACATCAGCAGTAGAGGACTCTTTAAAGTAGAGACACTACATACTGATATACACCTGGACATCAGCAGGAGAGGACTCTTTAAAGAAAGTGGAACATTTTTTGTATATTATCCACCCTTCACATATGCTCCAAATTTTAAACGGTTCTTCCTTGGCACCCGCTTCACCTTTCTGGCAAATTTCATGAAAATCACAGCGTTTTTTTTTTGTTTTTTTTTAAATAGAAGATATAGAAATATTCTGTCTGTCATAAGGATCTGCTTCTATTTGTTGATTCATATCCCTGTCCAGCTTTTACCCAGAAAAGGTTGGCCTATAGACTCTGGAAAATGTCTACATTCTGATGCCCATGTATTTTTTAAAACCAGAAGATGTATAGGTGAAGTGAAAAGTGGAGACAGATAGTGAATAATCATGAGGTGCAGCCCCATATTGCAAAAACAATGTCACCTACACAGTAAACCTGCTGTAAACACAATGAAGCCATTTCAAACCAGAAGATATTTCTCCTTAAAGCCGACTCACCTCCTCCTCCAGTACGTCACGTTTTTTTTCTGTAAACCTGTGGACAAATAGAAAAAAAAAAAATCTCCTTTGCAAAGTTATGAACAAAATAATCTAACGGAAGCATTTTTCAAATAAATTCTGTTATTTATTCCATGTTTTTAGGGCTACAGGAGGGAACGAACGTTTCCTGACAAACATAAAACACGTCTTCCAGGTTGAAACCATGAATATCCAAAAAACAACTTAATATATATATAAAAGAAATACAATCACACTTTCAACGTGTGATATCTGAATCAATGTGTTTAAGCCCTCTGTAAGCACAACCTGGATGGCGACACTTGGTAGCCAAAATATTACAAAAATACAGTTTATTTACACTTTTTAAACATTGCAGTTTTTGCCACTCGCAGAATAATGCGAAAAATACAGCCTTTGATTCTTAGAGATTTCCTCAACAAGGCTATTTACAATTTTGCTTGGACAAACCTAGAGAAGAAACAACCACTTCCTGTTCGGGTGTTTTTTAAAGTTCCCATGGTCTTTAGCGTTTGTATGTGACCTTTGAGACCCTTAAACATCCTAATACAGTCTCTGAACTCCATGAACGTCAATGCAACACATGTTCTTCCTGTAGACATCGATTTGTTTAACAACATAAACTGATATAGAATTGGGATGATATCCTCTCTGTCTGTAATGGATAGACCTTATGATAGCTGTGGTATCAGATGATAAATGCATTTTTAACATATAGGAGAGGGGGCAGCAGATGAAAAGTACTTGCAGGTAAAACAAAGAGATCTTTGAAGGAGTAGTTTGACATTTAGATAATATTCATTGTTTGAGTCCTCATACGTCTGTTTTCGCTGCATAAAGAACTGACAAACCTCATTTACATTCGTTCCTACTTTAGTGCCCAAAAGGATAGCCTGAGGACAGAAACAAAGGGTATCCAGGACATAAGCCGTTTCCAATAAGCCATAGACCACCTGAGAAGTGTCTGTAGCACCAAGAATCAAAAACTGTCAAGTGCCGAAAGCCAAAAATACATTTCTGGTCAGATTTATCATCTTGTCGTTTACAGATCCTTCCTGATTCAAATTAAAATGTTAAGACACCTTCTTGTACCTGGGCTTGTTTGTGTAAACTACTAGGTTTATTTTCTTATATGAAAAAACAAAAAATGTTTGTAGTAAAGCATATTTAAATTCCTCAAAGCAATGTATTAAAATAAAGGTTTGTTTTGACCTCAGCAAACGAGATTAACACTTCAGACGATACTCAGCCCTACCCACAGCCTAGCTTCACCTGTAGGTTCATAAGAGGTTTCAGAATTCTTTGAAGGTGTTTTTGCTTTGTTTGTTTGTTTGATCTCTGTTTTGGACGCTCTGGTATTAAAATGACTGAGTAAAACAGCTCAACAAGTTTCTCTAAATGTCATTTGCACATCGTGTTAAACAGGTGGAAGTGTCTGTCACTGCAGAAGGTGCTGATAATATTCTGTACAGCACAAACAGCTCATCCCATAATACTAAGTGGTGCAGTCTGTTTTGGCGTTTACCTTTGTAAAGATATACAGTCTATGGTATTTTCTCAGGTCAGCATTTTAATTATTTTTTTTGGGGGGTAAAACTATTTTTTTGCAGATTGGGTTTTTGTTTTATTCCACAGGAAGAATATTTTCCAACAGTCACATTTGATATGCTGCATTTAGAGATCATAAGACTTGTGAACGACAGCTATTAACCAGCAAGGCACCAGACCTTCAGACTGAGGAATTATTTAATACTGACATCTAGTGGAGACGCTTTGGTAATTAGACAATAACACAGAAGAAAAGTTATAATTGGTCTGGAAGTGAGTATCCAAGCCAGCTTTGAAAAGAGGGAGGAAATCTCACTCTTGTGCAGGTGTTGCCATTAACCCATAGGAGTCTCAGTGAAGAAAACTGGTATAAACTGGTGAATACAAACAAAAATCCGGAGATATACAAGCTGTGGCTACTGTTCTGTTTTCTCCTGAGCTGTTCCGCTCACCAGCAGCAGGTTGCAGGCCATAAACTGGACGTTCAGCACGTTGCTGGTGTTCCCCGTGTAAAGTCCCACCATTTCGTTAGACGACCCGTCGGCTGGCGCCACGCCGTGAGAGTTTCTGATGTCCCACACCCGCACCGAGTTGTCTATAGAGGACGAGGCCACCAGGCTGCTGTCGGGGCTGAAGGACAGGCTGGTGACGCTGTCTGTGTGTCCCCTCAGGTCTTTAAACAACGACCCTGAAGCTAAGTCCCACAGCTTCACCCTCTGGTCCTCTCCGGCGGACGCTAAGTACTTCCCGTTGGGGGAGAAGGCGAGAGACAGCACAGGGCCTCTGTGTCCGGTGAACAGTCGGACAGACGCCCCCTGCTGGGTGCTCCACAGACGCACCGTTTTATCCGTGGATCCGGTGGCCAGGTAGCTTGAGTTCGGATGGAATTTGACGCAGTCGACGTCCGCCAGGTGCCCGGCGTAGATCCGCAGCGGATACGTGCGGGAGAACGTCCAGAGGCGTGCGGTGCGGTCTTGGGATCCGCTGGCGAAGTAAAGGCTGCAGGGGCTGAGGTCCACGTCCCACACGGGGTAGGCGTGTCCGCGGTACAGCGCCGTGTTGGTGAAGCTGCCCAGGTCCCAGTAGCGCACCGTGGTGTCCTCGGAGCAGGAGAGCAGGCCGGAGCTGTCCGTCAGGAAGGCCGTGCGAAACACCGGGCCGCTGTGACCTCGCAGCGTCTTGACCTCGCTGCCGGAGCCGTCCTCTTCCTCCTCCTGGGGAGAAACAACGAGACATGTGGCGTTACCGTCTATTTCCCTTTTGAAATTGTTTGACAGGGAGTTGGGATTATGTGAAAATACACATCTGTTGAATAAACTACCATTTGAAATGTATCAATTGTAAAACATTTTGTTTAATATGGATTCATCTGTAGATTGTTATAAATTCAAAAACATTTTTACAACAGTGACAGTTTTCATAATACCGTCTTTAATTTTAAGAAATTAAGATCAAACATCTAGAATAATCAGTGTTTATTTGCAACAGCAAGCAAATATAAGATATAGAAATATTCTGTCTGTCATAAGGATCTGCTTCTATTTGTTGATTCATATCCCTGTTCAGCTTTTACCCAGATAAGGTTGGCCTATAGACTCTGGAAAATTGTGATCAATATTTTTCTACATTCTGATGCCCATGTATTTTTTAAAACCAGAAGATGTATTGGTGAAGTGAAAAGTAGAGACAGATAGTGAATAATCATGAGGTGCAGCCCCATATTACAAAAACAATGTCACCTACACAGTAAACCTGCTGTAAACACAATGAAGCCATTTCAAACCAGAAGATATTTCTCCTTAAAGCCGACTCACCTCCTCCTCCAGTAAGTCACAGGCCAGGTGAATGTGCGACACGTCGACCTGATGCGGTTTGGCTTTCAGTTTCCTGGCTCTCAGGCTCCACAGCTTCACGGTGGAGCTGTCGAATCCGGCGGAGAGCAGCCGGCTGTCGGCAGAAACCTCCGCCGTGTTCAGCATCTGCTCCGTGTTGTGGAAGGCGTAGAAACACACGGTGGTGAGCGTGGGCGGGCCCTCGCAGACTTTCTTGATGCAGTCCTGAAGAGCCTCGAGGGCCACTTCGCTCTGAGGGATCCCTGCAGGAACCTCCACCCCGTCCGCACCCTCCACTCCGTCTACTCCTGCCCAGGAGGAGGAGGGGTTTGGGGCAGCAGTCGCCCCACTGGCAGCTCCATAAAGCTGGTAGTCTGTGCGCATGGACGCGGTGACCTAGGATAGGATAATACTTTATTGATCAGATCAAATCTGAAATTTGACTTGCATCACAGCAGCTCCATGCGTCAAGACACCATACATCAAGGCTTTTATTGTCATGTGTAGTTATGACAATGAAAATCTTAGGTGCTCAAAACATGCTCAAAGACCCTGTAGCGTGCATTTGATCTGGGATTCAGCTCTCACCTCCACCTGCAGGTGTGTGTTCAGCGCCCTGCAGATGGCGCTGTTGTCCTCACTCTGCAGGTATCGCAGCAGGTAGCTGTACGCCGGCTCCGTCAGGTGCACCACGTACTTGTGCTCCAGGAAAGCGCTCAGTTTGGGGTTGGCTGCAACGTCCTGAGAGGAGAGAACATGACGGAGCTGCTCTATGGTGGCGCGCTGCTCGCTGTCCTGCAGGAAGAGGGTGTGGAAACGGCTGTAAAAACCATCCACTGCCCCCTTCAGGCCGCAGTGCACCAAGTCCAGGTGGAGGTAGACGAACAGCGGGTAGAGGAGGCCGCTCACCTCCTTCGCCCAGGATATTTCTGTTTCTGATTATTGGGAAATAAACAGTGTTCAAGGCTTTTATTGTCATGTGTACATAGCTACAGTGTAGTTGTGACAATGAAATTCTTAGGTCACAGGCTCCTCCTACAGTGCAACACAATACAAGGGGAAATAGTGCAAGTAAATAACTATATAATATAAATAGTGCAGAATAGTTGGAATGTTGATTATTGATATATATAAGTTGTAAACAGATGAATGTTATGGATGTTCTTTCAAAAGTTCAGGTGTTTAACAGTCTGATGGCCTGTGGGATGAAACTGTCCCTTATTCTGGTGGTTTTAGTCCGTTCTTAGGGTTTTGTAATAAAAAAATAATTAAAAAAGTACTTTGAGCAATTTATTTGCAGGGCTGGGCAATATGGAGTAAATACAACAACAACAAAATCACAGTATTTATGACCAAATTCCTTAAAAGCAATATTGCTAAAATATTGAATGATTGACTTTTGGTGCTATCAAAAATTATCTACTAATGAGACATTCATAAATAATCAAATCAATTCAACAATCAAAGGCAAACAATAAAAAGAAAATACCAAAAATCTATCTCAATATCTGGGAATGACAATATCATACCATATTTTCCAGACGTGTGATTTGGTGGATTTTTGGATTTGATACCTGAGAGGAAGGAGCGCAGCCTGGAGAACTGAGCCTCGTACTGCTGCGGCTCGGACTGGCACGGCGCCGCAGAGACGATGTTGGCACAACCCGACTCCGTCTGCACTGCTCAGAGAGGGAGGTTCAGGAGAGAGTACAAATAGATATGTTAGTTGTTAGAAAAATATCACTGGTCCCCGGCTTGAGCTTCAATCTCAGGATCCATGTATTTATGACCCTCTCCAGAATGGAAGTAGTCATCACATACAGAGCATCAACTAGTTCCTGAACAGTGTCCTTCACATGCTGATATCCAAGAGAGGGAGTTACACAGTCACAAGATGGAGGAATAGAAAGCAGTATTCAATGTTTACTTCAGATTAGCTCCACGTCAGAAATGAGCATGCTTGTCATATGTCTATCTCCATAGAGGCTGAATCATCATGTTCATCACATAGCTATCATATGCCTCAAACAGTCCTGCTGCTCTTCTAGGTAATCATACATCCTGTCATGTTCACAGCTACAATTGGGATACCTTTGTTATCATGTTACATATATTGGAAGAGTACATTCACTATTTTCACAACATTAGTGCAAGTAAAATATCCATTATGCAAAATAGGCTGTTTTTAAGAGTGTCCAACATACCAATTTAAAAAACACCCGATGGTCATTTTGCACATACCTGCACAGAACTGAATAGCTCCTTCACTTTAAAACACATACATTTTTACTTAATTATTTTCACATGTTCTATTAAAACTACTTTATGTTCTTTGATGTGACTGTTTTGCTATGAGTTTATTGTTATTCACCAAAACATAAAGACAAATTCCTTCAAATTGCAAACCTAAGAAGTCCATTATTATGTTTTGTATGTAAAAAAAACTAGCTACTAAATAAAGGTTTTGAAGAAGAAATACTATAGTTCTCTTTGACCGGTTGTGGTGACATATATCTGATGTGAAAGACAAATGGTATTTGTTTAGTTATTCACCTGAGAGGCTGGCAGCCATCTCCTCCGCTGACTGGAAGAGCTTGGCTCCTTTCAGAGACCCGTCAGTTTCCACATACTGCCGCCGCTTCAGGTACTGAGTCACGGCACACTGGATCTGCTCAGTGCGAACCCGCTTCATGGCCTGGAAAATACATCAACACATTTGTTTTTGTATCAGTGTTGGGAATGTAATTTTCTCAAGTAAAGTACTTAAGTACAATGTTGACCTACTCAGAATCAGGATACCTTTATTAGTCCCACAGAGAGGACATTTACGTTGTTCCAGCAGAAAAAAGCCAGCTTAATGTTCCCTAAGAAGCATGCATACAAAAGTTATAATAACGGATACTATATAATACTTTTACCGTACTTGTATTTCCTACTTCTACTCCACTTCATTGGGAAATATTGTACAGCTCTCTCCTTTACTTTTGTTTGACAGCTTATGTTCATATTCAGAATATTAAAAACGAAATAATTATAATCAATAAATACATATTTTGTTATATCATACTACCTATGTTGTGGATATCAAATCAATTCCACCTTTGCCAGCTACAACAATGAAGTAATATATTTATCTAGAGCTGCAATGATTAGTATTAACCAACCAATCAATGTGTCTAGTTTTTGTCAACTGTTCTGATAGTTAAAGTAATTTTGTATGCAAATAATATCAGAAGATTACATTTTGCCGTATATTTTGATAATAGTGGAATAAAGTATAAACGATAGACTTTATATATAAAAAGGTATAAACATATTTCAAATAAAAAACGTTAACACATCTACAGTAGAAAATACATTTATCACAAGTATTACACAATGTAAAATATTCAAGATAAATTAAAATGCTCTGTAAAAGACAAACATATTGCAGCATCAGACATAGATGTATACTACAGTACACTACTAGACTACTACTTACTATAAGCGAGCTAATGCGTTTACAAAGGCATTTCACATAAAATACACCTTCAGTGACGATCTACATACATACGTTAGAATGAAAACGAGTGTGTAAGCTTGAAATATCACAGTATTAACGCGTAAATCTAGTTTAAAAGCCGGCATGTTTCCACATTAGAGGAAGATGTTTGAGCTGAGCTAACGGCTAAGCTAACCAGCTAAGCTAACGGGCCTCCAGACTTTACGCGGGATTTGATCCGGTTCCGTTAGCACCGCCGATTGGATCTCGGTACTCACTGCATATCGTGGAGTTCCTCTCCGTGCTCAGGTACTGTGTGAGAGATGGAGGAGTTTTAACTCTGTTCCCGGGTGAAACTACGCCAGTCGCTGCCACTCCATCGTGTGTTCCGCCCCCCGGTCAGGCTCCATTAAAACATGCTAAGTTAGCTAGCCGCTCTCATCTCTGTTGTGGCTAACCGCTACCGGTGATCGACCCGAGCTCCTGGCTTTCCCTTATCAACACCTCTCGAGGGTCTACTACCTATGCCTGGGCCTTATTGAACAATTATTCCAATACATCAGAAAAAGGCACATGTACATCAGTGTTCATTCATTCAAAACTAAGGGCTTAATTAATGGAAAACAGAAACAACATACTTACTTACTTAAACCTATTTAAATGCATTATTGATTTCCCCTCAAGGGATTAAAAGAGCGTGTGTTCTTCTCCTAACGTTTTCAATGTATGACTTTTACTTACAGTGGTGTATTTTTCACATTGGTATTAGTAACACTTTATTTTTTTATTTGACTTAATATACTTTATGGGTCTCTTTTAAAAGATCAATACAAAAGAAAGAGATGCTTGTTAGCACCAAAAGCCTATTAAAACTACTTGTCTAGTAATACAATGCTTAATTGATTTCAAATGGTTGGGTCACAGGACATGGAAACGATTGAAAAGCAAATCAAGACTTTTCAATTGTAGAACTTGACTTTATGACAGGGACGTTATTTAATATTGCATTGCAGTCTGCTTACTAGTAAAGAAAGACAACAAATGAAACGAAGCTACAAGGACTTGAGTCATACAGGATTTAATAGTTTTGAAATATTTATAGGAGGTTTAGTTGTGTTATCCTCAGAACTGTTACAGGATGTGTATTTTGTAAATAGTGCCCAATTTTTCTTATAATTTTGTTATCTTTAATACTTTTTTATGCATGCTTCTTAGGTAACATTAAGCTGTCTCTGGCTCTTTTGCTGTACCAATGTACATTTCCCCTCTGTGGGGCTAATAAAGGTATTCTAATTCTAATTCTGACAATATATAAAAAAAAAAAAATAGATAGTGGGCGGGGCTTTCCGTTGAACCGGTGATGACGCATATTTCAAGCGACTGCACCGCGCGTTGTTTTCGGATTGGACAGCGAGGTTTAGCGGTGTGTTTATATTGTTTTTTACGGTACATTTGTTGTACATTTGTCTCCTGTTGACCGGTGAAAGGGCGCCACAGCAGCATGTTTACCCCCCGCGCCGCACCGAGCTCCGGCCGCCGGCAGCAGGGCAGGAGCTCCGGGAGGAAGAGCGGGACCAGCCTGCTGTTCTCCCCGAGGAGAGCGAGTCTATCCGGGAGGTGAGGACACACACTGACATCTAACATGTAGTGGAAGAAGTATAACTTAGTGCATGTACTCCCTCTTCATTCTTCATTGTTCTGTGGTTACCATGGTTTTTTACTAATACGGTTAGTTAACGGCTGTGTCAGTTTGCTGCTAACGGTTGCTAGCCTCTGTCAGTGTTGTAACTAAGTGGATTTACTCAAGTACTTATGTACAATTGTTTAGGTACTTTTACTTTACTTGAGTATTTTCTTTCTACTTTGTACTTCCAACTTCTAAAATTCAGAAGTATACGGTGTACTTCTACTCCACTGCATGTATTTAATACCTTTAGTTACTTTACAGATGTGGATGAATGATGTGAAATCTAATCAAGTGTTAAATCAGACTTTAGTTCCACCTGGAGTAAATTCACAAGCTACCCTGCAGTCTACAAAGTCATTCAGACTAGCTGCACCTTCACCAGCTTTGAGAACACTTTCATGATCAATCATTATAAAACACATCATATATATTATTCTGAAATGGACCAATCTGATGCTTTGATGAGAACACTTTTGTACTTTTTGAATGCATGACTTGTACTGTAACAGAGTATTCCTACACTCAGGTACTTCTACTTTTACTCAAGTACAAGATCTGAGTACTTCTTCCGCCTCTGTTTGTGTCTAAATATATTTTGTTCTAACTTTATTTGAAACATCGTGATATAATTATATTTAAACTATATTATAATAGTGTCCATATCTCTACAACCTCATGAACAATTTGCACATACTGTACATATACATTGAAGCCCACTTACACTACCTCACAGGATATAGTTTACTTTTAATTAAAAGCTACTGTGTGTGCACACATCTTTAATGTATATATGTTTATATGTCTCTGTCTCTTTTAATAGATTGATTTATTAGAGAGTATTCTGTGTATTCACTCTAAATCTCTCTCCATCAGGGGAACACCCACCAGAGCGCAGAGCCATGCCGCTGCAGATTTATTTAACTACGATGTGCAAACCTTCGGCTCCTCGCTGCCCGTCAAAGTGATGGAGGCCCTGACCATGGCTGAGGGTAAACAAAACCTCATCTCTGTTACTGTTTGTTAGGAAAATCTCACTGGTCCCCGTCTTGAGCTTCAATCTCAGGATCCATGTATCTGTGATCCTCTCCAGAATGGAAGTAGTCATCACATACAGAGCATCAACTAGTTCCTGAGCAGTGTCCTTCACATGCTGATATCCAAGAGAGGGAGTTACACAGTCACAAGATGGAGGAGTACCGAGTTTTTTCTCAAAATGTTGGCTTTTCTCTGAAAATCTCAAAATTCTGACTTTTTCCCCAAAATTCTGGCTTTTTCTCAAAATTCTGACTTTTTCTCAAAATCTCAAAATTCTGACTTTTTCTCAAAATCTCAAAATTCTGACTTTTCCCCAAAATCTCAACATTTTGACTTTTTCTCAAAATCTCTAAATTCTGATTTTTTTTTTCTCAAAATCTCAAAATCCGGACTTTTTCTCAAAATCCAGATTTTTTCCTCAAAATCTCTAAATTCAGATTTTTTCCTCAAAATCTCAAAATTCTGACTTTTTCTCAAAATCTCTAAATTCTGAATTTCTCTCAAAATCTCAACATTTTGACTTTTTCTCAAAATCTCTAAATTCTCACAGTCACAAGATGGAGGAATAGAAAGCAGTATTCAATGTTTACTTCAGATTAGCTCCACGTCAGAAATGAGCATGCTTGTCATATGTCTATCTCCATAGAGGCTGAATCATCATGTTAATCACATAGCTATCATCTGCCTCAAACAGTCCTGATGCTCTTCTAGGTAATCACACATCCTGTCATGTTCACAGCTACAGTTGGGATACCTTTGTTATCATGTTACTCTCATATTGAAGGAGGACATTCAGGATTTTCCCAACACTGTTGATGTCACTTTTCTGTTTGACAGAGTTTGTTAAAAGTACGGCGTCCTGCTGCAGAATTGCCACTAAACCTTTCTGTATGTGTCGGTTCTTTTTAGAGATTGACCAGATCTCAGTGAAGGTGGATGAGAGCGGCTGGGCCTGGATGATCTGTGGAGAGAAACTGATCATCTGGAAGATCTGCCAGACTGCGGTGGCAAAGGTACACTTTAAGATTCAGACACTAAAGCAGCAAGCACACTGTGAGTACAGAGCCGCTGTCACAAGACATGTTCCCATATTTATTCATCTTTGCAGAGTGGGGGAGAGAAGGGATCTGGTCTGCAATGTGTTGGGTTCTGGGAGACCTTGATGCACATTTTTCAGTATTTTCTGATTTAAAAAGGAAAGTTATTCCCAGCCTATTCCATTGAAGTGAACAATCAGCAATCAGCAGTTCTTTATTTGTCCCACAGCGGGTACATGTACAGTTTTACACCAACGAAGAACAGTGCAAATGAAATGCAGCTATGATTGAATATAGAAGAGCAAAGTGTAATAAAATCAAATGTGTACAAATCCAGGGTAAAAATAAGAAAACAAAAAGCCACTAATGCAAAATTATAAACACTATTTATTTGTAAACTATATTTTTCTGTAAGCCTAAAATATGAGGACAGATTTTTGATCCTAAATACCTTGGTTTCTTCTTTTCTTAGTTCACATTGTTCTCTTGTCTTACATAATAAATTATTGCGTTACTGATTACTTTCTTTTGCAGCTAACTAGTCATTTTAACGGAAAACATTTTTAAAGGTCCCCTATTATACTGTTCTTCATCAATATATCAATAGGTCTCAGATATATACAGAGCCTGTCTCTGATTGGCTGAAACACCAAACAGATCATTGCAGCATTACCCATAATCCCCTCTGTTTCAGCCCTGTTTCCAAAGTGCTGATTCTCTGTCTGTTACTTTAGATGAAAATAAGGAGCCCCTCCCCACGCCCCTCTGAGAGACATTTGGTTACAAAGAACACAATGGTGCTCTAGGAGGAGATTCAGGTGATAAGGGGGGGGGGGGGGGAGGTTACCTTGATTGGTGATTGGCTAATGGTTACACAAGACAAAATATCGTTATGACATCATAAAGTGGCCAAAATCTGATCAGCTCATTTTCAGACAGGTTTTTATAGAAATGGATCAAAAAGAGAGAGAATCTTTGTTCCTGAAACTTTCAGAGTCTCTTTCCACAGAGGGGACACATGTTGATGTAGAAGAGACATGAAGAAGAGGGGACACATGTTGATGTAGAAGAGACATGAAGAAGAGGGGACACATGGTGATGTAGAAGAGACATGAAGAAGAGGGGACACATGTTGATGTAGAAGAGACATGAAGAAGAGGGGACACATGTTGATGTAGAAGAGACATGAAGAAGAGGGGACACAAGTTGATGTAGAAGAGACATGAAGAAGAGGGGACACATGTTGATGTAGAAGAGACATGAAGAAGAGGGGACACATGTTGATGTAGAAGAGACATGAAGAAGAGGGGACACAAGTTGATGTAGAAGAGACATGAAGAAGAGGGGACACATGTTGATGTAGAAGAGACATGAAGAAGAGGGGACACATGTTGATGTAGAAGAGACATGAAGAAGAGGGGACACATGTTGATGTAGAAGAGACATGAAGAAGAGGGGACACATGTTGATGTAGAAGAGACATGAAGAAGAGGGGACACATGTTGATGTAGAAGAGACATGAAGAAGAGGGGACACATGTTGATGTAGAAGAGACATGAAGAAGAGGGGACACAAGTTGATGTAGAAGAGACATGAAGAAGAGGGGACACATGTTGATGTAGAAGAGACATGAAGAAGAGGGGACACATGTTGATGTAGAAGAGACATGAAGAAGAGGGGACACATGTTGATGTAGAAGAGACATGAAGAAGAGGGGACACATGTTGATGTAGAAGAGACATGAAGAAGAGGGGACACATGTTGATGTAGAAGAGACATGAAGAAGAGGGGACACATGTTGATGTAGCAGCGACATGAAGAAGAAGGGACACATGTTGATGTAGAAGAGACATGAAGAAGAGGACACATGTTGATGTAGAAGAGACATGAAGAAGAGGGGACACATGTTGATGTAGAAGAGACATGAAGAAGAGGGTAAATGTTGATGTAGAAGAGACATGAAGAAGAGGGGACACATGTTGATGTAGAAGAGACATGAAGAAGAGGGGACACATGTTTATGTAGAAGAGACATGAAGAAGAGGGGACACATGTTGATGTAGAAGAGACATGAAGAAGAGGGGACACAAGTTGATGTAGAAGAGACATGAAGAAGAGGGGACACATGTTGATGTAGAAGAGACATGAAGAAGATGGGGACACATGTTGATGTAGAAGAGACATGAAGAAGAGGGGACACATGTTGATGTAGAAGAGACATGAAGAAGAGGGGACACATGTTGATGTAGAAGAGACATGAAGAAGAGGGGACACATGTTGATGTAGAAGAGACATGAAGAAGAGGGGACACATGTTGATGTAGAAGAGACATGAAGAAGAGGGGACACATGTTGATGTAGAAGAGACATGAAGAAGAGGGGACACATGTTGATGTAGAAGAGACATGAAGAAGAGGGGACACATGTTGATGTAGAAGAGACATGAAGAAGAGGGGGCACATGTTGATGTAGAAGAGACATGAAGAAGAGGGGACACATGTTGATGTAGAAGAGACATGAAGAAGAGGGGACACATGTTGATGTAGAAGAGACATGAAGAAGAGGGGACACATGTTGATGTAGAAGCGACATGAAGAAGAAGAAGGGACACATGTTGATGTAGAAGAGACATGAAGAAGAGGGGACACATGTTGATGTAGAAGAGACATGAAGAAGAGGATAAATGTTGATGTAGAAGAGACATGAAGAAGAGGGGACACATGTTGATGTAGAAGAGACATGAAGAAGAGGGGACACATGTTGATGTAGAAGAGACATGAAGAAGAGGGGACACATGTTGATGTAGAAGAGACATGAAGAAGAGGGGACACATGTTGATGTAGAAGAGACATGAAGAAGAGGGGACACATGTTGATGTAGAAGAGACATGAAGAAGAGGGGACACATGTTGATGTAGAAGAGACATGAAGAAGAGGGGACACATGTTGATGAAGAAGAGGGGACACATGTTGATGTTGAAGCGACATGAAGAAGAAGGAACACATGTTGATGTAGAAGAGACATGAAGAAGAGGGGACACATGTTGATGTAGAAGAGACATGAAGAAGAGGGGACATGTTGATGTAGAAGAGACATGAAGAAGAGGGGACACATGTTGATGAAGAAGAGACATGAAGAAGAGAGGACATGTTGATGTAGAAGAGACATGAAGAAGAGGGGACACATGTTGATGTAGAAGAGACATGAAGAAGAGGGGACACATGTTGATGTAGAAGAGACATGAAGAAGAGGGGACACATGTTGATGTAGAAGAGACATGAAGAAGAGGGGACATGTTGATGTAGAAGAGACATGAAGAAGAGGGGACACATGTTGATGTAGAAGAGACATGAAGAAGAGGGGACACATGTTGATGTAGAAGAGACATGAAGAAGAGGGGACACATGTTGATGTAGAAGAGACATGAAGAAGAGGGGACATGTTGATGTACAAGAGACATGAAGAAGAGGGGACACATGTTGATGTAGAAGAGACATGAAGAAGAGGGGACACATGTTGATGTAGAAGAGACATGAAGAAGAGGGGACATGTTGATGTAGAAGAGACATGAAGAAGAGGGGACACATGTTGATGTAGAAGAGACATGAAGAAGAGGGGACACATGTTGATGAAGAAGAGGGGACACATGTTGATGTTGAAGCGACATGAAGAAGAAGGAACACATGTTGATGTAGAAGAGACATGAAGAAGAGGGGACACATGTTGATGTAGAAGAGACATGAAGAAGAGGGGACATGTTGATATAGAAGAGACATGAAGAAGAGGGGACACATGTTGATGAAGAAGAGACATGAAGAAGAGAGGACATGTTGATGTAGAAGAGACATGAAGAAGAGGGGACACATGTTGATGTAGAAGAGACATGAAGAAGAGGGGACACATGTTGATGTAGAAGAGACATGAAGAAGAGGGGACACATGTTGATGTAGAAGAGACATGAAGAAGAGGGGACATGTTGATGTAGAAGAGACATGAAGAAGAGGGGACACATGTTGATGTAGAAGAGACGTGAAGAAGTGGATTTTGCATAATAGGTGACCTTCCAAGTAACCCTCCCAACCCAGGAGGAAACCCTCAGATTAATAATAAATTCCACCTCACCCCTCTGTTGTCCTGCAGCTGTCGGTGTGTAAGGAGCTGCAGCTTCCCGACAGTGAGTACAACTACACGGCCGACCTGGTGGCCGTTTCCTCCGCCGCTCCTCTGGAGACGGCCGGCGTTCAGTCCATCTCCGTGCTGGTTCTGTCTGTGGAGGGAACGGCCCGCCTGTGGCCCAGTCTGTCTCAGGAGGGGAACTTCACCGAGACAGACGTGGACCTGGGGGACCTCTGCAACTTTGTGCTCGCTGTCAAAGTAAGTGTAGGAGAAATTATGATATTCAGCCTCAGTATATTAATGTATTCATCATATGATTTGTTTACCTCACTTTCATTTGTAATTATTGAGCACTTCCCGGTTGACAGAGGGTGAGATTGTGCTGATATGTATTGTGTTGACTGTGTGGTCCGACTCCTACCTAAGTTATCATGTATTTCATTTTGTTTATTAAACATCATTAACACTTTCAACATCAGTACGGACTTTCTTATTGAACACGCGTCACAGCCTTAAGCCAAGTTTAGCCTCGTAGGGACTCAATTTAGGTATACATTGTTTCCCACTGGTGGAATTTTACCTGGTACATTTATTTAAGTACTATATTCTTCTACTTAACTTCTACTAACTGTAGAGCCTCCACAGCAAGTACATCTTCAGTAAATGGGATTTGTTGTTGGATGTAATGGGGCTCAGACTCTGTTTTGGGGTTTAACTCGGCTATCTTGTCTTAACTCTGCTGTCCTCTTTCTCAGGGCGGGAGCTTCATCTTGACCTCAGAGAAGAACCATCTCATGAGAGCGAGTGTAGACTCTTCTGGAAAGCTTCAGTACCGCTCGCTGCAGCGAGGGCAGGGCGTTCTCTCTGGGATCGGACGCAGAGTCTCCAGTCTGTTCGGCATCCTCTCCCCGCCGGCCAACGACACGGTGAGTCTCACTAACATATCATTATCTTAATAACTGTAGTGACCACGATATCCATTTGTTTTAGTCTTTTGTCTGTGATTCACTCGTGGGCTGATCGATGAATGTCCAGATGCGATTGAAAAGTAAAATCTGCTTTTTTATTCCAATAGTGGAAAAAATAAATAAATGTTTTCAAACAAACTAATTCTCATATAATCTGATACTTCAAATTTTAAAGGTAAAATAATTAACCAAGCGGTCACGCGCCCAACCAGCCAGGTCTAAAGACGCCTTCATTCTGCAAAACCCGACCTGCAGGAGTAACACACTCAAATGAAATAAATAATATACACAACACAATCTCATGAGAAAATGGCTCCTACAATAATAATAATAATAATACATTGAATTGTTATAGCGCTTTTCCTAATGCTCTAAGACGCTTTACATAAAATCAGAACAAAAACAGTACAACTGTTACTTGTACATAGTTTAGTTTATTTTTATTTTTTCGAGCGTGTAAAACCAAAGAAAATACAAATGAAACAAAAGATAATATAGACATGATACAGTACTATACAAATGAATGCAATAACAAAACAAAATATTTAATTAATAATTGAATAATCTGTAGTATCATTATCTGATATCAATAAACAACAAAGCTTTAGCTAATTACACATCCGAAAAGCAGTCGGAAGAAGTTTAACTTATTTAATCCGACCCCTTTTCCCTTTTTTTTTTGTTACATCTTAATATATGTTAACATACAATATAAATGTATACTTATAATCTTGAATAATTTATATAATCATTCATATAATATATACAGGCAAGTTAGGAGAATGGTCTCTATATATATTTTGCCTTTACTTAAGATATTTGACCTTTCGGCCTGTTGACATTTACGACGAACCCTAAGTCTGTTATCTGTCTTAAGGAATGGGAAGTTTCAGCCATTGCTGCCATTATCAGTTTTATGACCGGTCAACTCTCGGTCACAAGAGCCATAGAGTTAGATAAAGTGATTCAGTGCCTCCAGGTGTTCACAGATACCTTCCCCCAATATGTGGGTTGACTCTCGGTAAACTAGTTAAAGGTCTAGTCGAGAGATAGGCTGATTCAGAATTGACATGACAACGCACCCGTGCATTCAGAACCTTTGGCTGCTGTGACTTGTGATATGAATTCTCCGGCCGATGCTTGTAATAAACTACCAATGTTTGACATCAAAGCTCCGACTCTCCTCGTGTCTCTCTGAGTCCTGACTCTCCATTGCAGCAGAAGTTTCCCTTACAATATATATATACATATTATATATACATATATATACATATGTACATACACAAATTCATACAAACACAAATTCATAAATAGAATACAAAACAAGAATATAAACAGTTATGGTTTAGCAGTCCCTGTACCTTGTGAGAATTGTGTCTTTATGCCTCTTTTTGAATAGTTTGATGTTTGGACATCCCTTTAGCTCCTCACTCAAATGGTTCCAGATCTTCACCCCACAAACAGAAACACAAACACTTCTCTTTGTTGTGCGCACCCTAACATTAGTGAATATAAATGAACCACGTAAATAATAATTCCCTTGTCTTTCATTGAACAATATTTGAATATTCCCAGGTAATTGAACGTTTTTTGCCTTAAACATGATTTGTGCAATTTGGAATTTAACAAGATCTGACAGTTTTATTAATTTCAGCTCTAAGAATAATACATAGACTCTCCTTGCACTATTTCTATTTTATTTTGTTTGTATTTGTACTTGCACTCTTTTAACTAGTGTATCTGTTGTGTTGCTCTGCTACACTGTAGCTATGCACACATGACAATAAAAGCCTTGAATCTTGAATCTACAAAGAAAACAAAAAAACATAAGCAGTAGTCCTTATCCAAGTGCGAGTAAAGTGTGTGTGGGGGGGTTGTTGATCAGAGTTTGAAAGCTAGAGTGATTGGGGGTGGGGGAAAGAATCGATATAGCAGAGTATTGCGATACTTTGCGTGGCGATATTTTATCGATACAAGGACGCCAAGTATCGATATTTTATTATATAAACCAATGGTTTTCAAACTGTGGGGCGCGACCCCTGGTGGGTCGCGGTGGTACTGCAGGGGGCTCTTGGGAAGATTTTTTTATTTTATTATTTTCTCCTTTTAGCTTTGTGAAGCACCTTGAGATGACGTTGTTTTTAAAGTGCACCTATATAAATCGAATGTATTATTATTATTATTCAATTGTAAACAAACACTGCTCGAAAATATCTCATTGGTCAGAGAGCTGTGGGCATAATGCTGCCTTTTGCAACATCCTACTTGTGTGAGATACAACAAAACGAAATACAGATCAAAGCTGAACATTGAGAATGAACTGAGAGTGTCTCAAAACAACAGCCCCGGTTTGAGAAGATCTGCGAGGGAAAGCAAGCACACACAAGTCATTGATAAGCTATAGTGGAATAGGAATGGTAAAGTGATGTGATCGTTTGCAACCTGCAGTAGAAATAGTAGTTAATTAATATATTTTCCTTAAATAAATTTGAATTTAAAAATCTACTACTCAGGGAAGAAGGCCAACCAGTTTTAATTAGGCCAAATTAATTCACAGTATATATTACAAGCACTTTTGTTCATGTGTAATCCATAATAGAATATAAAATGATAGTTGGATCTTTGTATCTTCTTATTAGCAGAGAAAATGTAATGTTTTTACAACAATATACAATTAATCCTACCAATATAGATGGGAACCGGGTTGGGGGGGTCCCGAAAATATTTCCAATAACCAAGGGGGTTCCGACTGAAAAAGTTTGGGAACCACTGATATAAACTATTCATATTGCAAATCCAAATGAAAGTTTTTGGTTACAATTGCTTTTTCAATCCACTAGATGGTGCTGATCTTTTTCTTGTGCCGTCATGGCCATGGGTAAAGTCAGAGTATAAAGAGATTTATATACGGCTCAGGGTAAAGTCAGTGGTCAAAACCAAGATGGATTCAGCGGAGAAAGAAATCAGAAATGCAATATATCGTATCGCAATACTTAGCATATCGTAGGATCGCAATACTATCATATCGTGGCTTAAGTATCGTATCGTGGGGAGCCTGGTGATTCGCACCCCTAGTAAATATGTAAAGTAAGTAAATATGTTACCGTCTAGTGTTCAGATGCTGTACGTCTCCACTCTGACTTCCTGTGTTTCCCTGCAGCTCCACAGTGTGATGTGGGCGGGGGGGTCCAGCTCTCTGTACACACTGAGCAGCTCCAGCCTCAGTAAGTGGGAGCTGGGGGACAGCTGGGAGCACCAGGTCCTCAACTGGGACGCTCCGAAGGCTCTGACCGAGAGCATCGCCGACGCCATCTGGGTCAGTACCAGCATCAGAACACACAGAGTGTGATTGAGTCTCACACAGAGCTGGAGGAGGTATTCAGGTCCTTGCTGTTAGAAAAATATTTTTTTTAATTCCTGCATTAATAATAATTACTTAAATGTACATAAAATACACTGTTTCCACACATACATGTAAATATATCTAATATGTATGACCCAATATTTATCTATGTTCATTTCTTATTTCATTTCTTATTTTATCATTTTTATTTGTATCTCTAATCTGCGTGAATCTTGCTGTCCAGTTTTTCATTCTCACCCTGTTGCTGTTAAACTACTGAATTTCCCCACAGGCATTAATAAAGGTCCATCTTATCTTATAGCGCCTTTCATATACCAATGGACGCTCTTACAAAGGGGTGAGGGGACACTAAAAACACACAGGACAGAACACAATGGGACTTCAAAGAAAACAGACTAAATGTACTTAACGTTTTAAAAGTGGAAAATCCTCCCCCGTTACTGTTTTGCTATTATATATATATTTATTTTCTCCATCCAACATTTTACTGTTATTCAAATGAGCATCTGCAGCAAATTGTCATATCTAAGGCAGTTTTGTTTGAAGAGTAGCCTAAAAGAGTAACCTGTTCATTCATTTTTAAATAACAGGCTGCTTGTTGACGATCAAATCTTATACACCGTTTGGTAGTAAACATTTTTACAATGTTTTGAATGTTTAATTGAAAGCTGTGAGATAAATATGGACAAAAACTACAATATTTTTCTCTAAAATGTAGTGAAGTATATAGCACTTAAATAAATGTACTAAGTCAAAATCCATCACTGGGAGACAATGTAAACATATATATATATATATATATATTCTAACGGAAGGTAAATCATTCAGAAACTGTAAATGAAAAAACACCTGGAGCACTTTTTATTGAATCAAATTGAATTCTTATTTCCACATTTGCTCGACAGTGGCAGCAGGGGCGCCGTAAGGGGGTGAAAAGTTAGGACGATTCTAAGGGCCCGTGACTGACAGGGGCCCCAACTATTTTAGAACATTAAGTAAAAAATGTTTAAGTAACCAATGTGATATCTTTTCATGGGGCCCAAAATCCCTGGCGGCGCCCCTGAGTGGCATTGATCAACTTCTATATATACTATGAATGTATTTCATGGTGGTAGTTTTGAAAAGATATCCAACATGTTCTCCCACCAGGGGTCAGAGAGCAACTACGAGGAGCTGAAGGAGGGAGCCAACGTGACGTACCTGGACATGAAGCTCAGCCAGTGAGTGTGTTTTCGTGTGTGTGTGTGTGTGTGTGTGTGAGTGTGACTCAGGGTTTCCGCTAGGATTTTTTCTCGCCGGTCAAATGTCCGAACAGAATTTATTTTACCGGACACATTTGAAACTTACCGGTCATGTTTCAATAATAATAATAATAATAATAATTGTGTGGCAGAGTTTCCGTTAGCAGGTAATTACCGGACTAGGACCGGATATGCTGATGTTTGAAACACAGTTAATGGGGCTCGTTTTTATATTGCTTCAGTTTATAATCGTAACAACATTTATTGAAAAATTCAGATTCATTTTTCAATAAATGACTCCACAAACAACAAACAACATCATTATTACATTCAAAGAAACTACTTGTAGTAGATAAAGTACATTATTCAAAAGTTTACATTAACTTTGAATAACAACACGGGAGAAACGGATCCTCTCTTTTCCTCTCTCCCTCCCTCTCTCTCCTGACAGCCCGTCAGTTTCTCCTGCAACGCGCTAAACAGTGGGCGGGGCTTCAGGTCAGACTCAGAAGCTGATCTGATCGCTCTCTACCGTCCGGTTACACTTCACTCGCCGTTTATGTCCATATCGATCAGATCCAGTTCTCCCGATCGGCCTTTATAGAGAGCACCGATCAAACTATTAAGAGTGAATAACGGCCAATAATGATCGACGGCCAATCGATCGGAGCATCGGACATTTTGACCGGCAGATTTTGAATTTACCGGTTTTTATTCAATTTGACCAGCTAAAAACCGGTAAATACCGGCTAACGGAAACCCTTGTGTGTGTGTGTTCCTGTTCCTGTATGAATGCATGACTTCCTGCTTATTTTACTGATTATTTACACAATGTAGGTCTTTGTTTGTGAGCTTCATGTTACAGGATTTCTCTGTGCTGATATTGAGTATTATTTCAGATCAATCAGTGTAGTAGGAGTAAAGTATATCTGAGGTGTGTGCTGTGTGTTTCTTTCACTACAGTACTGCAATACTACCTGGTACAAGTGTTTGTCAACAGCTTTAAAATCTGCTCAAAGATTGTTGGTCACCCTGTCAGAGACGTTATGACTAAGCAGACCATAATAACCTGAGGGGCTGTCCAACAGCATCATCTGGGACCCAAAGCATGCTCTGACCAGAGAATATGAACGGCTACCCTCTAATGGAGATCAATAAAGTCAGCCTGAAGCATCCTTTCAATCCTCTCAGTAAACACAGAGCTGATCCCAGATCAGATGCACGCTGAAGGCTCTTTGAGCAGCTTTTCTCTCAGTGATTCTGCTGTTATGTTCAATGTTTCTTGTTGTGATATGTGTTGATGTTACACATGGAGCTGCTGTGATGCAAGTCACATTTCAGACTTGATCTGACCATTAAAGTGTTATCGTATCGTGTTCAGATCCGGTCTGGTAGTCCTGGCTGCAGCCTGGCACCTGTCAGACTCTCCCTGCCTTGTGTACTTCTGCCTCGTCACGCTGCAGGACACCGGAGCCGCCATCGCAGACAACTTCATCGTGGAGGTCACCAAACACAACCCCCCCTTCCAGGTCAGTCCTCATCAGAAGAGTCTTTTTCACTGGATATGTTCAAGGGTTAGTTTACACAAGTTCCGAAAGACATATTTTACCACGGATCTCTACCATCATCTTTTTATGTTGTTAGTTTTGGTTTTTTATGTGAGGAGGCTTTTGAGATGTCTGCCTCTTAGTTTTCTATCTATACTCCAGTACATTGGAGTCAATAGTTAGATTTGATTAAATAACCCAATATTTACATCTATGTTGATGTTACAAATGGAGCTGCTGTGTTGCAAGACTTGATCTGACCATTAAAGGATTATTGTATCGTAAATGTTTGTTATAGACGGATAGATAGATAGATAGATAGACAGTCAGGCAGGCAGACAGACAGATAGATAGACGGATGGACAGGCAGGCAGGCAGACGGACGGATAGACGGACGGATAGACGGACGGATAGACGGACGGATAGACGGACGGATAGACGGACGGATAGATGGACGGATAGATAGACGGATAGATAGACGGATAGATAGACAGTTGGATAGACAGTTAGATAGACGGACGGGCAGACAGACAGTTAGACAGACGGACGGACAGATGGACAGGCAGGCAGACAGACAGATGGATAGACGGACGGACGGACAGACAGGCAGGCAGGCAGGCAGGCAGGCAGACGGACGGATAGATAGACGGATAGATAGACAGTTAGATAGACAGTTAGATAGATAGACGGACGGACAGACAGATAGATGGACGGACAGGCAGGCAGACAGATGGATAGACGGACGGGCAGGCAGGCAGACGGACGGATAGATAGACGGATAGATAGACAGTTAGATAGACGGACGGACAGACGGACAGGCAGGCAGGCAGACACTTTATTGATCCCAATTTGGGAAATGTTTGCGTTGCAGCAGCATTAAAAACAAGGCAATGTACATAAGAGAAACTAAGATAAACAGTCCAACATATTTACATGTGTGTTTAGCACATTTTAAGATGACTCCATGCCATCCAGGCTTACAGAGGTCAATACTTCCTTGGGAGGATGATGTTTTGTTTACCGTTTCCTTCAGTGTGATTTCAGCAGATGCACTCTTCATGCTGTATCTTGTCTCCTCAGAGTGAGGAGGCGCTGCAGGAGACTCGGCTGGTGTTGCCTCTCTCGCCCGGCGGCACCGCCTTCCTCTACAACCAGGAGCTGGTGTTCGCCTGCTCCACAGGAACCAGCCGGGGGGGGCCGCCTGACGAGAAGATCAGCTTCACCACGTCTGGTAGGGATGGGTATCGTTAAGGTTTTAACGGTACTACTACTTTTATCGATACCGCTTATCGGTCCGGTCTTTTAACGGTACTTTTATCGGTTCTTTTGGAGAAAAAAATAAGGTAAACTAACTAAACAAATTGTGAACAAAACTAACATTGCTTTTTATTTAAATTAAATACATAATATTTCACATCAAAAGAAACAACAATGTTTTAACAAATCTTATTAAATAATGTGATGACAGAACTGTAAACAGAATAGCTGTAACTTTAACAAACTAACTAACTCAGTTACCTCTAATCATTAACCCATGTTTTTATAACTGAGTTAACTCCGTGTGTTGCTGCTAGCATACATAACACCTGACGTGGAAACGTTACTCGTGGATGGGGCTACAGAGCTACTAGAAAGACAGTCGAACCCGGTGCATTCCTCCGTCTGGATGTGGAGCACTTTAGATAAATGTTTAGACAAATTGCTCGTGTTACCGCCCTTACATGATAAACTGTTATTGCACTTTTGGCAACGAGCATCGAGACGGGTAAAGTTTAACCACACCTCGGAGCGCGTTCTCTCCGCCATCTCCTCCGTGTGTGTGTGTGTGTGTTGCTGCATGTAGCAGCTTCGTGTGTGTAAACTGCCCCGCCCCTTCGCAAGCAGGCGGGGGAGAGAGATCGAAAATACTCAAAATAATCAGACGCATTTGTTTGTCTTTTTGCGTATGAGAAACGAGTTGGCGACACTAAAACGTCCCTAACGTCCGGTGATAAAAAAACATTCTATACGATAATTCTCTCTGGCTCCATCGTTGGCTCTACATTTACAAACGTTTGTTCCTGAAATATGATTTTCATAGAAAGGAGTTATAGTATATTTAGCACTTTATTATCCTAATGAGATCAGTTATTATGTATTTTACAAATTGCTACAACCAGGGAACATAGAGTTTTTGGTCTGAAAACAACGAGTAACTATCACAAAAAAGAAATAATTAAAATATTTGGAGCATTTTCTCCTGCAGATTTACAATTTAGAAAGTGTTTTGTTATCTGATCCTGAAGTACATCAAGAAATGTAAGCTTTGTCATTTTTACATACATTTATTTTTGTTTGGGTTTTAAAAGATAAGATAAACATAGTGGAGGAAATGTTTCAAAGGTGGAATCGCAGTCTTTCCGAAACACATTTCCCGCCATCAGACAGGAACACTTTTGCAAGCTACCTGGAGCAGTGTGATGCCGTGAAGGAAACACGGCTGATGTTCAAACAAAGAGCAGCAAGCAGAGGTCTTGTGTACAGTATTGTCCTGATTAGATGAAGTAATGTAACTAGTAGATTAACTAGTAACTTTCAGCAGTGAGTCATTTAGTAAAGTAAGGCATTACCCATGATCGAAATTCCTAATAGTTCCTAACGGTACATTTCTTCCCCTCTCTGTTTCAGGTGATGGTGTTCGTGGAGGCGGCTGCTGCGCCAACCTGCCCGTGTTTTTCTCTCAGAACAGCGGCCTGGTGGCGGTCGTGGCCCGAGAGAGCGTCTCCATCCTGCCGGAGACCATGGAGGACTCGCTGTGCTCCTCGCTGGCTGCAGCTCCAGAGGTACTGAGAGGGGATCTAATAATAATAATAGATTACATTTGTATAGAGCCTTTCATGGGACCCAAGGCCGCTTTACAAGGTGAACAAACAAACAAAAGGGGGACAAGGCTACTGACAAGATTAATATCAACTAATGCTATACCTACAGGCAGCTAGCTGATAACTCACTTTGTACCAGACTCTGGTATAGGGCTGCTATCTTTATTAAACTGTTAATTTATTATGCTTTTTTCACGCTTAATGACTTGTTTTCAGGGAACCTATTAGCAAATCACATTATAATGACAGACTGTGTGTGAATCTGAGTTTTGATTATCTCGCCAACCATTGGACTGATCTACTTCATGTTTGGAGTGTGTGTTACTGAGAACCTGAGGCAGTGCAGAGCCACATGTGAAGTTATTTGGATCTCTAGAAAACCATAGACATGCATCAAAATCCACACATCATCACAAACACAGCTGCAGACGATCATTAACGGAGCGTCCACACAGCAGCGTGCGTTGACGCTTGGAGGTGGGCGTGTCTGAAGCTTGGGGATTTTTTGCGAGCAACGCGACCAACAACCAATCACATGAATCTCCCGCCCCCGACATACAAAGCAATAGCAATGTTAAAACGAAGTAAACTGGATATAAAATCCCCAAACAGGCGAAAACCTACCAGTTTCACCCACTGTCTCTGCCTCCTCCCTCCAAGCCTCGCTCCTCCGGTTTGTATCCCGGTAGATGAACAGAGACTGATCATACAGCACCGGGTGATTCACTACCGCTATAATGAATTTTCCCTCCATTTTTTGGAATATGAGGAAATGACCTGCGTAGTCTCTCCCAGCATACACGCGGTTTGATTGGCTAGCTCTTGTACTGGCAGATTTTCATAAATGAGATTTCATTGGCTGACGCTTCTGCCGAGGCGCCAAAAGTTGAACATTGCTTAACTTTTGAAGCCAGCAACGCTCCACGTTGCTTCCCAAAATGCAGTTCGGCTAAAAGTGACGTCACCCCATTCAAAGTGAATGGGCAGAAGCGTTGTAAGCTTCAACGCACGCCGCTGTGTGGACGGGCCCTAAGGGGTATGTTTATCACAGAATGGCACGACTGAATGTGCAATTATACAACCATGGTAGAACTGAGGATGTGTGTTTGCCTCAAACAGGTTTTATGTTTATCGATACAGTACAGGACCTCGGAGTGGCCAAATAAATACGGTGCACTTTCAATAAAGTCGTCTCCTTGTGTGTCGGCCAGTCTAACTTCCAAAGTGTTCATCAAACCTGGAGCAGACTAATTGACTGTGAGCTTTTGCACTAATGACCCGTCTACTGTGGTTGAATCTAAAGTGGGTTTTTTCTGTATTTGTGTTTAAAGAGTTCAGCCATGGAGACTTTGAGCAGAGCGGAGCCGGTAGCTCAAGAGGACAAAACCAAACTGCTGAAGGCGGCGTTCCTGCAGTTCTGCCGGTACATTTAATATTGCATTTATTTTTGACTTGTATATATGCACTTCAATTCTTCAGAATACCTTTATTCATCCGACAGAGGGGAATGTTGCATTTGTTACAGCAAGAAAAGAGCCAAAGACAGCTTAATGTTACCCAAGAAGCATGTATTAAATGTTGGCTGCTCTCAAACGTTATGGACTGAACCTGCATGATATAGGATTGTGTTAATCCTTCTTCTCCCTCTGTCAGTAACGACCTGGTGGGCGCTCAGACGGTCACAGACGAGATCTTCCCCCCCGATGAAGACGGGGAGGAGGGGTCGGAGCTGGACAGCATGGTGACCCGGATCGATCTGGACCTCGTGGACGATTACCCCGCCTCGGACCCCCGCTGGGCCGAGTCCGTGCCCGACGGTGAGGAGAGAGAGACTTTGATATTGTTCCTGGTGTAGCATTTCTTTACTATGTTACTATGACACATATAGTGATTGAGTGATGAGTCAGATTCTAATCTTGATTTCATTATGATCTTCCCAATTAAAAAACACTTAAGATTTCTTATAGTTTTTACAGGAGATATTTGTGTACATATGTGACATGAAGAAGAACAAGAGGTTATGTTTAGTGTATTACATATTTTAATGTATTCAGTATGTAGTCCCAGGATTCTTTGTTCTTCACGTCCAGTAACTTTAATGCAGAGTTATTACAACTTTCGTAATGTGTGTTTCTTTAATGGTTATTCTTTTAAGGATGTATTTGTCATCATGTCCCTCAGATACAAAAATATTGTCCGTCCTCTATCTTACTCTTCATGTATTTTTTTACATCGATTATATTAAATAACCCGACAAACGTGTTCTTACTTTTGACATGTTTATTTCATACAAAAAAATATTTTTATATTTTACCCAGAGAGCGCTGGGTTCCCTCTCACCTCCCTCATCATCCTCCATCAGCTGGAGGACAAGATGAAGGCCCACGGCTGCTTCATGGAATTCCTGCTGCAGGTACACACACACACACACACACACACACACACACACACACACACACACACACACACACACATACACACACGTACACATACACACACTCTCATACACGTACACATACACACACTTTCATACACACACACTCACACTCTCATACACGTGTACACACACACACAGACACACACATACATACACACACCCCACACACACACTCACTCACACTCTCATACACACACACACTCACACTCTCATACACACACATACACACACACCCCGACACACACACACACACCCCCCACACACATACACATACACACACACCCCCCCACACACATACACACATACACACACACATACATACACACACACACCACACAAAAAGTGGTGTACATAACTCATAGAGTGCTTTAAAACAAATCCAGTGTGTAATAAGTGAATAGCACGGTTGGTCAATGTGATTTATCTTGACATCTCGCTAAAGTCGATTTTTTGTGCTCCAAATATTGCATCTGAACTGGATATTGTGCTCTTTCGTTTGTAGTTTGTGTTGATTATTGTTCTAAGTTTATGCTGCTCTCTTAGCGGGTCATTCTTGAAAAGGCTTTAAGTTGTAGATGCTCTGTCCCAAAACAAATACTTATTTCAAAATGTTTTTTAACACACACTTAGCCTTTAACAAATATTGTGTTTCCTGGAGAATAAATATGTCATTAATGAATTGTGCAGCCTTAGTGATGGAAGCCAACAACCCCCTGGAAAATACTCTCATTAGTCTAAAATATTAACCTCTCGTTGGAAATAGATGCATCCTGGAACATAAAAGTAGACTTAATATAACGTGAAGTAATCGCCCCCTCCTCCTCCGTCAGGTGGGTCTGCTGGATCGCCTCGGCCAGGTGACGGTGCGCTCGTCTCCCATGGCGACGCGCCTGCTGCTGTGCGAACACGCCGAGAAGCTGCAGGCGGCCATGGTGCTGAAGAACCTGCACTCCAAACACGCCGAGCTGGTGAACCGGGCCATCAGCGCCGCGCTGGAGAGGGGCAGCGCCGCCGTGCCGCCCAGCCTCACCGCCGCAGACGTCTTCTTCAGAGAGGTGGGTCCAAGATTCAAGGCTTTATAGAGAGGTGCAGGAACGAGTCCTAAAACCCGGAAGTGAGTCAGCATTGTACCACTTCCTGTTCCCTCGTCTCAGAGTCAACGGGTTTTTGAACTAGTTTTTGGAGAATAGCTGGAAATAAGGTCTGTGGTTGAGACACATTGAAGAGACGGATCACGTTTTGTTCTACGACATTAAATCCATCAGCTGTGACCCCACTGGAGATTTCTGAAGAGTTGACGTGTCTGAAAAACGATGGTTGTTACCAAGTGGCTGAATAGGACTACAGAAGTTGTCGAGGCCGTTGTACGTCATTACGCCGAACACGTAAACACTCCCGCTAAGTTAGTTTGCCCTGTTCTGCTTGAAAGCAAGTACCTGCCTCCTGCAAACTGTTCAAACAGACGCTTCAACTTGTACCATTTACAATCTGTATGTTTGAATATGGATCTTAAGTCGGCGTGAAGTTGAAGCAGTGACCCTGCTGTAGTTCGTTTATAACATAACGTTAGCATTTTGCTTCTGGCGACTAGATTTATTATTAGAAAATTATAAAAGTAGGATAGACGTGGAGATTATCCGACTGAACAAAACGTGCATTTATCAAACAGGTTCGTTTCCACAGACCTTATTTTCTAAAATCCTTTGGAGAAATCCCATTGCTTTTTGTCGAGGGAACCAGCAGCTTACTTCAGGGTCGAACCGCTCTATAGCCATGTGCACATTAGCTACAGTGTAGATATGGCAATGAAAAACTGTCAAGTCCTCCTCCAACAGAGCAACATGAATGTATATAGGACAGAACAAATAAAATAGTGCAATAGAATGTTTTGAGATGTAAATAAAATGGAAATAGTGCAAGAAGAGTCGATATACAAGTAAACGGAATGATATATTAGATAAATAATTTGCAAAATGCAAACAGATGAATGTTTATGTTTATTTCAGAAGTTCAGGTGTTTAATAGTCTTGTGGCCTGTGGGATGAGGTTATTTTAGCCTCTTGTCTTAACTCTCAAACTGTTTGTAATCATGCTGGTTTTAGTGCTTGGTGTGTGTGTGATGTCTGACTCGATGTGTATACTTGGGTGTAATGATTGACCATCTGCTGTCATGGAAAGAGCACACTGAATATCTGAGCAAAAGGACAAAACAAAGAATTTATTTCTCCACCGCCTTAGGTCTTTTGGGGCGAGCAGAGACATTCTTCTGTTGTTCTTTACATCTGTGATGTTGTCTATTCTACAGTACTGCAATACTACCTGGTACAAGTGTTTGTCAACAGCTTTAAAATCAAAACGGCTCCATCTGTTAAACATCTGCTCAAAGATTGTTTGTCACCCTGTCAGAGACGTTATGACTCAGCAGACCATAATAACCTGAGGGGCTGTCCAACAGCATCATCTGGGACCCAAAGCATGCTCTGACCAGAGAATATGAACTGCTACCTTCTAATGGAGATCACTAAAGTCAGCCTGAAGCATCCTTTCAATCCTCTCAGTAAACACAGAGCTGATCCCAGATCAGATGCACGCTGAAGGCTCTTTGAGCAGCTTTTCTCTCAGTGCTCGTGATGTTATGTTAAATGTTTGTTTTTCATGTATTGTGTCTTGATATCTGTCTGTTGATGTTACACATGGAGCTGCTGTGATGCAAGTCACATTTCAGACTTGATCTGACCATTAAAGTGTTATCGTATCGTATGGAGACGCTGAGTGACACGTTGTGTTTCTGCTGCAGGTTTCTCAGATCTCCTCGGTGTTCGACTGCCTGCTGGACGAGGAGGATCGCAGTCTGAAGGAGAACCCGGTGGACTCGGTGCAGTGGGCCGAGGTCATCCTCACCGTCAACAACATCATCAAGGTAAACACATTCTGCATTTCATGAAAAGCAAATATGAACTTAACAAAACTGAGTTATTTAGTAAAGGTACAAAATTATACATATTTCTTCAAATCAATGGAAATGGAGGGAATTCTCCTTTTTTTTTGTGTGTTTTGAGTTTTTTATCTCTGTAATTCCTCTGAAGAAACTTTGATGGATGTGATGGATATTTGAATAAAAGAAAGCTAGTATCAAGAATTGAGAAAAGCCGGTCATCCCAGAAAAAGGACTATTGGCTAAAAGAATGAATAGAAAAACAGACTTGCTTACTGTATATCTTATTCAGTAGGGTGGTCCTTCAAATTGAAAGTGGGAAAGTCTTGCTCCAACCCCCAGAATTCACTCTATTAGTCAAGAAGACTCTCCTGGTGAATGTTTTCCTCAATCTGACAACATGTACCCCTCCCTCATCGACCTAGAAGTGTAGCCTCAGTTGCAGCTGCTGGTGTGGCAGCCCAGGCCGATGAGGGAGGGGTACATGTTGTCAGATTGAGGAAAACATTCACCAGGAGAGTCTTCTTGACTAATAGAATGAATTCTGTGGGTTGGAGCTTAGACTTTCCCACTTTCAATTTTAAGGACCACCCTACTGAGGCTAAACTTCCAGGTTGATGAGGGAGGGGTACATGTCGTTGGAATTAGAATAAAATTCACCAGGAGAGTTTTCTTGACTATCATAATGAATTCCGGTGGTTGGAGCTTAAAATAAATTAAAAAAATGTACCTCTCACGAAGGACCACCTGTGAGAAGTATAACTGAAAGACAAAGTGTTGAGGATTGACTGTATACAAGACCAAAAGTCCATTGTAAAGCAGCTGTGAATACAACTATATAAAAGTTAATGTACTTGCGTCGATACATTTTTGTTTTAAAGTTAAAACAAAACGTTGAAAGTGGAAACAATACAGATGTTTGTAACTGTGTGTGCAGGACATGCTTCAGGCTGCCGGACATTACAGAGAGACGAAGGCCTTCATGTACAGAGCCTCTGAAAACTCTGCTGCCGAGCCAGAATACATCCCATGGACAGGTACCTTTTTAATTCTTCTTTTTAACCTATAATCTTGAGGTTTTCTTTTTTTGTACACACACTCTCTAAAGCTGGTTTATTCCTATTTTTATTTTGAGATGTTTATATTTTAGAATAGTTTATTTCTACTCTTTTAATTTGTTATTATGTGCAACGCCTTGTTTAGTTTCATGCAAATTGGGATTAATAAATTACATCTTATCTTATTTATCAGAAATAAATCCTGTTCCATGGAGCCAAGAACAAGAAGCTACTGAGGCTCCCTGTAATGCGTATGCTCATCAGAGAGCAATGATGAAATCTACATATAATGTTATCGAGTAAAGTCCATCTGATCTTATGATTATTGATCTGTACAAACTCTAATGGAGCATTTCCACTACAGCAAGGTTTAAGCGTGCCGTGCCCGTTTTTGGTTGCGTTTCCACTCAGCGTAGTTCTGGCTAGCGGGTACTTTTTCACAGTTTTCTGGCTCTCCAAAATCGAGGTTCTTTCCGGGACAACAACCGGGCTGAGAGTCTGCTAAACTAGTGAGAGAATCGCTGGCAACTACAACAAGATGAACATATTTGACCGTGATTTAATTGTAATACACGTTTCAAAATGATGCCGATGTAACAACATACTGATACCGGTTAGTAAAAACCATGAATTAATGCTTTGACAAGTCTGCAGACAGACGGCAGGCGAAAAACTTTTAAAATGCTTGTTTTCTAAATGGAGCTTGGCTAAGCTAACGTTATATATGCTCCGACCGTCCACACTCACAACAACGGCCTACAGACATAAATAAACCAGCGACTGTATTCTCCATGACACAGACAGTCTGTGGTTTGTACTTGTTTAACTTTTGTCTAGTTTCTGAACAGATATGAAGAGCTGTGAGCTCTGAGTGCTAACAGCTAACGGCTGTGTTGGTTTTGTGGTTCTCATTGAAGATGACGTCACGGCTCCGCCTACACTGCGTTACTATAGTTACCGCCCCAGCTACTAAACTGTAATGGAAACGCAGCATAAAGTGAGCCAGTCCTACCAAGGCCTAACTATACCGTACTAAGCCGAGCGAGGCCCTGCAGTGGAAATGCGCCATAAATCCCACTGAGACAAAAGTGTTTAGTTAAATTGTTGCTGTATGAATATAATGTGTTTAATCTGAACGTCCTCTCCTCCAGCGTCCGGAGGTGTTGGCGGCGCTCGCTCCGTCATCTCTCGGCAGCACGAGATCATCCTGCGCTCCGTGTATCCGAACGCAGACTCGGAGCTGCGCAGCGCCCTGTGTGAGCAGCTGGTGGCGCTGCTGGACATCCACCTGGGCGGGTACGTGGCCCAGCTGACCTCCCTGACCTCCCTGCAGCAGGAGCGCTACAACAGCCTGGAGATGGAGTACAGCCAGCGCCGCTCCGAGCTGCTGGCGCCGCTGTGTGAGTGGACGATTCAACCTAAGGCGGTCAATGAAAGGAGGTTTTCCCACGTGTTGATTATATTCAGTGGGGTTGTGTGATCTCACTGAGTGTCCTCTGTGTTCCAGTGGAGCTGGGTCAGTACCAGTGGGTGGCGGCGCTGGCGGAGAAATACTGCGACTTCGACATCCTGGTGCAGATGTGCGAGCAGACGGACAACCAGAGCCGCCTGCAGCACTACATGAGCAAGTTCGCTGACCAGGTACACCGAGGAACACTGAGAAATCATCTATAACACTTTTGAACGTGCTTTGATTTCAAAGACAGTTCTCTTATGTCTTAAGATCAACACACTTCTAAAAAACGTGCTGTCAGCTGGAAAATGCATTGCTTGAAATCCTGTGAATATATCCTGAAACGTGTCTTCAAGTTGACTTCTCAAAGTCTCAGTTTTACTTTCGTTTGATCACGCCGGGCTCTTTCTCATGCAGCTGTTTAACCCACTTCCTCTTTCTCTCTCGTGTCACTTCCTGCCGCAGAACTTTGCTGACTTCCTGTTCCGATGGTACATGGAGAAAGGGAAGAGAGGGAAGCTGCTCTCTCAGCCGGCGGCGCAGCACCAGCAGCTCGCCAGCTTCCTGCAGTCTCACCAGCACCTCAGCTGGCTGCACCACATCCACGTGCACGACTACCGCAGCGTACGACACACACACACACACACACACACACACACACACACACACACACACACACACACACACACACACTGTGTCATTAGATATTGTGATACTGTGAGAGCTTGTTTCATTCTTCAGTCCAAGAGTGCGCACACACCTTTTCTGCCTTCCTTTCTTCCTTCCTTCCTTCCTTCCTTCCTTCCTTCCTCTTTGACAATTCCTTAAAAAACTAAAGGCTTTTATCTTGTCTTAATCCTAACACACACAGCTTTTTCATGACTCAGTACAAACGCACACACACTTCCTTCCTTCCTTCCTTCCTTCCTTGCTGTTTTATACTTCCTGAATAACTGATGACTTCATACGGCTTTATTTGTATATTCGTCCATCAAACCTCTTTTCTTTTTTATCTTTTCTCTTGTATTCCTTCCGTCCAATATGTCCTATTTTTAACACTTAAAAAAGATGCAGTATATCCAGAAATATGTTATCCTTCCTTCCTTTCCTTCCACGTTCACACTCTACTTCCACTACAGTGTAAAACAGAAGTAACACGGAATCCGTTGCCTTCCTGTTTCTGCAGCTTTAAAGCTCACATCAACCAGCAGCAAACCATTCTGCCTCTGCATTAAACACACACACACACACACACACACACACACACACACACACACACACACACACACACACACACACACACACACACACACATACAGCTTCCTTCCAGTTTGCTGTTAAGAGGCACACATCTATTCTCTGCTTCCAGTTTGCTGTTAAGAGGCACACATCTATTCTCTGGTTAACACACACAAACACACACACACACACACACACACACACACAAGCAAGCAAGAGGAAGTATTTATACCCCCATCAGCCTTCCTGTTTTTAAACACAGACTTTGTTTTTCACTTTCTTTGCTCAATGAGTGAGTGTTTATTTCTGTGGGCTACAGAACATTCATACATCGATATTAAAAGTGATTTAAAAACATCAGAAATATAACAAGCAACCTTCTGGTTATTAGGAGAACAAGCAACCTTCAACACACTGAGGATTACATTACTATATTTGATTTGCAAAAACGTGATGTAGTGTTCACTATGTTCTACGCGTAAAACACTGAATACAGACAGACTTCTGCGATAAGTCCCTCGACTGCATCTGGTGCCATGGTAATGTGAAATACAAATCAAGATGGTAGTTATAGTAGTAGTTATTTACTCAATCTGTTTACCTAGTCAAAATACCTTTTTAATTTTTGTATTAAATGTAAACTGTACTGTTTGCATTTATCTTTGTAACTTGGATGTTATGTATATAGTGTGTGTTTTTTCTTTGCAACTATGAACGTTTTCCCAAAATTAGATTACCCCTGTATTATAATACGCATCGTATCACCAAAATCCTACCAAACGAATTTAAATTATATTATTCTATATGCCTTTAACCCGTCCTTTTTGTTTACTTTTATCCGTTTATAGGTATATGTTTAAGTCAAATAATAAATGGCTTGCTGGTCAGAAAATGATCTAAATTTTAAACTTGTTTTACAATAAAAAGACCATTTAATCAATTAGTTTGACAAGAACATCTATGCATTAATTTTTTTAAAGGACATAAATGAAGAAAAATGTTTTCCTAACTGCAGATACATTCATTCAAATCTGAATCGGTAATCCTTTATTAATCCCACAGCGGGGGACATTTGCATTGTTACAGCAAAAGTGGCATAGCAGGTAAAAGTTGCAATAATACACAATAAGATAACATATTAATTTATAGAAGAAAGTAGGGCTGCTCGATTATGGCAAAAATCATAATCTCAGTTATTTGGGTCAATAATTGACATCACGATTATTAAAAACGATTATCCATTGACTTTGAAAACATCCATTTATTGAAAAAAATAATTTGAACAGTTTGTTTTTAACAGTTGATTACCCTGAACTTTAAATATAATTCAACTTAAAAATAATAATAATTACATTTCTTTTTTTTTATAATAAAAATAATAATCGTTTTATTTCGATTACGTTGTTTTCGTAATAGTTGCAAGCCAAAATCGTAATCGAGATTAAAGTACGATTAATTGCACAGCCCTAATAATGATAATACGTACTGTATCGTAATGAAACGTAAAATGGCATTTAACTGACGAGGTGTTTTGCTGGTGAGAGATTTGAGTTGCTTTAGCGTGTGGAGGCTAGTAAGCCATCTTGATTTGTTTCAGACCTTATTTTCCTGTTCCATGTTAAAATAACAAAATGTCAGTGGTACGCTGAGAAAGAGTCATGTTTTTGGTCATGGAAAATGAGGTAAAGGTCCTGGAAAATGAGGTAAAGGTCCTGGAAAATGAGGTAAAGGTCCTGGAAAATGAGGTAAAGGTCCTGGAAAATCATTGGTGAAAAAGTTTATGAAGTAGGGCTGCTCGATTATGGCAAAAATCATAATCTCGATTATTTGGGTCAGTAATTGATATCACGATTATTAAAAACGATTATCCATTTACTTTGAAAACATCCATTTATTGGAAAAATATGTTTGAGCAGTATGTTTTTAACAGTTGAATACCCTGAACTTTATTCAACTGAAGAAAAAAAAATATATATATAAAAAAAAAAAAAAAATAATAATTTTATTTCGATTATGTTGTTTTCATAATCGTTGCAAGCCAAAATCGTAATTGCAATTAAAATACGATTAATTGAGCAGCCCTAGAAGATAGCACACATTAGTTATAATAGAATACAAATAAAGACAAATAACCGTGCATGACTGTGGAAGAAAAAGCTCAGCACCATCGAGTGGATTAAAAAAGCAATTGTTACCAAAAACTTTAATTTGGATTTGCAATATGAATAGTTTATATAATAAAATATCGATACTTGGCGTCCGTGTATCGATATAATATCGCCACGCAAAGTATGGCGATACTCTGCTGTATCCATTATTTCCCCCACCCCTACATACAAGGCAAAATAATTCCTGTTAAAACAAAATTCTGGGCCCCTTAAATAAAAGCTCTTTTATTACTAGCTGTGACTGATGTGTTTGCCTTCAGGCCAACCGCACGCTGCACGGCCAGGCGGACGCAGAGACTCGGTACTTCGTGAAGAAGAAGACGCTGCTCGCACTCAGTAAACTCACCATGCTCGCATCCGACCTGCCGGAGGACCAGCTCAACAAACACGTAGACGGTACAAAACACTAAACTTTTGCACGTGTTTTATTTCCACGTTTCTGTTCAGCGTTCGCTCTTAAGACTAAGAAGTGTTGTTGGTCCTGAGAGGGAAGTTGACCTCATGTGTTTGTGGGCTCAGACATGGTGGAGCAGGAGCGCTTCCTGCTGCATCAGGAGACTCTGCCCCGACAGCTGCTGGAGGAGAAGCAGCTGAACCCTGACACCATGCCTCTGCTCAGCGCTCACAACCTCATCCAGGTACACACACTCACACACTCACACACACACACGCTCACTCACTCACTATTATACATACACACACACTCACACACACACACACTCACTATTATACTCACACACACTCACTCGCTCACTCACTCGCTATTATACACACACTCACTCACACACACACACACACTCACTAACTATTATACACACACACACACACACTCACTCACTCACGATTATACACACACACACACACACTCACTCACATACTCACTATTATACACACACACACACACTCACACACAAACACACTCACTCACACTCACTCACTATTATACACACTCACACACTCACTCACACACACACACACACAAACACACACACACACTCACTCACTATTATGCACACTCACACACACTCACTCACACACTCACTCACTCACTCACTCACTATTATACACACACACACACACACATATATATCTTCTGCTCCCATAGGTGTCAGTGGATCACCAAGAGGAGCTGAAGGAGACTTGAAAGACACTTAGCTGTAAAGTTTTTCAGATGTAAAATTGTGTTTTCTCATATATAAAAATATCAAAAAAGACATCTAACACTGAATGTGCCTACATGTCGTCTGCATATCTGTAGCGATAGCATGGTGGGTGAAGGGCAACACAGATTAGCAGTTTATAACATGCATAGAAATGAAAAAACATTCTGGTCCAGTTTAGTGAAAACTAGTTTAAGTTTATTTTTGAACGCGTCAGAAACTAGTTCTCTACAGAAAAAGGTATTTCTGTATAAAGTCACGCTCTCAGTGTTCTCTCTTCTCCTCAGCTGTACATCTGCGATGAAAACAGGCGCGCCAACGAGTACGACTTCAAAAAGGCTCTGGATCTGCTCGAGTACATCGACGAGGTGAACTACGAATGATTCTCCTGTTTCAGAATTGACTCGCCGCGGCTTGACTTCAATTTAAAGTTAACCTGTGTATTATCTGTGTTTGTGCTGCAGGAGGAAGCTGAGGACATCGACTTGTTGAAGTGTGAGATCTTCGGCAAAGCGCTGCGGAGAGACGAGTAAGATCTTGTTGTTTTAGGTTTTTTAATTCAATGTTGATTACGCTTAAAGAAGATGTTTACAATCTATCTGTGTGAAATCATTAGTCAGTTCAGAGGGCTTTGCAGATGAAAGTAAAAACGTGTATAAGAAGAGAAAATGTTGAAAATAATTTGGAGAAAAAACATTGAAACACTGATTTATAAATGTTGTTGTCGATGTTATTGATTAGTTTTTGGCTATATGTCTAAAATCTTCCATACACATATTGGGCCATTCATATTTCTAACAGTATAATTCCCTCTATGATGTCTTAATGACCTTTAATAAATAATTATGTGGAGAAAACAAATCTTCTCATTTGATGAACTTTAGTGCAAAATTAACATTAACAGTTTCAGGTAGAAATATAGGCAACATAATATAAATACAAATATGTACGATTTTTTTTTTTTTAATATCGTTTTACAGCCCTAGTTTTACTGGTATTTATTTGTGTATTTATTGTGATGCTGTTCCCCTCAGCTGGTCCTCTGCTGACGGCAGTGACGATCCTCTGGAAGCGGCCAAAGACAGCATCTTCATCAAAGTCCTCCTCAAACTCATCCAGGAAGGTGAGGAACGCTCTGGAAACTGCCTCATTTCATCCACACAAGACAAATAACAAAATATCATATCACCCACATTTTCAGAAGTGCTTCAAATTATAAATAATAATACGCTTTATTTGTATGGTAACTGTCATACAAGGATGGCAGTCCAAAGTGCCTCACAGGTTTCAACTCATAAAATAGTCACAGACAATTGATATCACATAGAATACAGTTACCAGTGAAAGACATCAAAACAAACGCAAAATAGCATAGACATTAAGATTAAAGGTATAACTATATTTATAAAACGGATAAGTCAAATCAAGCAATCTGATTGGTTCTTAGCCGTGATATAATGAACGTATATCACGGGTAGAATTGTAGTTACTTTAGTCAGTATCCCTCCGCGTCTGAGAACAATTACAACTGTTACATTACGTCCGTTACGAAACTAACTAACAAAGCTTAAGATGGCTTCGCGTCGGGCCGAACAACGCCCCTTAGCTGCGATATGATGACCATATACCACGGCCTGTCGTGAGCTATTGTTTAAATATATAATGCTCTTAAGTTGCAAAACATGCAGAAAACACACTAAATGTAGCTCAACAAGCTCAAGCATCAGACACAAAAAGCTGCTTGTGAAGTTAATTGTTAATTTTCCTCGATGTGTTTTCCAGATTCCTTTCCATGAATGAAAGTGTATATTTCCAAACAATGGTTGAATGTCCCCTCATGACAAACCCTTTTCCATGTTTCAGGCGTTTCTCTGCAGACGTACCTGCCCGACGTCAAAGAGCTGCTGGAGCTGGACGAGCTGAGCTCTCTGAAGTCCAAACCCTACTTTGAGTTCGTTCTTCGAGCAAATTATGAACATTACCTGGAGGCTCAGATGTGAGGAATGTTTCAGAAACACCCGCTTCAGCTTTCTTATGTTTGAATATGTTTGTGCTCTTTTCTAAATAAATGTGTTGTTATTTCTGTATTAAGACCTCTGTATTTTTCTCATTCTCTCTCAAAGATGTCCTCAAAAAGCAAAACTGGAATTTCAGCTTCAGTTTGATGGGTACTGGTTAAACATTTACTTCCCTATTTTTAAGACAACTTAGTGATTCAAAAGAATCCCTAATACCTACGAAGGATAGGCTAAAATAACAATAAATACAATGCACTGTAATGGACCAATCTATTAATAACAAATACATTAACATAGGATAATTTAAAGGTGGGGTAGGTAAGTTTGAGAAACCAGCTCGAGTGGGCTAGAATTTGAAAATACACAACTGGAGAAAATCTGCCACTTCCTTACAGAGCCCCTCCTCCAACACACACGAACGCGCACATGACCAATGAGGGCACGAGATAAGTTTGTGCACAGATGGAAGGCTGACAGGCAGGTAGGCCATCCAGTTATTTTAGCCGGGCCGGCTCAGATGATTGGTCGTGCTTTTTACAGCGCCACGGCTTCCACAGATGATATTTTTGTATGGATTTTTTGTCAAAGCACTTCAGATATTCATTGCTATCGGGATGTTAAGAGCATTCCATGGAATATAACAAAAAGTGTATCTCGAGCCGGTTTCTCAAACTTACCTACCCCACCTTTAAACATTAAGTGTGTAAAGTCGTTTTAAATTACAATTTAAATGAAATGAGGTATAGTGTAAGTAACATATGTACACATTATTCAGGGTTATTGAAATGGAAACATGTAAAATAGAAGTTTAATATCTTTTGTTTTGGGATTTAGCTTTAATGACCGTTTACCTTGGCTTCTTACCGTCTGATATCAGAGCGTTGTGCTACAGAGTGACAGAAACCTGACTGTCCTCTCAGTTGAGAGTCAGGACTTCTTCCTGTCGGGTGACGAGCGGCAGATGCTGGTTATAAATAGATGTATTGGCTGCCACCCTGAGGGGATCCTCCGTGATGATTATCCACTCTGATACAGCGGCTGCAGATGGCTCTCAGCGTCCAGCTCGGCTAAAAATAGTGAAAAAAGGTTAGATTAGGGACATCAGCTCCACTTAAAAAAAACTATAAAAAATGTAATCCTTAAAGAGAAAAACAAAACTCCGTCTTATCCACGCAGATAGCTGATGAAACGGGAGTAATGACTTAATATCAGTTTCCTTTTCATATATAATGCTCATAAATTCATATAACATTAACATAAACTGTCATTTTTGAGTAATTGTATTTCCTTTTTTTTCGTATTCATCATTTATCACTTGTAAACATGTTCTGATCGTAAGCATTTTATTTTAGATTCTATATTTACTATTCTTTTAAATGTATCTTACTGTTTTGTGTATGCACCGTTATAAACCAAACCGATCTGTTTATATGTGAAATTGGCAAAAATGGCATAAAAACAAGTAATAGAATAAATACAACATTTCTGTAATGAAAATCCTAAAAGTGTAGTGAAGTATGTCGAAGCCGAGCTCAAAGGCTGCGATGAAGACCAGACAAGAAGTGTTAAATAAGCATTTGTATTTACAGAATGACCAATGAGAACAGTACACACTTTGATAGCCGGTGTAAAGTGTCTGAGACAAAAGGAAACGGCAGCTGCGTCACAGAAAGGAGGACGAAGCAGATTCTGCGGGAATCCCAACGACAGGTGAGGGTCATCAGGCTGAAGCAAGAGAGGGCGGCTGGATGTCATAACAAGTCATTCAATGTAATAAAATATCAAGTACAGTATGTCCTAAAGAAATGGTTTGAAAAGACCTCGTGTTTTAATATGTCATGATTCCTTATATCACTATGGGTCACTAAGAAAGTAATTAAAATGTCATGAATCTTATCGTACAGAATCAGGTGTAGTATGTCATAAAGAAATGGCAAACACAACCTCATGTTTATATTAGGGCTGTCAAACCATTAAAAAATGTAATCAGATTAATCACAGTTTAAAAATTAATTAATCAGATTAATCACCATTCGAACTATGTCCAAAATATGTCATTTCTTTATGTATATTGTGGGAATGGAAAGATAAATGAAAGAAGGCGGATATATCCATTTAACATACAGTATGTTTATTATAAAAAAAATCTGCGTGTCAAAATGAAAGACAACCCACACACCTATCAATCATCAAACCGTGGGGTCTTAATTCATTACGTGTTGATTTATATCAACGGGGGAGTACTTCAGGAAAGTCGACGGGGGGGCTAGTGGTGAACTTCGCGACCACAGAGTGTGAACGTTGTGATCAGCTGTTTTAGCGCAGTTCTCCAGTGAAGGGGGGGGGGGTGGAGTCTCCCTCCGCAGCCGGTTGGCGTAGTTTTGGCACAATTCCGTTGTACAGACCGACGTTAACAGCAGCCCTGTCCGTGCACACGGAGGGGCTAAGCCATTTCTTGGTATGGGTGTAGCCTACCCCAGCCATATCCTGGCGCTGCCACTGGTGGCACGTATGGGGCGGGCCATTCTGCACATGCGTTAAATGCGTTAAATATTTTAACGCAATTAATTCAAAAAATTAATTACCGCCGTTAACGCGATAATTTTGACAGCATTAGTTTAAATATGTCATAAAAGGTTATTGTGTAGTTTACCACACAAAGTATTTAGAGTCGGCTTTATAAAGATTTCATGTCGTAAAAAAATCTCATAATGTCTTCGTACAGTACGTCCTAAAATAAATCTCATAATTAAGTCATAGTCACTTTTACTGTACACTCATTATATATGATTTTGTTATGAAAGAATACAAAATATAAACACCAAAGTATGACATTAAAAAACTAAGTACGTAGAAGTCATAAAAGCTTATAATAAATGGCAGAGTATAATATATAGCATAGCAGGTCTTAAAGGAGTCATACTGGGCTTAATTAGTAATGAAAACATGTCAGAATTTAGGATGCAATTCTAAAGATTCTGAAGAATAGTCACGAAAAATCAAGTAAAGTAATAATAATAATAACAGATTTATTTTGTAAGCGCTTTTACAGGTGCTCGACGTCGCTTTACAGAGATAGTGAAAAGAAGAACAAATAAATATAGTTAAAGTGAAATTAAAATCAAGCAACAACAATCACACATTAAAAACCAGATTGAAGGGGTGAGTTTTTTTAAGGTGGTGAGGAGTAAAGTGTTTTTTTAAGGTGGTGAGGAGTAAAGTGTTTTTTTAAGGTGGTGAGGAGTAAAGTGTTTTTTTAAGGTGGTGAGGAGTAAAGTGTTTTTTTAAGGTGGTGAGGAGTAAAGTGTTTTTTTAAGGTGGTGAGGAGTAAAGTGTTTTTTTAAGGTGGTGAGGAGTAAAGTGTTTTTTTAAGGTGGTGAGGAGTAAAGTGTTTTTTTAAGGTGGTGAGGAGTAAAGTGTTTTTTTAAGGTGGTGAGGAGTAAAGTGTTTTTTTAAGGTGGTGAGGAGTAAAGTGTTTTTTTAAGGTGGTGAGGAGTAAAGTGTTTTTTAAGGTGGTGAGGAGTAAAGTGTTTTTTTAAGGTGGTGAGGAGTAAAGTGTTTTTTAAGGTGGTGAGGAGTAAAGTGTTTTTTTAAGGTGGTGAGGAGTAAAGTGTTTTTTTAAGGTGGTGAGGAGTAAAGTGTTTTTTAAGGTGGTGAGGAGTAAAGTGTTTTTTTAAGGTGGTGAGGAGTAAAGTGTTTTTTAAGGTGGTGAGGAGTAAAGTGTTTTTTTAAGGTGGTGAGGAGTAAAGTATGTCTTAAAGAACTCATAGTGTAATGGGAAAGATCTCCTATAAAAGGTTTTAGTACGTCATTAAAAAAGTCAAGATAGCATTGAATACAAAATCCCCAAAAAAGGTCAAAATGTCATAAAGTGTGTTACCATAAAAATCTAGTATAGAATGCTATTAAGACATTTCATTAAAAAATATACAAAATCTCATAATAATGGTAGTAGTATTGTATGTAATGCATAATATCATAGTAAGTTCTTTGTAATAATGATGTCACACGGTACAGTCTCTAAAGGGACTGAAGGTTCAGAAATGTTGAGTTTACGTCAGCGTTCTCTTCTGGACGGACGAGCCTCTGAGATCCAGACACCTCTCAGTATCAGCTGGAGAAACACTGTGGGCTCAGTGTCTCTGTCTCTGGTTCCTCAGAGCAGCTGTCCCGTGTGTTGGGGGTCCTGACCCTCATTTTAGAAACACAACGTCATCAGCTGCTGTGTGTTGTTGATGTTCGAGCTTCCAGCTGAGCAGCGTGACCTCTGTGCAACCAATGATAAGATCTCAGGGTGTTAGATGTAAAAATACACCTGAAGTCATGACAAAAATAATATTAGTTCATGTATTATATCAAAGTGTATTCCATGAGCCAACTTGATGATAGGAATCTGATTGGCTGGCAATAGCATATTTAAAGGAACTACAGTAGTATGTTGCTTTAATTAAAAGAAATTACACTAAATAAAATTATTTCAAATACTTCCGGACCACTTTAAATATTTTTCACTGCCAACCTTTCAACTAACATTTGCTCTACAGTTTCAGAATTTGACTTTAACTGACATTTCTATTCATTTTATTGCTCAACTCCTTCCAGTGCCAATAATACTGATAAAGCAGTGTGAACTTCACAATTAACAATCTTTTTTTTATGCTTACAATTGAATTTCTTTCATTGCTGAAAATACTGAAAATACAGATTTAACTCGGCTCAAAACACCCAAATTGTCCCATAAACTTGAGCGTTTTTATTTTAATAGCTACTTTTTACAGTAACGTGTGTGTGTGTGTGTGTGTGTGTGTGTGTGTGTGTGTGTGTGTGTGTGTGTGTGTGTGTGTGTGTGTGTGTGTGTCCTAGCATTACTATACTTGTGGGGACCTAAATCTGTTTACACAGTCACGTGTGGGGACTCGCCTCCCTTATGGGGACAAATTGGAGGTCCCCATGAGGGGAATCATTAATTTTTGGGTGAAGACTTGGTTAGGTTTAGGGTTAGGGTAAGGGTTAGGCATGTGTTGGTTATGGTTAAGGTGAGGATAAGTCTCCAGGAAATGCATGTAAGTCAATGTAATGTCCCCAGAAGTGATGTATACATGGTGTGTGTGTGTGTGTGTGTGTGTGTGTGTGTGTGTGTGTGTGTGTGTGTGTGTGTGTGTGTGTGTGTGTGTGTGTGTGTGTGTGTGTGTGTGTGTGTGTGTGTGTGTGTGTGTGTGTGTGTGTGTGTGTGTGTGTGTGTGTGTGTGTGTGTGTGTGTGTGTGTGTGTGTGTGTGTGTGTGTGTGTGTGTGTGTGGTACTGGTAGTAGTAGTAGCTCCATACACGGGCTCGAGCGCTCAGCGGTGGGCTCGCGGGGGCTTCCTCTCCATATATGGTCATCCCGGCGCGCCTTCACTCTCCATACAGGAGACCAAATATGGCCGCCGGACCGGTTGAATTCCTGCCGAATACTTTGGCATTCCTAGCGGCTGTCTGGAGAGGGAGAAAAAAAAACTCTCACCCCAGGAGGTATGGAGAAGAAGAAGAAGTATATAAGGACCCCGGTGGTGGGTGTCATTCACCGTCTTTATCTGGAAGCAGCAGCCGTTAAACTTCTTCACTTTATCTGGAACCAGCAGCCGTTAAACTTCTTCACTGACAACCGGAGAAAAGCAAAGGTAAGCGGCTCAGAGGAGCGGGATGGAGGGGTGGGGAGAAGGAGACTGTTAGAATTAGCAGTTTATTTAATGCAGTCTGGTTTTTTGTAAATGTTAACAGGTGTAACAACTGGAGAATAACCCCAGACTGAGAACTGACGGCAGTTGGCAGTAAACCGCAATCTGTTCACTTAAACTTTCATCGGTTAGAAAGAAAACTGCTTCTATCTGTTGTGACCTTTATATACAGTCTATGGTTGTGACAGGACCTGACGCATTCAGGTGCTGTGGGATTTATTTGATTGTTTCGTTGAAATGGCAAAAACATGACAATCCTGAATTTTCTAAATGCAGTAGTAGTGAAATAAGTTTTGAAATCAGATTTGTATTCATTGATATACCACTGAGCAGCTTGATCTGTAATTATACATCATCATTTATTGTTAAAGTTATCTAACAAATGTAGAGAAGAAAAGTACTTTTAAATAGTACCTTAGTTCAGTACTTTAATAAATGTACATAGTTACCAACAACTATTGTACAAATCTAATGTTGTGTGTACCAAGTTAGCTAGCATATACATATTTATATACATTTTGTGATTTAAAATATATTCTCTTTTTCGTTTTCCAAAAAGCCAAGATTCAAATTTTAAATTTTAATCACGTTTGTAAATAAAAGTTGGTTACATATGGGTAACATTTGACAGAGTTTTAAGAGTACATTAAGCCTGTTTTGGTTTTGATATTCCTTAAAAAATAGCACTTGGATGAGCGATTGTAGTTTAAATTTCAGATGTACGAGTTTATGAGGAGCACTTAAACGCATCATTACTGCAGGGGGAGATAAAGTAATTATCCTTTTATTATTTAAAGTAATAATAACAGTTTATTTAAGTGTGTGACAATTTAAATGGAACAGGGAGTATCTGTTGGTGTGTTGATCATCACACTCCACAATTGTTAGAAAGTTAATAAAATATAACATATTAGTACATATTAATACTAATAACATATGCATTTTATCTTTAATTGTCATCCTTAAACAGAACAACACCACAGAGGTCTGTCTGGGGTTTAAGAAAATATAACGATAGGCAGAAAGTGAATTACTTTACATCAAAAAGAGTTGTTTTTTGAAACTTTAATGATAGTTTTAGCAGCTGCAGACTCGTTTTTGGTCAGAAATAATACAATTGGCAACAAATACCTTTGATTGAGACCTCTGAAAGGTGTTATATATAGAAGTGTATCATTGCCATTATTGCAACCATTCGTTATTAGGATTGAAATAGTATGTCAAACTACATGATGGTGAATTATTTGTGAATGTACCCAAACATCACATATCCTAAACTAAACATAGTTGCAGTATTTTATTTGAGAAAACAAGTCAATATTCTAGTTTGTATACATGTTTTTTTCTCCCCCTACTGTATCTGCTGCACAACAACTCACCACCTCCTCATTTCCTCCTCCAGAAGCCGCAGACATGTGTGACGATGAAGAGACCACCGCCCTCGTCTGTGATAACGGCTCCGGCCTGGTGAAGGCTGGCTTCGCAGGAGACGACGCTCCCAGAGCCGTCTTCCCCTCCATCGTGGGCCGCCCCCGTCACCAGGTACACAAGAGCATCCCTAAAAAACAATATCATACATAAGATTTGTTCATTTAATCCCTTGATAAAAACAAGGTCTGATTCTTAAGTTTTCAGCTACCTTATCTTATATATCAATATGCTTATTTCATTATGTGACTGATTAAAACACCTCCAGTAATTAACCAGCGAACCAAGAGGTTAAAGTCAGCTTTGTTTCGGTGCTTGGTATATATTCTAATGGAGATTTCTACGACCTTATGACCTTTTATCTGCTGCCACCTTCAGGCCAAAGTATTATTTTTCTAGTTGACTGAAATTAGGACCTATACGAGCAGACATGTTACCATATTGAGTCTTCTTTTGATTTGATGAGTCATTTTAATCTAACTGATAAAAACATTTTAATCTCAGCGTATATTGTTTTAGCACAAAGAATGTCCAAATGCAGAATAGATGGGCTAAGGATGTAACTAAGAAATAAAAGTACTTATATTTCTCATTTCAAGAGCTTTAGTGGAAAATGAAGATAACTGTTTGTGAAGAGAAAAAATAAATAAATATAGGCGTAGTCTACAGAAATGATAAAAAAATATATGTTTGAAGATATATCATCTCGTCATATCTTCACGCTGTAATTGCAACTGACAATTTGGGACCAATTTGTAAACATTATTGAACTAAATCACTGAAGTCTACAGCAGAGTTGTGCAGCGTATTACATGTTAACGGCCTTGTACCGAGTGTATCCTCATAGTTATGAACCTTTAAATAACCCGTGTCCCCCCCCCTCAGGGTGTGATGGTGGGTATGGGTCAGAAGGACTCATACGTGGGAGACGAGGCCCAGAGCAAGAGAGGTATCCTGACCCTGAAGTACCCCATCGAGCACGGCATCATCACCAACTGGGACGACATGGAGAAGATCTGGCACCACACCTTCTACAACGAGCTGCGCGTGGCCCCCGAGGAGCACCCCACGCTGCTCACTGAAGCCCCCCTCAACCCCAAAGCCAACAGGGAGAAGATGACCCAGATCATGTTCGAGACCTTCAACGTTCCCGCCATGTACGTCGCCATCCAGGCCGTGCTGTCCCTGTACGCCTCCGGACGTACCACCGGTGAGTCTGCTGTCTACAACTGATGCACTTTAAAAAAGATCCCCAACTATTTGAATTCATTTTCACGCGATTATTGCAGAAAATGACTTCTCAGAATCTCAAATATGGAGATTTCCTGTTTTTCTCTCTTTTATATAATATTAAATTGGACATCTCTGGGTCTGACTGTTGAAACAAGACATTCAAAGACATTACTTTGGACTCTGAGAAACTGGGATGGATGTTTCTCACCATTTCATGACATTTTAAAGACCACACGATAAATATGATTTGTAAATAATTATTATAATGAGTTACTTGAGTCAAATGTATTGGCTTTGAACAGAAAAGGCTGACATCTGTCACTATTTTTAAAGCAAAAGGCACCATTTATTTTCCAATTTCAGCTTCTCTGAGGTCAGGATGAAGTGCCTTTCTTTGTTTTGTATCATGGTAATTGAATATTTTCTAGTTTAGGGAAAGTTGGTCAAACAAAACTAGACACGTTGAAACTAAAAAATCCAGCTATTCCAGCAATCAGGCTAAAATAGACTTTATAAGACTTTTCAAAAGAGATATTCAGTTAGAAGTTGTTATTGAGAGCATTAAGTGTTTGATTGATTGAACCTCTCACCAGTCAAAGTCAACTTTATTGTCAATCTTTCAGTTTATGTGTACAGACAGAGAGATCGAAATACCGTTTCCCACAATCCCACAGACTGGATATGACACCTCTTCCTCCCTGTTAACCCTCTTGTGTTCTCTCTCAGGTATCGTGCTGGACTCTGGAGACGGTGTGACCCACAACGTCCCGATCTATGAAGGCTACGCTCTGCCTCACGCCATCATGCGTCTGGACCTGGCCGGTCGCGATCTGACCGACTACCTCATGAAGATCCTGACAGAGCGCGGATACTCCTTCGTCACAACCGGTAAACACAGCCCATCAGCACGAAACACAGCGGGACTATTCTAGTTTAACACCTGAAACCCAGACGCACGTTAGCTGTAGACATGAACCGTTTTCATTCTGTTAGTTATACAGAAATGTGAATCAGGTTTTTACCATATTTGTCCCCAAAAGCAAAAGTATACTGCTAAAATACAACACATTGCTTTTTGAATTAATGAAAAGAAAGGAAATTATTCACGTTATTCTTTTATTAATCGTATTTAACTGAACACAATATGGGGCTATCAAAAATAATGTTATTTCAATTTTAAAGTGCACTTTCTACAGATACATTTACAACAAAAACACTGAAATATCCCAAAGTTTGACCATTAAAAGAAACATTATATTGTGCAGCCTAAATCTAAACACTGATACCTTTTGACAGTAGTTCAATAAGATGTATACAGCGTTCTTTTTATTTCTTTGGGCACAAAGTCTGACCTTTCCCCTCCGTTTCCAGCTGAGCGTGAGATCGTGCGTGACATCAAGGAGAAGCTCTGCTACGTGGCTCTGGACTTTGAGAACGAGATGGCCACCGCCGCCTCCTCCTCCTCTCTGGAGAAGAGCTACGAGCTTCCCGACGGTCAGGTCATCACCATCGGCAACGAGCGTTTCCGCTGCCCAGAGACTCTCTTCCAGCCCTCCTTCATCGGTGAGTGAACTGCCAGAGGTGGGAAGTAGTGGAGTACAAATACTTTGTTACTGTACTTAAGTACATGTTTCTGGTATCAGTACTTTACTCCACGACTTATTTTTCTGACTACTTTTTACTTTTACTTCTTACATGTTGAACACAAATACCTGTACTTTCTACTTCTTACATGTTGAACACAAATACCTGTACTATCTACTTCTTACATGTTGAACACAAATACCTGTACTTTCTACTTCTTCCATGTTGAACCCAAATACCTGTACTTTCTACTTCTTACATGTTGAACACAAATACCTGTACTTTCTACTTCTTACATGTTGAACACAAATACCTGTACTATCTACTTCTTACATGTTGAACCCAAATACCTGAACTTTCTACTTCTTACATGTTGAACACAAATACCTGTACTTTCTACTTCTTACATGTTGAACACAAATACCTGTACTTTCTACTTCTTACATGTTGAACCCAAATACCTGAACTTTCTACTTCTTACATGTTGAACTCAAATACCTGTACTTTCTACTTCTCACATGTTGAACACAAATACCTGTACTTTCTACTTCTTACATGTTGAACCCAAATACCTGTACTTTCTACTTCTTACATGTTGAACCCAAATACCTGTACTTTCTACTTCTCACATGTTGAACACAAATACCTGTACTTTCTACTTCTTACATGTTGAACCCAAATACCTGTACTTTCTACTTCTTACATGTTGAACTCAAATACCTGTACTTTCTACTTCCTACATGTTGAACCCAAATACCTGTACTTTCTACTTCTTACATGTTGAACCCAAATACCTGTACTTTCTACTTCTCACATGTTGAACACAAATACCTGTACTTTCTACTTCTTACATGTTGAACCCAAATACCTGAACTTTCTACTTCTTACATGTTGAACTCAAATACCTGTACTTTCTACTTCTCACATGTTGAACACAAATACCTGTACTTTCTACTTCTTACATGTTGAACCCAAATACCTGTACTTTCTACTTCTTACATGTTGAACCCAAATACCTGTACTTTCTACTTCTCACATGTTGAACACAAATACCTGTACTTTCTACTTCTTACATGTTGAACCCAAATACCTGTACTTTCTACTTCTTACATGTTGAACTCAAATACCTGTACTTTCTACTTCCTACATGTTGAACCCAAATACCTGTACTTTCTACTTCTTACATGTTGAACCCAAATACCTGTACTTTCTACTTCTCTCATGTTGAACACAAATACCTGTACTTTCTACTTCTTACATGTTGAACACAAATACCTGTACTTTCTACTTCTTACATGTTGAACCCAAATACCTGAACTTTCTACTTCTTACATGTTGAACTCAAATACCTGTACTTTCTACTTCTCACATGTTGAACACAAATACCTGTACTTTCTACTTCTTACATGTTGAACCCAAATACCTGAACTTTCTACTTCTTACATGTTGAACTCAAATACCTGTACTTTCTACTTCTCACATGTTGAACACAAATACCTGTACTTTCTACTTCTTACATGTTGAACACAAATACCTGTACTTTCTACTTCTTACATGTTGAACTCAAATACCTGTACTTTCTACTTCCTACATGTTGAACCCAAATACCTGTACTTTCTACTTCTCACATGTTGAACACAAATACCTGTACTTTCTACTTCTTACATGTTGAACTCAAATACCTGTACTTTCTACTTCTCTCATTTTCCAAACAGCTGGTTCCTTTAGTCTGAATGTGTGTTTGGTGGCGTGATCATTATTCTTTAGAGTCATTGCGTGCCTATTGATTTGAACACGATCCGTGTATCCATCATTTCCTGGTCTTCTCTAAAGAAGAGGGACCAATGGAAACGTTGTCATGTTGCCGTTGTTCAGCATGGAAACATTCATTAGCTAACAATGACATTATTGTTCTATTAATATAAAGGGAGGTCAGGTACTCTTTAAAACAGCTGCTAGTTATGGGTACTTTTTACTGAAGGACATTTCAAAGCCTCTTTACTTTGACTTGAGTAAAGAAGTTTAGTCAGTACTTCTACTTTTACCAGAGTATTTTTAAACACGAGTATCTGTACTTCTACTTGAGTAAAGGATGTGTGTACTCTTGCCCTCTCTGTGAACTGCTAATGAAGGGATGAAAGAAGAGGGATTAGATCAGGGCGGTCAAACTCATTTGAGTTCAGGGGCCACATACAGCCAAATGTTAGTTAGTGGGCCGGACCAGTCAAATCATAGCATAACAACCTATACATAATTACGATACTCCAAATTGTTCCTTTTGTTATAGTGCAAGAAAGTACATGAAATGATAACAAAACATTATGAAGAACCTGACGTTTTTAAAGAAAAATAGGTGCAATTTTGTCATTTATGCATTTACGCATTATCTACAAAGGAACAACACATTTAGTCACCGGTATCTGGAACTGAACAGTATCGTATTTTACTTTATGATCAAAATAACTTGTAGAGATCTAGAGATTATTTTTTACATTCATTTCCACATCTGTGTAGTAATCCATTCCTGACACGACACCATACAAACTAAAGTGGGAACTGTTATGGAAGAAGGATTAGTTATAAATGTATGCATACAAAATACAGTTAAGACTTCTCTGTCATTCTTACACTTAGCAAAGTCCTTTTTGAGTCCCCTGTCTCCGATGCTTTCCCCTCTGTAGTCCTCTCATCTCTAACCTGAATGTCTCTTCTGAACAGGTATGGAGTCTGCAGGTATCCATGAAACCGCCTACAACAGCATCATGAAGTGTGACATCGACATCCGTAAGGACCTGTACGCCAACAACGTGCTGTCCGGCGGCACCACCATGTACCCGGGTATCGCTGACCGCATGCAGAAAGAGATCACAGCTCTGGCTCCCAGCACCATGAAGATCAAGGTAAACAACTCTACACTAAACTATGGGCGTTAATCACAATACCATATTATATTGAGTCTTTGGAAAACCATACAATACTTCCTGATGTCACATAGTCTGAAGACTTTGTTACAAATAAATGTAGGGGTTTGTCATCCATATAAGATGTAAGCCCATTTAACACATTAGTTTAATTTATAACAACTTAAATAAAGCAACTAAACTATGATTTGACAATTGACAACTGGGCTTTTTTAGACAAATACAAATTAACTAACTTTTTCTTTTTTGAGCCAGCATGAACTCAAGCTTCTGAAAGTGTTCAGAAAAAGGCTAAATATGTTGCTATTTTTTTTTGTTGGTGGTTTTTGTATATTTCAGATACTGTGCCTTTTTACAGAAACTGTTTTTTTTATAATTTATATTTCTTTGCAACTAGACAGCAATTTCCACAAGGATAATTCAATCTAATTGAAGAGCTTTTACCAATTCCACCTTGCAGCGAAACTATTTAAATTTATCTTGCCTTGTTCCCTTTAAAACGTCTTAAAATCACAAAACAATTCATTTTAAAACCTGGAAACTCATCGGCTGATTAAGTGATCTCAGAATCAGTGCAATCATCGACCTGACTGTTATAAAAAGGATATAAAAAAATGTGCTATGGGGCATTAAAATCCATCATGGATGTTGCCCCTCGTCTCTGTTGTGTGATTGTGATGTGCTCTATGTGACATGTATGTAGTAACGTGTGCATTTTATTGTTCTCTTTTATCCTTTCGCCTCTATCTACTTGTCTTTCATCCTTTCTTTATACCTAATGCTGTATTGTGATTTAAAAAAGGTGTCATTATCATCTGGACAACAGCTGGAAATTAGCATGTTAGCTAAAACTGCTGACAGTTGATCGTTGGGGACGGTCCACGACACTATAAACAAATACACTAAACCTTCTCCTCCGCAGATCATCGCCCCTCCTGAGCGTAAATACTCCGTCTGGATCGGCGGCTCCATCCTCGCCTCCCTCTCCACCTTCCAGCAGATGTGGATCAGCAAGCAGGAGTACGATGAGGCCGGTCCCTCCATCGTCCACAGGAAGTGCTTCTAAACCCGCCTCCACGACCCCTTCAGGATCCAGAGCAAAGAGACGCTGAAATAACATCCTCTCTGTAACCAGATCCGTGGCGTCTGACCTGTACATATGTTATTTATTCCTTCTGCTTTGTATGTGAAGTTTTTTTTTATGTAAATGATGTCCAGTGACACAAAAACAAAACAAAGAAAAGACCAAAAAAGAAACCAGACAAAACAAATAAAATCCATTTATTTTCACGTATGACTCGTCTCTGTTATTGTACACTTTAAAGGTGGGTTAGACCGAATAAAGACATCCAGATATGATGATATTATATTAAGTTCATGTTGAAAGCCAGGGGTGAAGGAAGAAAGGTCTTTGACTCGAGTAAAACTATCCTCCCACAGTGTAGAAATACTCAATTAAAAGTCCTGCAGTCTGTGCTATATAAATACATTAATGTTAGAAAAATCTCACTGGTCCCCGGCTTGAGCTTCAGTCTCAGGATCCATGTGTCTGTGATCCTCTCCAGAATGGAAGGAGTCATCACATACAGAGCATCAACTAGTTCCTGAGCAGTGTCCTTCACATGCTGATATCCAAGAGAGGGAGTCACACAGTCACAAGATGGAGGAGTACTCACTTTTTCAAAAAATTCCGAGTTTTTCCTCAAAATCAAAAAATTCAGAGTTTTTCCTCAAAATCTCAAAATTCTGACTTTTTCCCCAAATTCTGACTTTTTCTCAAAATTCTTACTTTCTCCTCAAAATCGCAAAATTATTACTTTTTCCTCAAAATTATTACTTTTTCTCAAAATCTCCAAATTATTACTTTTCCTCAAAATTATTACTTTTTCAAAAAATTATTACTTTTTCTAAAAATCTCAAAATTCGCACTCTTTCCTCAAAATTCATCATATGCCGTTTCCATAGCGAGGGATGCGTATCGGAAGTCTCATGCTGTTTTGATCATTTTCCATTGAGTTACGACAACATCGTGTTTTTTAGCGAGGGATGCGTATCCCTCGCTAAAAAACACGATGTTGTCGTAACTCAATGGAAAATGATCAAAACAGCATGAGACTTCCGATGAAGGCTAATGGTCCGACCCTCAACAGCTTCATGTCAATTATGGGGTGTTGTCATGGCGACAGATCCCTCGCCATGAAACACGGTTTTCGCATAACTCCATTGAACATGCTCCAAACGGCCCAAAACTTCACAGGTTTGATAACGATGCAGCCCTCAACACATCTAGGCGTATTATGGGGTGTGAAACTGACCGTTGAGCGGCCCGACCAAGCAAGGAGGCAGAGGCAGAACGTCCAAAATACAACCCGGTGTGGGCATTTTTTACTCGCATATTGATCAGAATGTAGTCAATACCCTTTTAATAAGTGTGGTGATGAGGACGATTGAAAACAGAATGAATAGTGACCCCCGTGTAAACAGAATGGTTGAAGTTTGTAAACTAGAAGACATTTTGGATATCGTTCGTTCTGGCAGTACTATTCCTGGTCATTGGGAAACGATTGGAAACGAAACATTTAAAGTGGTCCTGGAATCTTCATTTTCCGAAACATTCTGTAACATTACAAAGTGATTGACATTCTACCAGTTGTAAAATGTTCCTACATAAAAGTGTATCACAAAAGTATCTTGGTTTCAAAAATGTTTAAGGTTTTGCATACATAAAAAGTGTATCTTACTGTTCCTTTGTGAGAGAATTACACACAAATTGAGTGTCAGTAAAAAGTGTTAAAATCACAAACTTGCCTTTTAGAGAAACAGTCTTTAAGAAAAAATCTAATCAGACAGTGTACTTCATTTTCTAATTTTAAGGTTTTGCATACCTCAAAGTGTGTCTAAAAGTATCTTGGCAAGAGAAAAAAGCCAAAATCTGCCGAGGCCATTTAAAAGAAACCGAATTCCTTACAAAGTACTTCATATTCTACCAGTTGTTAAGTGTTGCATACATCAAAGTGTATCTAAAAGTATCTTAGTAACACGAGAAAAGAGAAAAAAGCCAAAATCTGCCTAGTGTCAGTAAATAAGTGTTAAAATCACAAACTTGCCTTTTAGAGTCACAGTCTTTAAGAAAATAAAAGTTTTACACAGTGACTGACATTCTGTATGGGGGGTTCACACCTGAGCGGCTGCAGGGGGGCGTTGAAAAGGGGATGAGTAAGTCTGGCTCTCGGAGGGATCTGTTCAGAAAAAGTACTTAACTTTCTACCAGTTGTAAAGTTGTCATACATAAAACTCTATCCAAAAAGTAAGAGAAAGACAACGAGAAAAAAAAAGCTAAATCTGCCTAGTGTCAGTAAAAAAGTGTTAAATCACAAACTTGCCTTTTAGAGTCACATTCTTAAATAACATCTATTTAGACAAAGTATTTCATTTTTTCTAGTTTTAACTTTTTGCATAAACGTGTATCTTACAGTTCCTTTGTGAGAGAATCTTCCTTATAGTTAATAATGTAATTAAACAATAAAAAAGACATGTTCAAGGGGGCATTAAGATCTTTAAACTATTAATACCCTCTTCAAAGAGACTTCCTTGTAGTTAATAAAATAATTAAAACATTAGTTCACAAGCCATACAACTTAAGAGAACATCCAGTTCAAAAGTCATACAATTTCAAAAAGAACATCCTTGGTTAACAACAACTTCATAGGGGCTTTAAAGTTGTGTGAAGTAATTAAACATTAAAAATACAAGATGAGGGGGTCATTAAGATCTTTTAAATTATTATTACCCCTCTTCGTAAAAGAGACTTCCTTATAGTTAATAAAGTAATTACACATTAGTTCACAAGCCATACAACTTAAAAAAAGAACATCTTTAGTTAACACAAATCATACTAAAAAACTAATCTAATTTAGAGAGGACAATAAAGGTTTTAGGTGACTTAGTGAGTGAAAATTAATGGCTTTTTATTTAGTTTGAGCGTATTTCTTTTTAAAACTAACTCCACCCCCCTATCTTTCTGGCATAGGATAACAGCAAAATCAGGGGGTGACAGGAGGGGGGGGGAGAAGAAGGGGTATGAGGGGGGCGGGGGGTCTCACACATCCAGACTCTATTTTTCATGAAGAGCCTCAGACGGAGGGTCTGAACCCGGCACAGATACTGCATCCGTTTCTTGATTGGCTCTCCCGACGGATGGCGGTAAGTTGTCACAGGCGTCTCGCTGATTAAACCCATATCGATGCGTCTCAACAAAGGGCTGTGAGGGGACGGGGGCTAGACAGTCTCACACACAACTTCAAAGAGACTGCCTTAATCAACACCTAGATTAACATCAGAGGCTTATAACACGCCGGTGTGAAATCACACCAAAGGTTTAGACAACAAAGGCGCTACACAGGGGGGCATTTCACACCTACATGTGATGACACCTCACCCCTCACATCAAAGGATCTCACACCTACGTGTGATATCACACCTAGGTGTGAGATCCACCTCGAACAAAGGGAGGCAGGACTTAGCTCATTAGCATTATTGGGGGTGGGTCCACCTGTCACTTTTTATGCATACTAATGTGATGGAAACAGTATCCTTATTACTACTTCCCTGGACATACAGTATGTCTGTCAAACAGGATGGGGTAAAGGATATGAAATAAAAGATATTGAAATAAAAATTGCTATTGATCAACCTGTGCATGAAACAATAATATGCATGTGAATAAGTGAAAGAAATGACATGTTCAGTGTTCAAAATGATCCAGCTGTTAAAAACATCTTGACTTTGTCTTCATCTTGTGGTGTTTACGGGAAGTGAAACGTGACCATGCAATCACATATTATGATGTGGATCACATTTTGCACATTTGTATATGTTCTCCCTGAAAACTGCACTCAGTAGGTTAGACAACTAATACATGTGATAATGAAAGTAGTACATCTTTAGTGAAAACTCTCCTCCAGAGCAAACCATTCAGACAGTCATGTGTCTGTCTGTATAAACCCTCAGTGATGTCCTCTTCAAGGAGGCTGTTTTATTACATCTTTAAAGGGGACCTATCATGCCAAATGCACTTTTTGATGTCTTTTATACATATATATGTGTCCCCGGCAGAGGTTGCGCTAGACTTTTTCGCTACCCGTCATTTTGACGTGGCAGGATCGTAACATTTCCGTCAAAATCCATTATTACCCGTCGGCCTGTACAGAACTCTGCCCGGGGGGTGGAGAGAGCACGCTCGTGAACTGTCACAACTGTCGTGACTGTTAGCGCCGTGCAGGGGCGGACTGGGACTAAAATTCAGCCCTGGAAACTGACCCAGTCCGGGTCATGAAATGTCAAATGTTCGAAATCCGCTGTTTATTATTTAAAGTTTTACGTCCGATTCACTCCTTTTTTCCTCGCTGTACACAGCTCCAGTTTGTCATTGGCCTGTCATCAGATTTCATTTTTAGTTGCTGCTGTGGCGGAAGTTTAGTAAAATAGTTTTTGATGAAATACTCCAAATCTCCACCCTCCATAATTGCAATTGCTTCAATTGCTTGCTACTTTCTAAGGGCGGTGATGACTTACAGTACGAACTGAAGTTGATGCGATTTGATTGGATTGTGGGGAAGCCAGCCGCCTCTGACGTGAGCCTCATCTGATTGGTCAATCCCTCCATTTTTTTCACAAAGGGAAGCCAATTTCGGCTGGCCTCCTCTCGCAACAGAGAGTGCAATCTACTGTTTAACATCTAGAGGGGCGCTGTTTCACTCTTTGTAAAATACTCAATGAGAATGGGGGAGAGACGGGCCGGCAGGCAGCAACACACAGCACAGAACAATTACCGAAACAAAACAAAGTGTTTTTATTTATTTATTAAAATTATAACTACAATCCAAAAAAACACCACTGAGTTCAAGGGATAATTCTCACCCACCTCTTGCCCTGCACTTGTATGTGCCAGCTCAACTGGCACATACAAGTGCTCATGAACGCAGGAGGCTGGCTGTATATCTGAACTCGCGCCCTCATCATTCTCTTCATCATCTTGCACTTGTTCTAAGCTGCTGCTGATAGTGCTTGTAGCAGCGCTGCTGCCAACAAGGTCTGTCAATTTGCGACATTTATATGCTTCACCTGCGAGTGACTTCACCTTTTTTTTTTTGCCTTCTCGGCCCCACCTTTTTCTTTTCGTTTTCTTTGATTTTTATCCATGTTTTTTCATTCTCCCTGTCTGCCGTGGCGTCTAATCCCTTCTCTTCGTGTGGCCGGTCTTTTTTCTCCTTCGTGTGTGATTATTTGACAGATAACAACCACACAACTGCATTAGCGGCCGCTGTCGCCCTCTGTCGGCCGTCAGCGCAACTTAAATTATGACGGCCGGCCGTCAACGGCCCTTGACGACCGGCCGTTCTGTGGTTCTCCAGATTCTACAGATGGCGAGTCCGCCCCTGGCGCCGTGTTATGCATGTCCACCGCACCTCGCGGGAGCGTGCACAGCGACATTTCAATGATCTGTTCGGCAAAATTAGGTTTGGAAACTGTATAATTTCCTTTTGGGCGGGCATGCATAACACGGCAAAACACCAGAGCCTCGCTGCGGGGAAACTGTGGCGCTGTTCTGAGTTTGTTCTAATCCGTAAATGACGGACGGCTTTCAGATTTTTCCGTCATTGTTAAAAAAAATCCGTCATAGACGGAAAATATTCGGTTAACGCAACCTCTGGTCCCCGGTGTGTCGGGGAACTCACGCAGCGTCAGAAAATAAAACCCTCTCTCTTTTCCTCCGTACCCAAATCTCTAGAAACGGGGCTACAACGGAGCTGATCCAGATTTGCGTCCGATATGACGTAATATCTGAAATGTGGACCCACGGCCCAATCAGAAACGTTGCTATCAGAAACAATGCCCGACTGTTTTGGACGTAATATGGTCGGTGTTTACATTAGCATCGCTAACACTCAGAGCTAACCTGTACTGGAGAGCATGTGTGTGAAGAAGCAGGAAGTAAAAAGGAACTCACCTTGTGGTATAACCGGCAAGAGAGAAAGCCTTTGAGCTCCAAACTGTTTCAGAGATAATCCTTGATAATCCATGATGTGGCGTTTCATCACGGCAGCATTTAGTTTAGACAGTAGCTGCCGGGTCCCGCATGAGCTCAGCCCCCTCCTTTTTTATTTGTTATGAATTCTTTTATTTTTTAAGCTTCATACCCCAAATCAGCACTTTTGAAACAGGAAGTGAAATAGAGGGATATGAGGCATGGCTAGAATGGGTGATCAGTTTAGTGTTTTGAGCAAAACACTTCATAGACATGTTTTTTATATATTTGTATATATCTGAGACCTATGCTATTGCCTACACATAACATGATAGGTGACCTTTAAGGTTAAAACAGATGTTTGAAGGGATGCAATGCAAAAAATAAGAAGAGATTAAATCATTAAGAAGTTTGGATTATTTATTTATATTATAGTTTGTTGTACAATTGTCTTTTGTCATTTATATTTGTAATTTGTCACATATGACAGATTCACCTGAAGAAACCAATATCAAGTTCAGAGACACATTTCTGCATCAAACTGCTGGTTATTTAATCATAAGATATCTGAAGCAGCATTACAAATACTCAACTTCATTCTACAGCAGTGATTCCTTTCAGGTTGAAAAAACAATTGACATTTTCAATCACAATACATGTTATTGTCCATGTATACAGTACGGAAAGCGTCACAAAGAAACTTTGTAACATTGAAAGAATGAAATAGAAGTATTAAATGCCCGTGGAGAGTAAAACAATATATCCATATCTAAACATAATTCAAACAAAAGACCTACAAATATCAAAAAGTTAAACTCATGACCTATAGTGCTATATAGTGTCTCATTATTAACTAGATGTTGATAAAAGGAGAATTGACAGCTTTTGTATGTCAGCACGACATACAAAATGAACACATTTCTTAAAAACCAAGAATTCACAAAAAACATAATCAAGCAATCCCATGACTTTAAAAGCTATAAACCCATTATAATAAAGTATAACAAAATGATAAACTATACAGATAAACATATAATTGGTTTTGTTGCACTGAGACTTTGAGTAAAACATGTAAAACTCTGTAAATAAAACCTGATCAAATCTTCTTAACATTTAAAATCTTACAGAATCAAATTAAATTCTGATTATCATCTGTTGTTTTTTACCTTGATTATTTCAAAAGGATCTAGACAGACGAAGTCAGAATAAAGTCTGAACTAACACTCCTGAGCATCACAGAGGAATCTCACTTTGACAGATTTTGATATCAGCAGTTTTAGCATCACCAGCTGCTCCAATACCGAAATATGGGAAGAGTTTCTCAGTGAAAGTGTCTCTGTGAGTGCAGATGGGAGTCATGTCTTCAGGGGCGTAGAAGGACACCTCCCCCCTGTCATAGTCCAGCTGGACTCTGATCCTCTGGAGATTCTTCTCCACTCTGACAGTCTCACCAGCAGCATCAGTGTATTTTCCACTGCGATGTGCTAAACACCAGATTCCATATTCTGGTGAGGCAAAACTCTCTCCCTTCCTGTCAACTGACTCTTTAGTCAAACCTATAAGCCAGCCAGGATGATCTCCCACCTCCACCTCCCAGCTGTGTCTCCCTGAGCTGAAGCCCTCAGAGCCCAGAACATTAGTATACTCAGTGAATCTCTCTGGATTATCAGGAAGCTGCTGATCTTTGTCTCCATTTCTCACACTGGTCAGATCATCAGACAGAGAGAGCCAGCTGTATGCAGTGTTTGGGTCCAGAATGACAGGACTGAAGTGGACCTGGTCCTTCATCTTCTCCCAGACTCTGAAGGACAGGTTGCCCAGGTGTTTGGCCACATCTGTCAGCGCTCCTGAGAGCAGCTGTGGGTCTGACAGTGCGCTCTGGACTCTGGCTCTGCTCTGAGTGGCTTTATAACTGCTGAGGAAGGGCCCGTTGTGTTTCTGCAGCTCTTCTTCAACAGCAGAGATACTGTGTGACAGAGAGGAGATGTGCTCCTGAATGCTCTTCATCTCTCTGCTGATAGTCTTCCCCTTCAGCTCCTCTTCCTCCCTCAGAGCTGCCAGTCTGGACTCCTCTTCCTCTTTCAGGAACTGATGGAGCTTGATGAACTCTGCTCTGATCTGCCTCTCTGTGGACAGCAGCTGCTTCTCGGACACTTGAATCACTTCCTTGTATGTTTCCTCCACTCCTTTGTATTTGTCCCTCTTGTCCTGCAGAGACTCTAAGTCAGATTTCAGCAGGTCCTTCAGCTCACTGACTGCTTGTTCTACAGGAACCACCTCGTGACTCCGGTGGAGAGAAAACTCACAGACAGGACACACAGCTCTCTCTTCATCCTTACAGAACAATCTAGGCTCTTCTGGATGTTTACTACACACCAGCTCCACCTTCTTCTCTCCTTTCTCTGTCTCAGATGATCCAGCTTTCTGTCTCTCAGCAAAGGAGTCAGCCAGCTCCTTCATTGTAAAGTTCACTACGGGAAGATCTTTCGAATATTTTCTTTTACAAATGGGACAGTTTTTGTTCTTACTTTGTTCCCAGAATTTCTGCAGGCAGCTCGAACAGAAGCTGTGGTTGCAGCCCAGAGACACGGGATCTCTGAAAGTCTCTGAGCACACATGGCAGCTCAGGTAACTTTCAACAAGAACGGTTTTCTCAGCCATTTGATATTAAAGACTCACCAACTTCCAATGTCTCTCCACTTCTCCCCAAATATACTCCAAACGTGTCTCGCAGCAGAGATCTCTCACCCTGTAATGGCGTCTCAGCTCTTCAACAATGTCAAAATCCTCTTTTGTTTTCTCTGCCCTCCGTCACAGGGTGAATTATCAACATCAGGAAATGCTGCTATGTCATTTATTCACCAGCAGATGGAGTCAGGATGTCTTTCAGAGGGAAATGTACTTTGGTATTCAGTTCAGGACGATGACTTTGTCCAGGTAGGCCTATCTGTTGGGAGATAAACACATAAGATTTAATACGTTTAAAAAAAAAAAACATGACAAAAAGGAAAAAGTTCATATATCAAAGTTTGAAATAGACAGTTTGTGTTCTTACTTTGTTCCCAGAATGTCTGCAGGCAGCTCGAACAGAAGCTGTGGTTGCAGCTCAGAGACTCAGGATCTCTGAAAGTCTCTGAACACACATGGCAGCTCAGGAAACTTCAAGAAGCAGCTCACCTTTTACTTCCCCTCGGTTTGCCTCTTACGGTCCTATAACTGTGCGTTGCTGGAGATCTCCCACAGTGCACATGGTGTCGAGGCTCTCTTCAACAAAGTCAGAATTCTCTTTCAATCCCTCTAATCTCTTTCACTAGTTAATCATTGATAGAAATGCAGTCATCTGTTTTTATGACCAGCAGATATATTGGAAAGATGAACTTTAGAATCGGGAAGACTTTCAAGTTCTGACTCAAACATGTTTTTAACCCATTTGTTTCCTCTGTTTGATCATCTGACCAGTGTTCAATCTAAACTTAACCCTTGTAAGGTGTTCGGGTCTGTGGGACCCGTTTTCATTATTTAGCTAAAGAAAAATGATATGATCAATTATTTTTTCAAACTCAGACTCAATGGCCTTGGCTCATTTTCTGTGAAGAACACATTTTCAATGACCACCCACTTTACACGGGCCACATTTATATTACATACAGGATGTTCGGGTCCACTGGGCTAACAAAAGTGTGAAAATTGTAGGTCCTGTGCACCTGTCTGGGCCTTCTCTCTGTGTGTGTGTGTGTGTGTGTGTGTGTGTGTGTGTGTGTGTGTGTGTGTGTGTGTGTGTGTGTGTGTGTGTGTGTGTGTGTGTGTGTGTGTGTGTGTGTGTGTGTGTGTGTGTGTGTGTGTGTGTGTGTGTGTGTGTGTGTGTGTGTGTGTGTGTGTGTGTGTGTGTGTGTGTGTGTGTGTGTGTGTGTGTGTGTGTGTGTGTGTGTGTGTGTGTGGCCTAGCATTACTATACTTGTGGGGACTTAAATCTGTCTACACAGTCACGCGTGGGGACTCGCCTCCCTTTTGGGGACAAAATGGAGGTCCCCATGAGGGGAATCATTAATTTTAACGTGAAGACTTGGTTAGGTTTAGGATTAGGGTTAGGGTAAGTGTTAGGGTTAGGCATGTGTTGGTTATGGTTAAGGTTAGGATAAGTCTCCAGGAAATGCATGGTGCGTTCACACCTGCCTTGTATAGTCCGGTTTAATCGAACCCTGGTGCGTTTAGCCGCTTGGTGCGGTTAATTTGGGTCGGTGTGAACACAGTCCGAGACCTCTTAAGTGAACTAAACAACCGGACCCTGGTCCGCTAAAATAGGTGGTCTCGGAGCGCTTGCTTGCGAACTCTGGAGCGGTTCATTGCTGGTGTGAACGCAGTCCGCACCAAAACATAGGAAGCGTAGTATTTACGTGTCACAAGAACGCGGATATCTTCAAAATCTTTAGCGAAAGAGTCTTTCAAGACATCCGCGGTTGTTTAGTTAAAGAGTGAAGCAGAATGAAGTGTTGAACAGTGTCGTGTAAAGTAAAAATGCTCAGTCAGCTACATAAAAGTAAGAACACCTGTCGTCGGTGAAACGCCCCTCCTTACTGCCGAACGTCTCTCATTATATGTGTTATAATGTTTTTTAACGGACGTTGTCTGATTATATAATCATATGCGCGGGCCGCTAGTGTCTGTTGATCTCCAGATTAACAGCAGCATGAGAATAACCTGCCGAAAGTGCCGATGCTCCATGGCGGAGGCTCCGGTAGAAATTGCCGGGATTTGCGTTTTTACCCCCTTAAAGTCTGACCAGTAGGCGCATTCACACCGCAGTACTTTTCCCACAAAGGTTCATGAGAACTCTTTTGTCGCGTTCACACCAAAAAGAGCCGGTACTAAAATTAGTTCATGAGAACCTTTTCACCCCCTTTTCCGTCCCTGCTAGAGAGCAGGGACTTTCGTGGGAGAAAAAGTGTCACGATTCTCATGTTATGTCACGTTTGTAGTTTTGTATTTTGGGTGTTTGCTGTCATGTTTTCCTCCCGGGTTATTGTCTGGTCCTTTTCCCTGTGTTTTTCCTCCCGTCGTTAGTTTCCCTGGTGTGTCTAGTTGTCTGATTGTGTTCACCTGTTGTCCTTGTGTTTCTCCTCCCCTGCCCGGCTGTTTCTCGTCTCGTGATTACCCCTCCCTGTATTTAGTCTTGTCTTTTCCTGTGTTCAGTGTTGGTTCGTCTTTTGTTGGTGACTGAGTTCACCGGTGAGTGTTCTGTTTTGTCTGTATTAGTTTCATTATCCTTGAAATAAAGGTTTATCAGAGTTATCTGCATTTGGGTCCTGCTTCCTTCACTCAACCGTGACAGTACGAACCAACCAGAAATGGACCCAGCAAATGATCCTTTTGAGGTGGAACTACTACATTTTTCCTTTTATTTGGCTTGCTGCTATGATTGGTGGAACGGAGCGTCCAGTGTTCTGCAGAAGGAGGCCGCTCTGATAGAGGCGCACCGGTTGGCTATGGAGAAACCAGACTTGGTGAAATTCTTACCTGGCTGGATTTTGAACTTCCTCTGGGTGTGTGGTTTCCAGCCTGCTGACTACAAACGTCTCGGTGTGTTCCGTCTGGAGTCAACCCATGCTTCTGCCCCAGTTCCTGCTCCTGTCCAGGAGTCGTATTCTGGAACTCGTCTGGCTTATGGAGGTCCACGGAGTATTCAGGCGGCTGCTAAGAGAAGGAGTCGCAAGGCCAAGCTAGCAGCCCGAGCCCCAAGAGCCATGGTTCCAGCCCCAGTCCTGGCCCCAGCAACCATGGTTACAGCCCTGGTTCCAGCCCCAGCAGCCATGGTTCGGGCTCCAGTACAGGCCCCAGAAGCCATGGTTCCGGCAACAGAACCGGCCGACATAGCCATGGTTCCGGCCTCAGTTCCGGCCCCAGCAGCCATGGTTCCGGCTTCAGTACCGGCCCCAGAAGCCATGGGCCCAACTCCAGTTTCGGCTACAGGGCTGGCTCCCCAGCCGACGCCAGCTCCCCGTGTCTTGTCGGCGTACCGGCCGACTCCAGCACCTCGTCTCCTGCTGGCACTCCAGCCGACGCCAGTTCCCCGAGTCCTGTTGGCGTACCGGCCGACTCCAGCACCTCGTCTCCTGCTGGCTCCCCAGCCGACGTCAGCTCCCCGAGTCTTGTCGGCGTACCGGCCGACTCCAGCACCTCGTCTCCTGCTGGCTCTCCAGCCGACGCCAGCTCCCCGTGTCCTGTCGGCGTACCGACTGACACAAGTCCCCTCTCAAGTTCCCTCTCAAGTCCCCTCTCGAGTTCCCTCTCAAGTCCCCTCTCGAGTCCCCTCTCGAGTCTCCTCTCGAGCCACCTCTCAGTTTCCCCCTCGAGTTCCCTCTCGAGTTCCCTCTCGAGTCCCCTCTCGAGTCACCTCTCGAGTCCCCTCTCGAGTCCCCTCTCGAGTCTCCTCTCGAGTCTCCTCTCGAGTCTCCGCTCGAGTCCCCTCTCGAGTCCCCTCTCGAGTCTCCTCTCGAGTCTCCTCTCGAGTTCCCTCTCAAGTCCCTACCCAATGTCCTGGTCCGTTGGAGGTTCCGCTGGGGGTCCTGCCAACCCTGTGTCCTGTGCCGTTGGAGGTTCTGCTGGGGGTCCTGCCAACTCTATGTCCTGTCCCGTTGGGGGTCCCGCCGACTACTCTTCTGCCGGGGGTCCTGCCAACCCTATGTCCTGTGCCGTTGGAGGTCCCGCCGACTACTCTTCCTCTGAGAGTCCTGCCAATCCAATGTCCTGGTCCGTTGGAGGTCCCGCCATTACCTGTCTCGCCGGGGGTCCTGCCAACTCCTGGTCCTCTTCCGTGGGGGATCCTGCCGAAGCCTGTCCCACCGGCTCTGGTTCCTGTCCGGCCGACACCGGGTCCTGCCCGGCCTCCGGAGCTGTCCCGTCAGCGCCTTCCTGCCCGGCCTCCGGAGCTGTCTGGTCTTCGCCTTCGAGCCCGGCCCCCTGAGAGCCGCGGTCTTCGCCTTCGAGCCCGGCCCCCTGAGAGCCGCGGTCTTCGCCCTCGAGCCCGGCCCCCTGAGTGCCCGGCCCCCTGAGTGCTGCGGTCTTCGGCCTCGAGCCCGGCCCCCTGAGAGCCGCGGTCTTCGGCCTCGAGCCCGGCCCCCTGAGAGCCGCGGTCTTCGCCCTCGAGCCCGGCCCCCTGAGTGCCACGGTCTTTGCCCTCATGCTCGGCCCCCTGACTCTTCCTGCCGCTGCCTTCGCCCTCATGCTCGGCCCCCTGAGTTTGCCCGCTGTGGTCTTCGCCCCTCCATGGACTCTACCTTGCCCCCGGGCCGTCCGCCCGAGACCCCCACCTTGGACTTTGCCTTGCCCCCGGGCCGTCCGCCCGAGATCCCTTCCGGGCCCTCCGCTGTGCTCCTGGGCTGTCAGCCCAAAACCCGTCCTCCAGACCCCCTCCACCCACCCTGGTGGCCCTAGTGTTGTTGGTTCGTCTTTTGTTGGTGACTGAGTTCACCGGTGAGTGTTCTGTTTTGTCTGTATTAGTTTCATTATCCTTGAAATAAAGGTTTATCAGAGTTATCTGCATTTGGGTCCTGCTTCCTTCACTCAACCGTGACAAAAAGGTTCCTATTTCTGATTGGCTGGGCGGAATGCAAACCAAGCCCCGTAAAAAGTTCTCATTCATAACACTCCGTTCGATGTCTCACTATGGGATGCGCCTCAACGCGTATGCAAACAGAAGCATCAATCTCATTACGCCAATCCTGATTGGCTGGTGATCTTGACGTCAACGTTAGGGAATCCACCCACCCTTTAAGTAGTTTGCGCTATGACGCAGCGTCTTTCAAACACCTCTTCTCGCTTCAGAGCACATCTCGATTTATCAGTAACCGGGCAAGCTTAACGGTCCACAGACTGAACCCAAAGCTAACATTCGGTCGACGGGCGCTTGCCGGTTACTTTTTTGCTTTGCAAAAAGACTGAGCAATATTAACACACCAGTTAATATTGTAATCTGCCTCGCCGTTCTTTCTGTCGAAATAACGGTAAGCTTTGATTTTTTCTTCAAGCTAGTAACATACCTGTTGCTAGTTTGTTCTTCCCTCCACACCGACACCACGGTAAAGAGGACGTTCTCTTTTCTCTCTCACACCAGAGGAGACAGAGCTAAAAAAAGGTATTAACACACCAGTTAATATTCTTTAAAGAATAAAATCTACACCGTCGCCTTTTTTCCTTTCGGACTAACGGCAAGGTTGGATTTTTTCTCAGTAACGTACCTGTTACTAGCGTGTCCACTCCACGCCGACACCCCGGCGATCGAAGATGGACCCTTCTCTCCCTCACACCAGAGGAGTCAGGGACTCGAAGGCTCGGCTATGCCACTGCGGGTTTAAGATTTCAGGCACAGACTCACACCAGGTCTGCTCGTCCTGCCTCGGGCTGGAACACGCCCGGGAGGCTATCGATAACCCCGGCTCGTGCGGGCATTGTACTCGCTTCACCATGAAGAGCCTCCGCCGACGGTTAGCACGCCAAGCTAGCTTGTCGGGACAGGACCCCCTCATGTCCGCTGATTCGCCGTCCGGCAATCAAGACATGGTGGCGTCCACCGCAGAGATTGAGCCCCGCGCTGTGTCAGACTGGGGCTCAACAACAGCGACAGCCGCTGAACCGGAGCCCCACGCCGTTGCAGGGTGGGACCCGGTGGCGGCAAGAGCCGCGAGAGCGGAGCCCCGCGCTGTGTCAAGCAGGGGCTCCCAATTGGACCTCACCATGGTTCCACCCGCGGAGGATGTCCTGGAGTTAGACTACATGGAGGACGAAGAGGATACCTCTGAGTTCCTCCTGTCTGACTCGGATGGGGATGACATCTTCGTTTCATCGGCTCAGGCTGCAAAGCCGGGAGCGATGTCCGCTCCCCCGGGCGAGAGCACACCAGCTTCGCCCGTCCTAAGCATGGACTTGCAGGCCGTGTGTCAACGCGCTGCGTCCAGGCTGGACATCCCATGGCCTGAAGTGGCCAAGGAGACCTCCAGATCTCGCTACGAGGGGAAGAACTTGCCCCAAGCAGCGAGGACGAAGAGGCAGCTCCTTCCAGTCTTTCCGGAGATGCTGGACGAGGTGTCGGTCTCGTGGAGAGACCGTCCCTTCAGCAACAAGGCCCCAATCCAGGGTGCCTCCTCCCTGGACTGTGACGGTATGGAGAGGCTCGGCCTACTCTGCATGCCGCCCATGGAACCACTGGTGGCAGCCCACCTCCAACCGAGGCTGGCTTCGACACCAAGCAGGAACCCCATGCTACCGGCAAAGGCAGACCGGTTCCAGTCAGCGATGACCGAACGGGCCTATAAAGCCGCAGCTTTGTCCGCCAGGGCTCTCAACGTCTCCTCGCTGCTGACCGCCTACCAGGTGGAGCTTGGCCTATACTAGATTTGAGAGCTCTGAACAAATATCTCAAAAGATACAAATTCAGAATGCTCACTCACACATCTCTGTTGCGTCTCGTGCGCCAAAACGACTGGTTCACATCAGTCGACCTGAAAGATGCGTATTTCCACATCCCAGTATATTACCCACACAGGAAATATCTGAGGTTCGCCTTTCAGGGTGTCTGTTACGAGTACAGAGTACTTCCCTTCGGTCTGTCTCTCAGCCCGCGAGTGTTTGTACGGTGTACGGAAGCCGCGATAGCCCCGTTAAGACAACAGGGTATTCGCCTGGCAACTTATCTGGACGATTGGCTCCTCCTCGCACAGTCGGAGCAAGAGGCTATTACGCAGACGAATGTCCTCGTAAAACACCTGCTCGACCTGGGTTTTGTAATAAACACAGAAAAGAGCATGTTGTCTCCAGCCCAGACTGTACTCTTCCTGGGCCTACGCCTGAATTCGGTGCCCTTTACAGCCCGCTTGTCAGCAGAGAGAGTGAAAGCCTTCAGGGCTTGCCTCGCTCATTTCCAGCCACGCAAATATGTTCTATTCAGATCATGTCTGCGGTTGCTGGGGCTCATGGCGTCAGCCATTCTGGTGGTACGACTGGGACGCTTACACATGAGGGAGTTTCAGCGCTGGGTAGCTGCCCTCAGATTGGACCCCGCGCGTCATGGCGCGCGGAGAGTGATGGTCACTATGAAATGCGTAATGGCTCTGCGCCACTGGCTACACCCGACTTTTCTAGTACGGGGCGTGCCTATGGGTGCTGTCCTATCGCGGAAGGTGGTCACCACAGACGCATGTCTGACGGGCTGGGGGGCTATATACGAAGGTCGACCTGTGAGGGGTCTCTGGAGCAGAGACCTCCAACGGTCACACATAAATTATCTGGAGCTTTTAGCGGTGTTCCTCACCCTGAAACGCTTTCTGCCTTTTCTCAGAGGACATCATGTCCTCGTGAGGACAGACAACACGACCACAATATCGTATATAAACCGCCAAGGGGGTTTGCGTTCTCTCCAGTTACACATGCTGGCACGCAAACTGATCTTATGGAGCTGCGGACGTCTCCTCTCTCTGAGAGCGACGCACGTACCAGGAGTGATGAACCTCGGGGCGGATCTGCTGTCCAGAGGTGCACCACTATATGCAGACTGGACTCTACATCCAATGATTGTGAGTCAGCTGTGGGTGCGTTACGGCCGAGCCGCGGTAGATCTGTTTGCATCAAAAGAAAATGCTCAATGTCAGCTGTTCTTTTCAATGTGCGATTTAAACACACCGTTAGGCGTGGACGCGCTCGCGCACGTTTGGTCTCCGGTCCTTCTGTACGCGTTCCCACCCCTGGCTCTGATACCCCCAACTCTGGCCAGAGTGAGAGAACAACGCCACATACTTATCCTAATAGCTCCGCACTGGCCTGCAATGTACTGGCTGGCGGAGATATATCAGCCGTGGCAGCTCCCACTACGCAGGGACATACTGTCTCAGGCGGGGGGGGCGATCTTTCACCCACACCCAGAGCGCTTGGCACTATGGGCCTGGCCCGTGAGTGGTACAATCTGAATACAGTGGGGCTCCCTCAGAAGGTGATAAACACTATTCAGAGTGCAAGAGCTTCCTCCACCAGGTCTCTCTATGACTGTAAGTGGAGGGTGTTTGAGGAGTGGTGCCTTCAAAAAGGACACATCTCTTTTCAATGTCCTGTCGGGGTGATTTTATCATTTCTACAGGACTTAATTGATAAACACAGAGCTTTCTCTATGATCAAAGTGTACCTGGCTGCTATTGCTGCATGCCATGTGGGCTTTGAGGGAAAGACGGCTAGCCAACATCCTTTGGTCTGCCGTTTTATGAAAGGGGCTCGCAGGCTCCTCCCTGTTTCCAGGTCACTGGTGCCCTTATGGGACTTGGCAGTGGTTTTAGATGGGCTCACTCGACCTCCATTTGAACCCCTGGAAGAAGCTGACATTAAACACCTGTGGCATTTCCTCCGCCGCCGTGTTCCTCTGAGGAACAGCGGCCGAATTTGCTGTGTCCAGTGCGTGCTTTACGCATCTATATGGTCAAAAGAGTTTCGTTGTAATGACCAACTCTTTGTATCCTGGGCTAACCCTCAGAAGGGCAAGCCCGTTACCAGGCAACGGCTCTCCCACTGGATTGTGGAAGCGATTGCTCTGGCTTATACGAGTCAGGGTTTGCAGGCACCAACGGGCCTGCGTGCTCATTCTACTCGTGGACTGGCTACATCCTGGGCTTTGTTCAAGGGTGTTTCCATCCAAGACATTTGTGCAGCAGCGAGCTGGTCCTCGCCGCTCACTTTTGTCCGCTTTTACAGGCTAGATGTCTCTGCTCCAAGTGTGGCCCGCGCAGTGCTGGGTCCCGTGTTGAGACAGAGTTCTACCTGTTAAGTTCTGGTTGTTTTTGGTGATTTTCGAGATAAGCATGTCTAGCAATACGGGAGTTTCAATATCCCATAGTGAGACATCGAACGGAGTGTTATGAATGAGAACTATAGGTTACTTACGTAACCCCAGTTCTCAGAGTAACAGGAAGTGAGATGTCTCACCAGACGGCCCTTCTTGCTAAGGCGAAGCGAGAAGAGGTGCTTATTTTGAATGACGCTGCGTCGTAGCGCAAGCTACTTAAAGGGTGGGTGGATTCCCTGACGTTGACGTCAAGATCACCAGCCAATCAGGATTGGCGTAATGAGATTGATGCTTCTGTTTGCATACGCGTTGAGGCGCATCCCATAGTGAGACATCTCACTTCATGTTACTCTGAGAACTGGGGTTACGTAAGTAACCTATAGTTTTGTGAAGCCGCCATTTTATTATCCTCGCATTAGCATTATTAGCATTAGCATTAGCCCAGCGCAGAAACGCAGAGAGACTAACTTATGGCAACACAAAATAAAACATGGGAGCGGTGGAGATGAGGAGGTGTCGGCGTTCTGGCGATTTACTCGGAAGGCTTCAGTAGAAGCTGCTGGAGTCCCAGCAGCTTCTACTGAAGCCAGTCCCCAACTCCGGGGACTTCCGGCCGGGGACTTTGGGCGGCAGTATACGCCGTGAAGTGGTTTGCGGCCTGCCAGTAAACCCAAAGCAGAAGAAGAAGAAGTGACGTCAGCGGCTTCATTTGCCTAATCCTCCACCAGGGACTTATTCCGGTGTGAACGCGATCTGTACTTAGTTCATGAGAACTAAAGAGTTCTCATGAACCTTTGTGGGAAAAGTACTGCGGTGTGAATGCGCCTACTGGTTGAACAGCATTTCCGTGCACATGACTTGTGTTTAAAGTTTATAGTCCATTTGAGTTTTGCCCGTGTGAACGCAAATCGCACCTTCTGAAAAATGAAACAATGTAACAAACTGTCGTCTGGTGCGCACCAGAAAGCGGACTATTAGGTGTGAATGCACCCTAATGTAATGTCCCCTGAAGTGATGTGTGTGTGTGTGTGTGTGTGTGTGTGTGTGTGTGTGTGTGTGTGTGTGTGTGTGTGTGTGTGTGTGTGTGTGTGTGTGTGTGTGTGTGTGTGTGTGTGTGTGTGTGTGTGTGTGTGTGTGTGTGTGTGTGTGTGTGTGTGTGTGTGTGTGTGTGTGTGTGTGTGTGAGTGTGAGAGTGTGTGAGTGAGTGAGAGACTTTTGTGTTTCTGCCCCTGCCATTCCAAGCACAAGCTACCCTGCAGTATAGTCATTCAAAGGTGGCGTTTGTTATCATTACAGGCTGTAACAAAATGTGATTATTCGGTATAGATTCATTCAACCATCCAACATTATATCTAAGTTACTATAACCATGAGTGTGTTAACAGAAAATGTAGTGGCAGAGATTTGGCTAAGAAGTTTGTTATTAAAAACATATCACATTTCCAGCTTCTAAAATTCGAAGATTTGCTGCTTTTGCTTCAAAATATAAAAAAATATTGACATGTTTTTTTTTGTTTATTCTGCAATAAGTACTTTACTCCTAAAACTTTAACTACATTACACATTCGTACAAAAATACTTTTACTTAAGTTTGATTCTCGATGCAGTAGCCTACTTTATTGATAATAATATTGGACAATATAAATGTAGTTGTAGTCCTTTAACAGATGATTAGAGATTAGACTGTCTCAGTTAAATGAGTTTAAAAGTCAGATCCTGCTGTTTCACCTGTTGTCGTCACTCCACAGATGGAGTACGCATGCGCAGTATGTTCTGCATCTTCACTTGGAAATTATATTTTATTACTACGATATTTTTTGTTCTCCATCAAACTGGCAGCTGTTAGTCAGCACTGCACCGGAAGTATCTAATTCTTTTTTCAAAACAAATGTTAAGCTAACATAACAAAGTTTAAAAATGACATTGTCTCATTGTAAAACTTTAAGTTACTTGTAATTTACTATACTTGAGTGGTTTGTACTTATTTTACACAAAATGACAAAGGGACATCTTTTTTGTTGTTGATTTAGATTATCATATAAAATATATTTTTTTTATTTTGAAAGTCTACGCCGGAAGCTGATAGCCGTCAGTTAGCTTGTAGCTCGTCTGTCGGCTCGGCTGTCAGTTGGAGTCGGAGAGAACGAAGCGCAAGATGTCAGGCGTCTAAACCTCGGAACATACGGGACAAACTGGGCTTTTAAATCACACTGGACCGCCCTGAAATGAAGTCTGGGTGAGTGAAATTCAATGTAGTATAAAACCTTAATAAGCCTCACAGTTTTCAAACCACACCGTGTTTACAAGCGGGGCTTACTGATGGCTGTTTTCACCGTAGAACAAACGGTATTCTAACGATAACTGCCAATTCAAATCTCATATATTCAAACCGTCAATATTTTTCAAATTTAAACGGCTGTTTTATTTTTTCGGTGGCGTTTTTAAAGGTAGAAATTATTTTAAGAAATACGATGTTTTGGGGTGTGCCTGAGAAAACAAACTGTTACATTTACAGGGAAAATCTAAATGAGCAGTAATTAGCTGCTGATTGCTTGTATCAGCATCCATGCATCAGATGTAGGCCAGCTCAGATGAATTATTCATTCATGTAGTTCATTTTCAATATTGTTATGTTAAGAAAATGAATAATGTGTGTAGGCGGGCAGTCGTGTAAAGTAACTAAGTACATTTACTCAAGTACTGTACTTGTACTTTCCATTTTCTGCTACTTATACTTGTAGTCCACTACATTTATTTGACGCTTGTAGTAAAATGTAAATGTAAACGTGTGTTTATATTATATATATTTAGGTCTAATTTATAAAATATGCTCCATATTGACTTATTACAACGTAAAAAAACTCATATGTATTTAAAAACAGGATAATATCATGTTTTATTATAATGTAAATCATGTATAAGAGGCATTCTGCACTATCAGTACTGTTGATGCTTGAGTACACTTAGCTGATCATTCTTCTGTACTTTTACTTAACTAACATTTGCAACACAGGACTTATACTTGTAATGGAGTAATTTAAGACTGTGGTATTAGTACTTTCACTTAGGTAAACAATTTGAGTACTTCTTCCACCACTAGGCGGAAGATATCCAGATAGACTGTATATGTTGTGTTATTGTTGGTGTAGTCTGAGTACTAGCAGCAGTCAGAGCAGTCAGTAGTAAGACTATAAGAAGCTCTGAGGTAATCTGATGTGGAGGGAGGTGGGCGGAGCTACAGGTGAACCACACCTGCAGAGGACAACATACAGGTAGATCCTCTCAGAAACCTACAACTGAACAGTGGTGTGAAGTAACTAAGTACATTTACTCAAGTACTGTACTGCGTATATACACTTCAATACTGTAGACATGACTACGGGAGCAATTTAGGGTTCAGTATTCTGCCAAATGACACTTCTACATGTTAACTGCAGCGGCTGGGATCAAACACTGATTCGTACACTCCCATTTACCCCCTGAGCCACAGCTGCATCACGTTGCATTGTATAAGTAAATAGTTACTCTAATATTTTGGCTTTACAGTAGCTGTGTCTGCCTTTAATTACTATCACAACAATAAGGATATAAAGACCAAGACATTTGTAATCTATAATGTATTTTGGTCTCAATCCTACAAATGATATCCTGTAGATATGAATTCAGTGTAAAGTGTTATTTCCAATAATCTGTTTTATTTCCTCTTATTCTCTCTACAGTGATAACAACCAGACGGAGGAAGTTAAAGGAACCATGTTGACCAAGAGAGTCCGGTCGGAGTACATGAAGAAGTTCAGGGATCCTAAGTGGGAGACGTTTTCCAAATGTTACGAGGACTCAGTGAAGTACCGCCTGACCCGGAGAGTCATGGAGCATTCCCACAAGTCCTGGTTCTTTGAGGGCTGGGACAACAGCTCCGAGTCCAGCGGCTGGTCCACGCCCAGGCCCAGCAGGAACAGAATCGCCCCTTTGTCCCTCCCAAAGCAGAAGATATCCAGTCCTGGGACACAACTGCCGTCTGAGGACAGGGAGACGGAGGGGGGCGGCGGGGAGACGGTCGTTGACGCTGCTCCAGCTGCAGGTGAGGAGACTGACACCACTACTGACATTCATTTATACAACCGATTAACTGTTTTTATCATTGTGACGGGGTTCTCTTGGTCCGTCCGTAAACATAGGCGTAGTTGCTTGATTCAAGCTCAAAAAGTTGTATTTATAACGACAAAAAAATGTATACTGTTTGACCAGAATATCGAAACAGAATAAATGAAATAAACAAAATTAGGTTTTCTTTCACTTCCACTAGCTGTTGCCTTTGCTGCAACAATATCCAGATGGCAGTCCAGGGCCAACACCGGTATCAAGCAAAAAAGAGACACATATTCTCTTATTCCAGCTGAGTTGATTCCTAAATATATATATTTTTTTACTCTTGATCGAATAAATCAACACATTTAAAGACATCAACTCCTATAAACAACACATTCATAGATCATAAGGTCAGTCTGAGTTCAGGCTTTCAGTCAAACGTCATTTTTGCAGCTCTGTCTGGCACAGAAAATAATGTATTAATCTTAGAACTTTAGTGCCTACTTTGAACATTATCAGGTATTTTGCAAATCAAAATACATTCACGTCAAATATTTAGAGTTTGATGCCTATTAGCAAATGTCAGCATGCTAACAACTTGACTCAGATGGTGACAGTAGTGCATTTTATTTTATTTAGCTGGTGCTTTTATCCAAAGCGACAATAAGTGCCATAAACCATAAAGAAACCAACTCAGATCAGCAAGCAACCTGCAGGCACATTATCTTAAAGGTGGGGTAGGTAAGTTTGAGAAACCGGATCGAGATACCCTTTTTGTTATATTCCATGGAATGCTCTTAACATCCCGATAGCAATGAATATCTGAAGTGCTTTGACAAAAAATCCATAAAAAATGTAATCTGTGGAAGCCGTAGTACTGTAAAAAGCCCAATCATTTGAGCTGGCCCGGCTAAAGTAACTGGATGGCCTACCTGCCTGTCAGCCTTCCATCTGGGCACAAACTTATCTCGTGCCCTCATTGGTCATGTGCGCGTTCGTGTGTGTTGGAGGAGGGGCTCTGTAAGGAAGTAGCAGATTTCTTCCGGTTGTGTATTTTCAAATTCTAGCGCACTCGAGCTGGTTTCTCCAAAATTAACTACCCCACCTTTAACATTCAAACGTTTGTAAGTTCTGGTGCTTGAGCTTCAAATGAGCTAAACATCAGCATGTAAGCATTACTAATCTAAGGACGTTTAGCATTAAGCTGTAAGCATTCTCTCCTATAATTAAACAATTAACTAGAAACAAAATGATGAGATGATACAATAATGAAAAGAATAGTCAGTTGCAGCCATGCTCACTTCATCATTTTGAGTTCAGGTGTTCTAAAACTCTGATGCATTAAACCAAAAACATAATGTCCTGTTTCTATTCGCTCTCCTCTGTTTTTTGTCTCGGTTCCAGAAATATTTTGGGCTAATCCCCCAGACCCCCGGGAGGAGTGTGTTTGTGCTCCTGTGTGAGCGTCACTCTGACAGTGTGAGGGCCAGAGGCGGCTTTACCTCCAGAGACGTGAAGCTAAAAATATGTGGACTGAAAGTTCAGTGATCAGAGGAGGCTGCTTCCTCCTGTTCAGACTCTGAGCTCAGAAACACCTTCTGTGTCTCCGCTCTGTGGCTTTCCTTTCAAACACAAGAGATTCTGGGAACCAGCTCTGCCATCCACCACCACAACAGACGGCCTATTTACTAAATAGTCAACAACATTGTAACGGCTATATCTCCATCGATTACGGCCGCTCTGAGGCTAAACTTCGTTCATTGATGTGACGCGTATAAATAATAAAGTCTGTACTGAACTTGACTATTTTAAGGATATTTAATATTGTAAATCAAAACAATAAACAAACAGAATCATACAAAAGCTCAGCCCCATTGTCATGCTACCAAACCTCCACATACACCAGGTGCCCTAAATACCATTAACCACCATGTGACCATCACCGGAAACAACCCATTACAAGTGTGTGTGGTAACAAATAATGAAGATAATCTTTGTTGGGCCGAGGTGTGTTTATGAATGTTCACAGTTGGTCACCTATTATGCAAAATCCTCTTCTTCATGTCTCTTCTACATAACATGTGTCCCCTCTTCTTCATGTCTCTTCTACATCAACATGTGTCCCCTCTTCTTCATGTCTCTTCTACATCAACATGTGTCCCCTCTTCTTCCATGTCTCTTCTACATCAACATGTGTCCCCTCTTCTTCATGTCTCTTCTACATCACCCCTGTGTCCTCTCTTTCTTCATGTCTCTTCTACATCAACATGTGTCCCCTCTTCTTCATGTCTCTTCTACATCAACATGTGTCCCCTCTTCTTCATGTCTCTTCTACATCAACATGTGTCCCCTCTTCTTCATGTCTCTTCTACATCAACATGTGTCCCCTCTTCTTCATGTCTCTTCTACATCAACATGTGTCCCCTCTTCTTCATGTCTCTTCTACATCAACATGTGTCCCCTCTTCTACATGTCTCTTCTACATCAACATGTGTCCCCTCTTCTTCATGTCTCTTCTACATCAACATGTGTCCCCTCTTCTTCATGTCTCTTCTACATCAACATGTGTCCCCTCTTCTGTCTCTACATCAACATGTGTCCCCTCTTCTCATGTCTCTTCTACATCAACATGTGTCCCCTCTTCTCCATGTCTCTTCTACATCAACATGTGTCCCCTCTTCTACATGTCTCTTCTACATCAACATGTGTCCCCTCTTCTTCATGTCTCTTCTACATCAACATGTGTCCCCTCTGTGGAAAGAGACTCTGAAAGTTTCAGGAACAAAGATTCTCTCTCTTTTTGATCCATTTCTATAAAAACCTGTCTGAAAATGAGCTGATCAGATTTTGGACACTTTATGATGTCATAAGGATGTGTTGTCTTGTGTAACCATTAGCCAATCACCAACCAAGGTAACCCCCCGTCCCCCCCCACCCCCTATCACCTGAATCTCCTAGAGCACCATTGAGTTCTTTGTAACCAAATGTCTCTCAGAGGGGCGTGGGGAGGGGCTCCTTATTTTCATCTGAAGTAACAGACAGAGAATCAGCACTTTGGAAACAGGGCTGAAACAGAGGGGATTATGGGATGCTGCAATGATCTGTTTGGTGTTTCAGCCAATCAGAGACATGTTCTGTATATATCTGAGACCTGTAATATATTGATGAAAAACAGCATAATAGGGGACCTTTAAAGTGCTCTGAGGTTGGTAAAACGTTTGCTCTGTATCTTCAGCAGCGGTTGTAGTAAACGGTGTGAATGGATCCAGCTCGTTGTCTCCAGACACCAGCGGCCCCTCAGAGGCGGAGTCCCGGTCAGACCCCGGCCCCGCTGACACCACCTCTTCTGACGGAGAGCCGGTCCTCCCGCCGCCCAGGAGACGCCTCCGCCGCCGCACCCCCCGCTCAGAGACCCCCCACCGGGACAGCTCCCTGGAGGAGAAGCCCGCCGTGCTCAGGAAACCCCCGAGAGCCAAGAGCACGCCGGCCCTCTGCAGCAAGGAGAGCCTGAGAGCGTCCGGAAGACTGGACTGGAGCGAGAGACAGGGGGAGGAACCTAGGGCGAGGAACAACGTGAGTGTTTGTCCATGAAAGCACTGGTTTTTCCAATTTCTACAACACAATAATGACGTACACATACATGACAAATACATGATTACAAAGAAAAGCAAACAAAAAGACAAAACACAACAAAAACAGCTCAGTCTCAAACAAACATACATGGAGGTGGTGACAGGAGATTCATGAGGTTCCTTTAACAAGAACAGCCGACAATTCAGGTCCAAGAGAATGTAGTATAAAGTAAGGAACCGGTCAGATTTGGCATGAAACAACATTTGTGAGATATTCCAGAGGACTGAAAGCACTTCTAAACTCTGAGTCACAACGTATTGAAGCGAGCTGGAGGATACAGTAACAGGAGCTTCACTTTCTTTATCAGGATGCTCCTAAGCTCTAGCATTGGCTATTCTTCCTCTGCTCCACACATACAGTCAAACTAGGGCTGTGCAATTAATCGTATTTTAATCTCGATTACGATTTTGGCTTGCAACGATTACGAAAACAACGTAATCGAAATAAAACGATTATTATTATTATTATTTTTGCCATAATCGAGCAGCCCTAAGTCAAACACACCTTTACACATATAGCCACATAAACAATAATAAACTAACAAAAGACCTCATTTCAAACACGAATTGAAAAGCAACAAAGAATACGGTAAACACGAAACTAACAATTAAGCAATTCCTCAAGATGTCATAATACACTAGTACAAATTCATATTTATCCATAACAAACAAAACTACTTGATTGAAATTAACTTTATTTTTTAGACACTTCTTTACAAGCAGGTGAACTCAGCTTTCTCATTTCAATATACAGTCGCACGCTATGAGGAATGAAAAGCCTCAAATGGCTACATTTACCATCATCACTGATTTGACATACAAAGGCAGCAAAATTCCCTTAAAGTAAGATTTTGATTGCAGGATTTCTAGTGGAACACGTTTACCATGTTTTACACTTTGGTTTGAAAAAGTTAACAAAAGACATCACGTTAAAGGCCTTCACTGCTGGTTACTGAAGTTAGCTGTAGCCTTGATCTTCAAAGTAACTTCTGTCAGAAGATGTGTTGTTTCCAGTCTTTCATGGTATTAGTTGTTTAAAGGGAAATTATGAAATACCGTTACAAGCCTTATTTCAGTTCGTCTCTTAGGTTTACTCCTGTCCTGGTGATGTTCTTGTAAAATGTTATTTCAAAAGAGGAACAACAAAACAGAATGGTAATTGTTTTAGGCGATCGTCACTTGACATTTCTCTGATTTCCCACTTCGAATAAAAGACGAAATACATTTTATACAGAAATAAATGTGCACAGAGTTAGGATGTGAGATGCCCTGAGTCCAGGTGAGTTTCAGAGCAGCTTCACAGGACACCAGAGAAGTGAAGCTGGGTCACCTGAGACTCTTGCTCTCATTAATAATAAAACTCCGGTGTGCTTTTCGGAAACGTCTCCATCTCTCTGGTTTCTCCCCTCAGAGCCACACATCTGACGCCTGCGTACAGACCACCCGGCGGGGGTCCGATAAGAAGAACTCGAACCCTGAGCGGCGGCGCGCTCGATCCGCCGACCTGGAGAAGACGAGGCGCTCGCAGCTGAGCGTGGCGGGCGACCGCTGGGTGACGGAGTACATGCGCTGCTTCTCCGCCCGCCTCAGGTAGAAAAGAAAACTCTCTGAAAAACACGTTCCCTTTCTGAAGAGCAAACATCAGACTCTCTGAGCACCATGAGGTCTCAGTGCAGAGGAGTCACTGAGAGAGAAGCTCTGCTGTCAGGGGGAACACACTGAATTTAGACTGTCATTTCATCGTTAAACACTCACACAATCTGAATCTACGGTATATATTGTCCTTTACTTGCAGGTTGTGTAATCTTATATCTAAAAGACATTGAACAAACTATGAAACATGACGGGCACTAGAGAGTCAACTCTTTGGATTGGGGTTTAGACATTAAGTGAATCCACATTGACATTAAGTACGGCTCACATAAGAGACATTTATATTAGGGCTGTGCGATTAATGCAAAAATCATAATCACGATTATTAATTACGATTATTCATTAACTTTGAAAACATCCATTTATTGAACTTTAAAACAAATACAAATAATAATTTCAACAGTATGTTTTTAACTGCTGATTACCCTGAACGTATAATTCAGCTGAAAAACCAATACAAAAATAAATTATACATTTACATTTAAATAAATATCAAAATAATAAATACCAATAAACAAGATCAACACATATTTTGGAGCGCACTTCCACAAGATACTACACATATATAAATATGATTAATACAAATAAATTAGATCAAATATGTTCACAACCTAGCAAAGCAAAATAATTGTTTTTTTCGATTATGTTGTTTTCGTAATTGTGGCACGCCAAAATCGTAATTGCGATTAAAATATGATTAATTGCACAGCCCTAATTTATATAATACAACATTTTTATATAATACAAAAAAAAAAATTCTTTACCAAATACCTCAATCATCTTTAAAGTGGATTAAACAAGTAAAGGCCAATAAGAGAACTGCCAGAACAGCTGGGTTGAATTAAGATTTTTTTTTTAACTCTGCCTTAAAAGACACAATACGATATCAGAAATGTAATTCTATCTACTCTCCCATCACGATATTGTTAAAATGTGTCCTAAAAACACTACAGCTACAACCTCTTTCCGCTTCTTTAAACATCTTTAAACTATGTATTTTAATTACCAAGTCAATATTTCCTAAATGGAATGCACTCTATAGATAGTTTGCGGTAGTATGCCCTCTGCTGTTCCCTCCCTGTCATGTGTTTACAGGACTCACTGATAAACCCTGGGCTGAGTCTTGACTTTTCTACTTCAAATGTCCTTATTTATGATTCATTTGAAGAAAAACTCTTTAAATGTGTGCGTGTTTCACCTGGCAGCAGTGAATCAACCTGAACTGATGTGATCTGTTGCTGTAGACGCTGTTTGATAATGAGCAAACATCAGAGAGAATTCATTATTTACAAGCTTTCTTTAAAGAAATCACTGATCACTGTTTGAATGTATTTATTTATGAGCACGCATGTCTCCGCTGTTCTCTCGCAGTGTGTGTGTGTGTGTGTCGTGTGTGTGCGTTTGTGTATGTGTGTGTGTGTGTGTGTGTGTGTGTGTGTGTGTGCGTGTGTTTTAAACTCTTAAGGCAGCAAAAACGGACCAAACTAAAGTATTTTTGATATTTGACTATTTTGGATCTCAAGTGTAGATTAGGATAAACTACAAAGAAACAAGATTTTATCAAATAGAATATTAAAAGTATTTTCTGAGGAGAAACTGGATTCAAGATGCGCTGCCTTTATTATAACCTCTTGTTTAAATGTGTTTCTCTTAATTAAGATGCAGCTTTTCGTTTAAATTAGGAATAATGTGCTTTCTCTTTTACTGCAGATACAAAACTTAACCCTCTTAATTCAATATAGATTAATCATTAAATATATCGTATAGATTAAATTATGAGGTATTAGCTCAACTTCTTGTGGGTGATGATGCAAAAATAAACACTTCATTCAATTTATTTTACTTTAGTCGACGCTTTACATCATAAATATGTAAGAATAATAACAATACCACTATAATATAATGTCATAAATAATAAATACACGTAATAAACAAGTCGTAAAGGCACTATGTCCAACTAAAACTGTAGTTATTCATTTATCCCTTTCTTTAAAAAAGAGACACACACACACTCAGACACACACACACACACAGACACACTCAGACACACACACACACACACACACACACACACACACACACACACACACACACACACACACAGACACACTCAGACACACACACACACAGACACACTCAGACACACTCAGACACAGACACACTCAGACACACACACACACAGACACACTCAGATACACACACACACACACACACACACACACACAGACACACTCAGACACACACACACACAGACACACTCAGACACACTCAGACACACACACACACACACACACCCACACCCACACACACACACACACACACACACACACACACACAGAGAGAGAGAGAGAGAGAGACACACACACACACACACACACACACACACACACACACACACACACAGAGAGACTCAGACACACACTCACAGACACACTCAGACACACACACACAGAGAGAGAGACGCACGCCCACACACACACACACACACTCAGACACACACACACACAGAGAGAGAGACACACACAGACACACACACACAGAGAGAGAGACACACACACGCACACACACACACACACACTCAGACACACACACACACACACACACAGAGAGAGAGACACACACACGCACACACACACACACACTCAGACACACACACACACAGAGAGAGAGAGACACACACACACACACACACACACACACACACACACACACACACTATAGACACACAATAAGTATTTTTTTAAATAACAAATAATTATTTACTTTGGCTTGGATTCAGTTTTATCAATAATAACTTAAAATATATACAGAACAAAACATGAAATGAATTGTGAATAATTTAAGAATTACAGTGAAATAGTTGCATCACAGTACATTTAGCTTTTATCCCAAAAAAACAAGTTTCAGTTTGTCTTTTATATCCAGCGATGGGATTGAAAGGGAACGCTAACGTCCAATTAAAGATACAGTTTTAATAGATTGTAACGTATTTGATCACCTCGTATCATTTGACATGTTATCTGTTTCCATCACAGTGACAGACGCGTGTAATGCTAATGAGTTTGATCTAATTCACCTTCAGTTATTTCACTGTTAGTTGTAACTAAAGATTGTAGAAGCGTGTGGATGTGAAACTGAGGGCTAACGTTCATCATGTGGTCTGACTTACAGCGCTGAGTAATATTTCAAACTGAATGAATTTAAATCCACTGAGAATGTTTATTGATTTTATCACCGTCCAAACCTCATCACTCTGAATGTGCAGAAGTATTTATATTTAATAATACTTTTATTTATTTATTGCAGCTTTTGAAGTGTCCACTTAATATGAGATGGTTATTTACAGAACTAGTGTTACTTTAAAGAAGCCCTAATATGCTTTTGGGGTCCCCCCCCCTGTATGAACCTGGAAATGAGCTTCAAAAAGCCCCTTTAAGACTGCATTCTTTGTATTTATGTTTATATATTATAACTCCTGATGTTTTTAATCACTTATGATGAACACAAATTAAGATTAAACACTGATATTCTGAACATTTTGGGGGAAATGTTCCCATATACTGAAGTTTAAATATGCTTAAAGGTCCCCTATTATCCTGTGTTTCATCAATATATCACAGGTCTCAGATATATCCAGAGCCTGTCTCTGATTGGCTGAAACACCAAACAGATCATTGCAGCATTACCCATAATCCCCTCTGTTTCAGCCCTGTTTCCAAAGTGCTGATTCTCTGTCTGTTACTTTAGATGAAAATAAGGAGCCCCTCCCCACGCCCCTCTGAGAGACATTTGGTTAAAAATAACTCAATGGTGCTCCAGGAGGAGATTCAGGTGATAAGGGGGGGGGGGGTTACCTTGGTTGGTGATTGGCTAATGGTTACACAAGACAAAACATCGTTATGACATCATAAAGTGGCCAAAATCTGATCAGCTCATTTTCAGACAGGTTTTTATAGAAATGGATCAAAAAGAGAGAGAATCTTTGTTCCTGAAACTTTCAGAGTCTCTTTACACAGAGGGGACACATGTTGATGTAGAAGAGACATGAAGAAGAGGGGACACATGTTGATGTAGAAGAGACATGAAGAAGAGGGGACACATGTTGATGTAGAAGAGACATGAAGAAGAGGGGACACATGTTGATGTAGAAGAGACATGGAGAAGAGGGGACACATGTTGATGTAGAAGAGATGTGAAGAAGAGGGGACACATGTTGATGTAGAAGAGACATGAAGAAGAGGGGACACATGTTGATGTAGAAGAGACATGGAGAAGAGGGGACACATGTTGATGTAGAAGAGACATGAAGAAGAGGGGACACATGTTGATGTAGAAGAGACATGAAGAAGAGGGGACACATGTTGATGTAGAAGAGACATGAAGAAGAGGGGACACATGTTGATGTAGAAGAGACATGCAGAAGAGGGGACACATGTTGATGTAGAAGAGACATGGAGAAGAGGGGACACATGTTGATGTAGAAGAGACATGCAGAAGAGGGGACACATGTTGATGTAGAAGAGACATGGAGAAGAGGGGACACATGTTGATGTAGAAGAGACATGAAGAAGAGGGGACATATGTTGATGTAGAAGAGACATGGAGAAGAGGGGACACATGTTGATGTAGAAGAGACATGAAGAAGAGGGGACACATGTTGATGTAGAAGAGACATGAAGAAGAGGGGACACATGTTGATGTAGAAGAGACATGAAGAAGAGGGGACACATGTTGATGTAGAAGAGACATTAAGAAGAGGGGACACGTGTTGATGTAGAAGAGACATGAAGAAGAGGGGACACATGTTGATGTAGAAGAGACATGAAGAAGAGGGGACACATGTTGATGTAGAAGAGACATGAAGAAGAGGGGACACATGTTGATGTAGAAGAGACATGAAGAAGAGGGGACACATGTTGATGTAGAAGAGACATTAAGAAGAGGGGACACGTGTTGATGTAGAAGAGACATGAAGAAGAGGGGACACATGTTGATGTAGAAGAGACATTAAGAAGAGGGGACACGTGTTGATGTAGAAGAGACATGAAGAAGAGGATTTTGCATAATAGGTGACCTTTAAGAGAACCGTCTTTTATGAAACTGCTCCAGACAAAGGTATAAAATGACACCACAAAAAGACATGTGTTGCTTATCGTTCACAGCTGTTTCCCCCAATGTCGTCGCTGTTGTGTTTAAGTTTGACTGTTATGGTAAAAAGAGGGTGTTTTTTTACTGTTTACTTTTAAATGATCCCTTTACAAGAAGAAACTGAGAAAACAGATTAAAGTGGTTTTAATGTAAAAAATTAAGTCTGAATGTTTGAGACAATCACCAGAAAATATTAAAGCTACAAAAATTGTTATAATATATTATATGTGAGGAGTTTATCTAACGCACTGTTTGAGAAAGTGACTTTTATTCGCTGTATCTAAAGCTTTGAGTTGTTATTTATTATTATCATCATACGTTTAATAATCCTTTATTTTCCACCACGTTTACATTTTGGGTCACTGTATTGAAAACATGTAGAAATATATTTTCCTCCACTTTGCTGTGAATAAATCGTATTTGAATAAAATCGTAGTTTGTGATTTGAATATAAACTATTTTATACAATAATTTATTTATTTACGATTTGTTTCTATTTGTTTTAATGTATGTTTAAGTTATATAATGAATCATAAAGATCACTCTTATTTATATATATTTAAAAATGTTATATATAAAATTTATATTATTTATATATATGATTTGTTTATATATTACTTATAAATATATAACATTATAAAAATGTAGTCGGGGCACTGGATGAACCTGAAATAAATGTATTTTATTCAAATGTTATATATGCACTATAACTTTATAGGTTGCTGACCCCTGACCTATAGAACAAAGATACTGATTAAAATCTATTGTACTGTATTTCCTGTGCTTTAAAGGTCCCATGGCCATTTCTACTGATCATAATTCCATTGTTGAGGTCTACTAGAATAGATTTATATTGTGCAATTTTCCAAACTCACATTGGTTTCTCAAACAGCATCTCTGTATGTGTATTCACTCTCTGTCCTAAACGGCTTGTTGGAGCTCCTGCCCCCCCCCCCCTCCCTTTGAGCCCAGTGGTCGTCTGCGAGACACAGCGAAACCCAGCCCGAAACCAGCCCGAGCACACACACACACCCGCAGCCTGGCTGGGAGTTTGTGTGTGTGCCCAGGCTGAGTTCTGCGGTGTCTCGCTGTCTCGCCGACCCCACACCAGTGAGCCAGCTCACAGTGTCCGCTCCTCGCAGCAGCGAGCCTCGCAACGTCCCTCCGAGTGTGTGTGTGTGTGTGTGAGGAAGTCCGCGGATTGGTCCAAGCGTAACGGCTCCGCGGACGTAACGGACCAATCTGCGGAGCCGTTACGTTACGTCACAATACTCGAAATACGTCACCATACCCAAGAATTAAACAATGGAAAAAGAGAAATCTCCAACGAGGCGTTCTGGGGCAGCATAGACAGGTCTTTTCTGTGTTAGAGTTTTACTCGCTACAGGGTGTACTTTGAGGGTTTGTGACTCTGCAGAAAAACCTTCATAACACACAAGGGGACGGGTAATAAAAGCATGACATGGGACCTTTAAGTGCACATTTGCAGTACTTTAAATAAGTATTATAAGGTAATATACTGAAGGACTTCATACATCCTCCAGCAGTGGCTCAGTCAGTAGGGGCTTGGACTGGGACCTGTAGGGTCGCCGGTTCAAGTCGCCGACCAGACCTAAACATGGAGTACGGACTTCTACTTGGAGAGGTCCCAGTTGTTGGAGTCTAATATAATGATGACTGATAATTTATTCCGGCAAATTACTCAGACCTACTAATTGATCTAACAGAAGTTATTGAGTCTATGTAAGTTTACTGCTTGGCTCAGATCCACCAACGTCAGCAATATCTCACCCAGTGGCAGCCGGCCCGCGCTAGGGGCGCTAGGGGCGCCGCCCCACCTCTTCCCACATACAAAAAAAATAATAATAATAATAATATTTAAAAAATATATATATTTTATATTTTTATTTTAAATGAACAAGGTAAATATCATACAATTGGTATCAGTAAAATGTATAATCTACAATAAAATCTCGTTTAAAATTGTGTTACGATGTCTAAAGTTACTGATAAGTCACATGTTTCCTGCCTGGCCTTGCCCGTGGCATTAGTTTATCCTTACCGGGCGGAGCCCCCGAGCCAAACAGCAGCAACCAGCACATTGCAAAAGTCTCAATAGTAAACTGTGCCGCCGAAACATAATTTCAGCCAATCAGCGCCGTCAAATATTTTGGTCACGATGGCGCTCACGTTGGCGCCCACGTTGCTTATGTGCGTTGACGTGAGTTGTTTTTTAGACTCGTGAGTGACCAAGGTGACGCAGTATTTGGATGAGAATGGTGTGCAGGTGGAGTCGCCGGACCTCGGTCCGCACCCAATTCCGTGCAAGAGCTACTCTCCAATCCTTTAGAAAGGAGAAGTTTGGGAGATAAATTGATACTTAAAGACCTTGGACCGGACCAACCCGATTTGTATATATCACAGCAAGCTCGTGAAAAGACAAAACGTATCAACGAGGCTTCTCACGTAGCTGGTACACCAGAAAGGCATGGCTAGCTGGATGCAAACAGGTAAATGCTGTCTTTTGTTTCCCATGCTTGCTCTTCAAACAGCCGGGGACAGATACGATCTGTTCAGAAACTAGACAAAAGTTAAACAAGTACAAACCACAGACTGTCTGTGTCATGGAGAATACAGTCGCTGGTTTATTTATGTCTGTATAGGCCGTTGTTGTGAGTGTGGACGGTCGGAGCATATATAACGTTAGCTTAGCCAAGCTCCATTCAGAAAACAAGCATTCTAAAAGGTGTTTCGCCTGCCGTCTGTCTGCAGACTTGTCAAAGCATTAATTCATGGTTTTTACTAACCGGTATCAGTATGTTGTTACGTCGGCATCATTTAGAAACGTGTATTACAATTTAATCACGGTAAAATATGTTCATTTTGTTGTAGTTGTAGCTCCCGAGCCAGCGCGTCTTGTTTGAATGATGCGAGTAAACACAGCTGGCAGCCGCGGTGAAACTCGAGCGACTAGAGCGATGCGATAGGAGCCTTTAGAGCGAAGCGAATATTCGCATCGCGTCCGGTCTGAACGCAGCATTAAAGCGAGCTCCGCGCTGCACTGGAAATGCGCCATTACATCACCAGAAGTCCTAATTTAAGCGGTAATTTCTCCCCAAAAAAATTGTTTTACTCACTACATCAACAGCCCCACCAAAAATATTTTCCACCAGCCGCCACTGATCTCACCTCTATTAACTCCTGAAGAACCAGGTTCAATTGACTGCTGTTTCAATGCAGACGACCCGCTAAATCTGTTTAAGCAATCCCGAAGTATTTTGATATCAGTAAATGAGGTGTGGCCCTATACTAAGTGTGAGTGTGGCAGTGTGCAATCTTACCTTTGAAGCAGGAGAGGAGAGCGCAGATGTCTTTTAAAAGTTGTCCCAATCCAAAAGGTGGGATCAGTTTATTTGAAGAAAAATTGGTCCACACTTATACAGGGTTTTTGCCTTCTCTCATTACAACATTACAATCATACAAAACATATCATGCTGTGCTCATTCTCTAATCTGAAACCTTAATTCATAGTTTAGACATTAAAGTCTTCCGACATAATCCAAAGGAATCTCCTCACGGATCGCTGGTGCTAACATTCACAACCTATAGCCTGACACATTCAGAGGTCAGCTCCTCAAAATTATCAGTTAGAATTAACAGTTTTAAACTTTCATCCAACAATTCACTCAGCATTCAATACACAGAAATGTAAGCAATATTTACCAAGTTTGAGAGAACCTTTCCGAGGCGAAAACCCAGCTCTCCAGGGAGAGAGCTTTACCAGGAGAGAGCATACCAGGGGAACCCCCCCCCCCTCTCTCTCGTTTGCTCCCTCTCTGCCAGTGTCTTTATACTCAAAAACAGGATAGAAAAACCTAAAGACACCTCCTCCATACCCATATTTGTGGAAACTGGGCATGGCCTCTGATGTACAGGACTGGACTTGTCCAGACATATTCTATGGCTATGGCATAAGACACACCTTCCCAGAGACGTGCACACATAGACTCTAGGTCAGGGGTGCCCAACCTTTTTTGAACCGAGAGCTACTTTTAAAGTTGCCAGTCTGCCGAGATCTACCAGTCCAAATAGAGAGGCGTAGCCATTAATGACAGCCTACTACCAGGTAAATACACACTTCTACTTGTATAAAACTGACCTTTGTACGATTAATACTTCATAAAATACTGCAGATCCTTTATCTTACCTCTTTCTAATCTACACACATACAAGTATTTAACTGAAGTTACACAACAGTGTTGTTGATACAGAGTTGGAGTTTATTCACACGTCACATACTACAGTGGGTAATGTTTTCAAGAAACATTGAACAGTGCTGCCACATATGACACAGGGAAAAATAAAAGACTCTGAACCCTTTCTTTGCCATTAAAATTAGGCTTACTAATAAGACAACTCAGATCTGAAGCTACACAGGAATCTGCTGCCAAGTGCAATAAAAAAGACAAAATTAATAGAATCAAACCCTTTTTTTGTTGCATTTTAGTAGATTATAAAAAGAAATGCCTTTAAAATAATAATAATAATAATAATAAATTGGATTTTTATAGCGCTTTTATGGAACCCAAAGACGCTTTACAATATGAGGGGGAAGGGGGGGGGGGGTTAGATAGACTGGGGCAGGTAGACAACAGACTAAGAAAAACAACAAAAACAACAAAACAAAACAAAGAAAGAAAATCAACAAGAACAAGAGCAAAACAAAACAGTCAGGAGGAGGTCGTTTTACGGATAGAGAGAGATGAAAAGATGGGTTTTGAGGCGGGACTGGAACAGAGTGAGGGACTCGGACTCACAGAGGTCTTGGGGGAGGGAGTTCCAGAGCTTTGGGGCCGCCACAGAGAAAGCTCTGTCCCCAAAACTCCGGAGTTTGGCTTTGGGGGTGGAAAGCAGGCCGGCCGAGGTGGATCTGAGGGTCCGGGGAGGATGGTAGGGGATGAGGAGGTCAGTGAGGTAGGGAGGGGCCAGATGGTGGAGGGCTTTGTAGGTGAGGACCAGGAGTTTGTAATTGATGCGGTGAGTAACGGGAAGCCAGTGTAATTCTTTGAGGACCGGGGTGATATGGTGCCATGATTTGGTGTGGGTGAGGAGTCTGGCGGCTGCGTTCTGGACACGCTGGAGTCTACTGAGGGAGGTGGAGCTGATGCCGTATAAAAGGGAGTTACAGTAGTCGAGGCGGGAGGAGATGAAAGCGTGAATGAGTCGCTCAGCTGCGGGGCGGGTGAGATAGGGACGGATTTTGGCAATGTTGCGGAGATGGAAAAATGAGATTTTGACAACTTGGCGGATGTGGGGGTCAAGGGAGAGGGTGGGATCGAATATAACCCCGAGGTTTCGTGCCTGGGTTGAGGGGGAAACAGGGGTGCCATCGATGGTCAGTGTGAGGTTGGGGGTTTTACTGAGGGTGGATTTGGAGCCGATGAGGAGGAGTTCAGTTTTATTGCTGTTGAGTTTAAGAAAGTTTTTTTGCATCCAGGATTTCAAGTCAGTCAGACAGGATTCAATGTGGGTGAGGGGGGGGTTATGGAGGGATTTGGTGCTGAGGTAGATCTGAGTGTCATCGGCATAGCAGTGGAAGTCCAGGTTGTAGTGGCGGAGAATCTGACCAAGGGGGAGGATGTAGATGATGAAGAGGAGGGGGCCGAGTACTGAGCCTTGGGGAACACCTTGGGTGACTGTAGCGGTGGCAGAGGAGTGATTGTTGAGGGAGATGAAGTGGGATCTGTCGGAGAGGTAGGACTGGAGCCACCTGAGTGCAGTACCTTCGATACCGATGTCTTGGATCAACATAGGATGCAAGCAACACTAGTTTCTTAACCTGAATTGATAATAGACTATAATCAATTTAAGTTTGCATTCTTATACCATTTTGTACAATAATTATAATGAATGAGTTCAAACAAACTCAAATTTACAGCTGATTAATAACGGTATCTAACTTGAGTTTTTATCATATCAAAAACCTGTTGAAATGCTACTGTTATTTTTATTACGCATCGGCAGCCTCCAGGAAAGCTTCTTTCACAACTTCGCCGTCTTTGAAAGACTTCATGTGTTTCGCAAGAACGTGACTGACACGATAAGATGCTCTGGAGCAGCCTTGCTCTTGTTGTTGGGCCTGGTGAAAATGGACTGCTGTGCATTTAGCTGTCCTTTCAGGCCCCTCCCCTTTTGGGAGCGTAGGGCAGAATTAGGAGGGAATTCCGTCTCGTAGCGCTTGTGCACTATTTTGAAATGCCGCTCCTAAATTACTCTTCTTCGATAAAGCTACGCTCGCATTACAGATGAGAGACAGATGGACTTTGAATTGGAATAGATACAAAAATAATCATCCTCCCACTCGGAGTGAAAATGATATATGTTTTGCTTCTGCCATAATTGCGGTCTTGTGTGTGTGCGGACTGTCACTCCTGGTGTTGACACGGACAACGTTAGCGAACTAGTGCACTGCCCACCAGCCACGCCCCGATACATGGGGTCACGCCGGCCAATCACAAAGCTTTGATGCGTTCAAGTGTATTATTCTGGCACAGGAAGATTATGTTATAGGACATTAACGATAAAACAGAATATTGTTGTTCTATTTTTAGACACATCTCGCGATCGACTGGGAATCTCCCCGGTCGATCACGATCGACTGGTTGGGCACCCCTGCTCTAGGTAGTGCTTGAGCACCTGCCCGTTTTGCCCTCTGGACAGCAATGTGCCCTTTTGAAAGTTCGTTTTTTACAGTTTTTTTTTTTTTTTTTTACAGTGTACTGTATGTGGCTCATGGTAACATCGATCAATTCTGGATTAAAAGCTTCTAATATATACAACAATGCCCCAAATGCGCGTTGTAATTTTGTCAGACATCCCCACACATGCCCCGCGGCACTCCCGTACGTGCCCTGGCTGCAGCCCCTCCCTTCCCTGCTCTCAACGTGAACGCGCAGAGCTGACAGTCAGTCACTCAGTCAGACAGGCCAAAGCGGGTGTGTGGTGCAGCAACACGCAGCAACACGATTAAAAGTGCCCTAGTGACGACCAAGTAAGTAACCGCCAGGTAACAAATACAACGAGTGTATTGTTTAATCCCCTAAATCCGATGCCAAACTAAACTATACAGGGTTCGTACGGTCATTGAAAACCTGGAAAAGTCATGGAAATTCAAAATGCAAATTCCAGGCCCTGGAAAAGTTATGGAAAACAATATTTTTCCCGAGGTTTTGGAAAAGTCATGGAAATGTAACTAAAGTTGCGTCAAATATAATTTACATTTTATCTAATCGCCGAAATAATCTGCGGTCGCGAGCTGTTATGTGCCATCATGACGCGCATGGTGTTATTTTTTAATATATGCCTTGCCTGTCGGGCCGGCTGAACTCTGCTGGCTGAACTCTGCTGCTCCGGGATGAGGGTCAGCTACATTATCTACGGTGTGTTCGTTAACTGTGCGGAGTCACTGTGGCACAGACTGAGCCGCTGGTGAACAGCTGTTAGAACAGGCCGTTCAGGTGTTCAGAGCAGAGCGGCAGAGCGTGATGTGAACTGAAAAGTTTTTCTGTCGCAATATTATTTAAGGAATCGTTGAGCTAGCATTGTCACTATCTGCTAACGTTAGCTTTAGCCTTCGTTTTCTAATAGTTTTTTTCATAGGCTATAAACAGAGGTGGTATAAGTATAGATATTGTACTAGAGTAAAAGTAGAAGTATTCAGATCTTGTACTTTAGTAGAAGTACTCAGATCTTGTACTTAATAAAAGTAGAAGTACTCAGATCTTGTACTTTAGTATAAGTACTCAGATCTTGTACTTGATAAAAGTATAAGTACTCAGATCTTGTACTTGAGTAAAAGTAGAAGTACTCAGATCTTGTACTTGAGTAAAAGTACAAGTACCAGAGAATACTCTGTTACAGTAAAAGTCCTGCATTCAAAATGTTCCTCAAGTGAAAGTAGAAAAGTATTATAAAAATACTAAGAGGCATGAAGATACATTTTCAAAATGCTCAACAGTGCTGCCAAAATTATAAACTGACTGCTACACAATTAAAATAAATGCTTTTATATATTTCTATTAGATGTAACTCTTTGGCGTTTCTGTTATTATTACCTGCTGCTTTAGTTGTTCTGACTGCTAAAATCATCTGTTATTCCTAATTTTAAAGTCGATATTCCGTGGGGTCAGGGGGCTCGAATCCTTGTCACCTTTTTCATACCTGATGAGTTTGCATCCCTGACTACAGTTGCTTTAGCGTGTAGAAGCTAGTAAGCCTACTATTTGATTTGTTTTAGATAGGCATCTGCATCAGACAGCATATGGTTATTGAAATAAATATATATGCAATTACGACATACAAGATGTGCCTTTAATAAATCTCACACTACTAAGGCAGCCGGTGGTTCCACCAGGGGCGTCAATCCCGGGGGGGGGGGGGGGTTTCGTCCCCCCTAGCTTCAGATTGGACCCCCCTAAGTCATTTAGAATAATAAAAATAAATGTTAAAATAATTAATTTTTTGATAATAAATCAGTAAAATCAGGCCAAAATAAGAATTAAATAACATAACCCTAACCTAACCCTAAAACCGAAATAAAGTAACCAAAAACCGAAAAGAAACTAACAAAATCCGCCATTATCCGGCAAATTTTTGCGCACAATTTCGGCGCGACCGCCACGACGACTCAGAAGGTGCCCTTTTTTTTTCTCTTGAGCACCTGCCCCTATAAATGTCTGTGCACGCCACTGCACCTTCCCATGTTTGTGTAAAAAGGTCATGACCTCTAGTGTGCAGGACTTGCAAAATATTATTCTCAGCTATGGCACAAACACCTTTTTTGGGCCTCAGTCTATTTCTTCTTAAGTCAGGAGCCCCCCTCCCTGTGTACTGCTGTGAGGGAAGAGGGAAGAAACTGTCTCTCCTCTCTTATCAGTGACACCCATACACCATAATAGGGCTTACACTCAATTTAACAAACCACTTGTGTTTTGTTTATACTGTAAATATAGAAAATCATAAAATATGAAGCATTTTCATTGTGGGTTATACAAGAATATAATTGATTATATTTACTTTAGTTTTAAGTATTCAACCTAATATGGAGATCTCAACACAGTTCACCTCCTGGGCCCTGCCGTGGTGCCCTTGAGCAAGGCACCGGACACCCCCTTTCCCCCCTCAGTCCCATTGCTCCCCGGGCGCTGTACGATAGCTGCCCACTGCTCCTAGTACTAGACTCCTGGTACTAGGAGGGGTTAAAAGCAAAGAACACATTTCACTGTGCATGTGTAACCATTAAAGAGGGTCTCATCCCTCCAATTCTTCTTCAGGTTTTACTCCCTACTGTAATATCATATTGTAAAGGAGGGGTTCATTAAGAAATGGGATATTTAAGAGTTGCATTCTCCTGCAGGATAAACACATTTAGTTGGTCTTTAGTTCGTCTTACTAAAGCTGAGCTGCAGCAGGAAGTCTTTAAACCTTTAATCCAATCAGAGCTTTAAGGAAGCAAAGTGGTCAGGATTAATTACATTTAACTTCAATTAAAGCACAGGGGATGTGTCACACTCCTGTCTCCTTGCCAATACAAATGCTAAAAAAAAAATAGTTTCAACAAATAAAAGGTTTAGTTGTTTTTGCTCCACAAGCAACTGCAAAATAAATCTGCTTTACAATGAAAGAATATGGTAAAAATGACATTAAATCATGTACAAATAATGTGTTATAGTACAAAATAAGTCGATTAATATTTATAAGAAGCACAAAGCGTTACAGAACTTCAGCTGGAAATATATTCTGTTCAATGCTTTAACTCTTTATTAATTAACACAACTTTAGTTAAGGCACCCTGTATGTAATATAAATGTGTAGGGGGGGGGGGGGGGGGGTGGTCAGTGAAAATGTGTTCTGATTTTCAGAAAATGAGCCAAGGCCATTGAGTCTGAGTTTGAAAAAATAATTGATCATATCATTTTTCTTTAGCTAAATAATGAAAACGGGTCCCACAGACCCGAACACCGTACAAGGGTTAAGTTTAGATTGAACACTGGTCAGATGATCAAACAGAGGAAACGAATGGGTTAAAAACATGTTTGAGTCAGAACTTGAAAGTCTTCCAGATTCTAAAGTTCATCTTTCCAATATATCTGCTGGTCATAAAAACAGATGACTGCATTTCTATCAATGATTAACTAGTGAAAGAGATTAGAGGGATTGAAAGAGAATTCTGACATTGTTGAAGAGAGCCTCGACACCATGTGCACTGTGGGAGATCTCCAGCAACGCACAGTTAGAGGACCGTAAGAGGCAAACCGAGGGGAAGTAAAAGGTGAGCTGCTTCTTGAAGTTTCCTGAGCTGCCATGTGTGTTCAGAGACTTTCAGAGATCCTGAGTCTCTGAGCTGCAACCACAGCTTCTGTTCGAGCTGCCTGCAGACATTCTGGGAACAAAGTAAGAACAAAAACTGTCTATTTCAAACTTTGATATATGAGCTTTTCCCTTTTTTTTTTTAAACGTATTAAATCTTATGTGTTTATCTTCCAACAGATAGGCCTACCTGGACAAAGTAATCGTCCTGAACTGAATACCAAAGTACATTTCCCTCTGAAAGACATCCTGACTCCATCTGCTGGTGAATAAATGACATAGCAGCATTTCCTGATGTTGATAATTCACCCTGTGACGGAGGGCAGAGAAAACAAAAGAGGATTTTGACATTGTTGAAAAGCTGAGACGCCATTACAGGGTGTGAGATCTCTGCTGCGAGACACGTTTGGAGTATATTTGGGGAGAAGTGGAGAGACATTGTGAGTTGGTGAGTCCTGCTATTGAAATAACTTTAATATCAAATGGCTGAGAAAACCGTTCTTGTTGAAAGTTTCCTGAGCTGCCATGTGTGCTCAGAGACTTTCAGAGATCCCGTGTCTCTGGGCTGCAACCACAGCTTCTGTTCGAGCTGCCTGCAGAAATTCTGGGAACAAAGTAAGAACAAAAACTGTCCCATTTGTAAAAGAAAATCTTCAAAAGATGTTACTTTGGTGAACTTTACACTGAAGGAGCTGGCTGACTCCTTTGCTGAGAGACAGAAAGCTGGATCATCTGAGACAGAGAAAGGAGAGAAGAAGGTGGAGGTGGTGTGTAGTAAACATCCAGAAGAGCCTAGATTGTTCTGTAAGGATGAAGAGAGAGCTGTGTGTCCTGTCTGTGAGTTTTCTCTCCACCAGAGTCACAAGGTGGTTCCTGTAGAACAAGCAGTCAGTGAGCTGAAGGACCTGCTGAAATCTGACTTAGAGTCTCTGCAGGACAAGAGGGACAAATACAAAGGAGTGGAGGAAACATACAAGAAAGTGTTTCAAGTGTCCGAGAAGCAGCTGCTGTCCACAGAGAGGCAGATCAGAGCAGAGTTCATCAAGCTCCATCAGTTCCTGAAAGAGGAAGAGGAGTCCAGACTGGCAGCTCTGAGGGAGGAAGAGGAGCAGAAGGGGAAGACTATCAGCAGAGAGATGAAGAGCATTCAGGAGCACATCTCCTCTCTGTCACACAGTATCTCTGCTGTTGAAGAAGAGCTGCAGAAACACAACGGGCCCTTCCTCAGCAGTTATAAAGCCACTCAGAGCAGAGCCAGAGTCCAGAGCGCACTGTCAGACCCACAGCTGCTCTCAGGAGCGCTGACAGATGTGGCCAAACACCTGGGCAACCTGTCCTTCAGAGTCTGGGAGAAGATGAAGGACCAGGTCCACTTCAGTCCTGTCATTCTGGACCCAAACACTGCAAACCGCTGGCTCGCTCTGTCTGATGATCTGACCAGTGTGAGAAATGGAGACAAATATCAGCAGCTTCCTGGTAATCCAGAGAGATTCACTGAGTATACTAATGTTCTGGGCTCTGAGGGCTTCAGCTCAGGGAGACACAGCTGGGAGGTGGAGGTGGGAGATCATCCTGACTGGAATATAGGTTTGACTAAAGAGTCAGCTGACAGGAAGGGAAAGAGATTTGCCTCACCAGAATATGGAATCTGGAGTTTATTACATCGCAGTGGAAAATACACTAATGGTGATGGTGAGACTGTCAGAGTGAAGAAGAATCTCCAGAGGATCAGAGTCCAGCTGGACTATGACAGGGGGGAGGTGTCCTTCTACGCCCCTGAAGACATGACTCCCATCTGCACTCTCAGAGACACTTTCACTGAGAAACTCTTCCCATATTTCGGTATTGGAAAAGCTGGTGATGCTAAAACTGCTGATATCAAAATCTGTCAAAGTGAGATTCCTCTGTGATGCTCAGGAGTGTTAGTTCAGACTTTATTCTGACTTCGTCTGTCTAGATCCTTTTGAAATAATCAAGGTAAAAAACAACAGATGATAATCAGAATTTAATTTGAGTCTGTAAGATTTTAAATGTTAAGAAACTTTGATTATGTTTTATTTACAGAGTTTTACTCAAAGTCTCAGTGCAGCAAAACTAATTATTTGTTTATTTTTTATAGTTTATCATTTTGTTTATTATAATGTGTTTATAGCTTTAAAGGTGGGGTAGGTCATTCACTTCAGAAACTCTTGTTGTTATATTCCATGGAATGCTCTTAACATCCCGATAGCAATGAACATATTAAAAGCTTTGAAAATAAATACATAAAAACACTCATCAGTGGAAGCCGTGGTACTGTAAAAAGCTCGACCAATCATCTGAGCCGGCTAAAGTAACTGGATGGCCTACCTGCCTGTCAGCCTTCCATCTGTGCACAAACTTATCTCGTGCCCTCATTGGTCATGTGCACGTTCGTGTGTGTTGGAGGAGGGGCTCTGTGAGGAAGTCTGAAGGAAGAGGCAGATTTTGTCCGGTTGTGTACTTTCAAATTCTAGCGCACTCGAGCTGGTTTCTCCATTCTTACCTACCCTACCTTTTAAGTGATATTCAAATGATCCTTTTAACGGATGTCATGAGATTGTTTGATTATGTTTTTTGTGAATTCTTGGCTTTTAAGAAATGTATTCATTTTGTATGTCGTGCTGAAACTGCATGAAATCAACCAAACTAACAAATGAAAGCTGTCAATTCTCCTTTTATCAACATCTAGTTAATAATGAGACACTATATAGCACTATAGGTCATGAGTTTAACTTTTTGATATTTGTAGGTCTTTTGATGAATTATGTTTAGATATGGATATATTGTTTTACTCTCCACGGGCAAGTCATTTAATACTTCTATTTCATTCTTTCATTGTTACAATGTTTCTTTGGGACGCTTTCCGTACTGTATACATGGACAATAACATGTATTGTGATTGAAAATGTCAATTGTTTTTTCAACCTGAAAGGAATCACTGCTGTAGAATGAAGTTGAGTATTTGTAATGCTGCTTCAGATATCTTATGATTAAATAACCAGCAGTTTGATGCAGAAATGTGTCTCTGAACTTGATATTGGTTTCTTCAGGTGAATCTGTCATATGTGACAAATTACAAATGTAAATTACAAAAGACAATTGTACAACAAACTATAATATAAATAAATAATTCTTAATGATTTAATCTCTTCTTATTTTTTGCATTGCATCCCTTCAAACATCTGTTTTAACCTTAAAGGTCACCTATCATGCTATTTTTAGGCAATAGCATATAGGTCTCAGATATATAAGAATATATACAAAACATGTCTATGAAGTGTTTTGCTCAAAATACCAAACAGATCACCCGTTCTAGCCATGCCTCATATCCCTCTATTTCACTTCCTGTTTCAAAAGTGCTGATTTGGGGTATGAAGCTTAAAAAATAAAAAAGGAGGGGTCTGAGCTCATGCGGGACCCGGCAGCTACTGTCTAAACTAAATACTGCCGTGATGAAACGCCATATCATGGATTATCAATGATTATTTCTGAAACAGTCTGGAGCTCAAAGGCTTTCTCCCGGTTATACCGCAAGAGGCGCGTTCACACTTTAGTTCCGAAATGTTGCGTTCACACCAAAAAAATCCGGAACTAAAATTAGTTCATTAGAAACTTTTCACCACATTTTTCGTCCCTGCTAGAGAGCAGGGACTTTCGTGGGAGAAAAGGGTTCCAATTTCTGATTGGCTGGGCGAATTGCAAACCACGCCCCGTAAAACTCCTAAAAAGATTTGTGAAGCCGCCATTTTATTATCCTCGCATTAGCTTCAGTGGAAGATGCTGGGACTCCCAGCGACAGTATACGCCGTGAAGTTGTTTGCGGCCTGCCAGTAAACCCAAAGCAGAAGAAGAAGTGATGTCAGCGGCTTCATTTGCCTAATCCTTCCCCAGGGACTTATTCCGGTGTGAACGCGATCTGTACTTAGATCATGAGAACTAAAGAGTTCTCATGAACCTTTGTGGGAAAAGTACTGCGGTGTGAAAGCGCCTAAGGTGAGTTCCTTTTTACTTCCTGCTTCTTCACACACATGCTCTCCAGT